>QEPC01012168.1:1086045-1100995 GCA_003113815.1 Sphenodon punctatus | reverse complement strand
CGAGGCGGATGTGGGCAGAGAGGGCGTTCCAGACATGGGGGGCAACTAGAGAGAAGGGACGAAGGTGGTTAGGGGTGATGGGAAGGTGTGGGAGGGCGAGAGAGGGGCCAGAGGAGCGGAGTTCACGGACTGGAGTACGGAGGGAAATCAGCGCAGAGAAGTGGGGGGGGGCAAGGTTGTGAAGAGCTTTCTAGGTGAAGACTAGGAGCTTGTGCAGGATTCGTTCACGAAGGGGGAGCCAGTGAAGAGAGGAGATGAGGTAGATGACCCTGGCAGCAGAGTTTTGGACGGAGATAAGGGGAGAAAGGTGAGAGCGGGGGAGGCCAGTGAGAAGGAGGTTATGGTAATTGAGGTGAGAGATGACCAGGGCAGGAACAAGGGTTTTGGTAGAGGAGACAGAGAGAAAAGGGAGAATCTTAGCAATGTTATGGAGGGAGAAGCACAGGATTTGGCAACAGAATCGATATAGGGTTTAATAGAAAGGGGTGCGTCAAAGATGAAACCTAAGCTACGGGATTGTGGGACGGGAAGGATGGTGACCCCATTGATGAAGATCGACAGGGGGGAGGAAGATAAGGAGTTCAGTTTTAGCCATGTTGAGTTTGAGGTGACGTTGAGGCATCCAGGTAGAGATGTCAGAGAGACCGCTGGTGAGGCGAGCTTGAATAGATGGAGAGAGAAAGGGAGTAGAGAGAGTTGAGTGTCATCAGCGTAGAGGTGATATTGGAAGCCATGGGAGGCAATGAGTTTGCCTAGGGACAGGGTATAGATGGAGAAGAGAGGGCCAAGGGTAGAGCCTTGGGGAGCCCCAACCGAGAGTGGAAGGGAGGAGGAGGTGGAGTTGGCAAGAGACACATGGACATAATATATCTTGATTTCAGCAAAGCATTTGACAGAGTCCCCCATGATATCCTTTTTGATAAGCTGGTAAAATGTGGGCTAGATTATAATACCATTAGGTGGATTTACAGCTGGTTGAAGAACTGTACCCAGAGAATCATTCAGGAGGGAGATATTGAGCAGGGTGCCACAGGGCTCTGTCTTGTGCCTGGTACTGTACAACATTTTTATTTATGATTTAGATGGAATAGAGAGGATGTTTATCAAATTTGCAAATGACGTGAAATTGGGAGGGATAGCTAATCCCTTAGAAGACAGAAATAGAATTAAAAATAATCTTGACAGGATGGAAAACTGGGCCCAATCTAACAAAATGAAATTCAACAGAGATAAATGTAAAGTTCTGCATCTAGCTATGAAAAATCAAATGCACAAATATAGCATGGGGGGATAACTGGCTTGGGAGCAATACATTTGAAAAGGATCTAGAGGATTGTAGTTGATCACAAACTGAACATGCATCAACTGTGTTCTGCAGCTGCCAAAAAGGCTAACTTTATTTAGGCTGCATTAACAAACAGAAGCATTGTGTTCAAGTCGCAAGAGGTAATAGTTCCACTTTATTTGGCGCTGGTCAGACCTCCTCTGAAGGACTGTGTCCAGTTCTGAGTGCCACGTTTTAAGAAGGACAGTGACAAGTTCAAACGGGTTCAGAGGAGGGTGACCAAGATGGTCAGCGGTCTGGAAACCAAGTTCTATGAGGAAAGGTTGAAGGAGCTGGGTACGTTTAACGTAGAGAAAACTAAGGGGAAACATGACAGCCCTCTTTAACTATCTGAATGGCTGTTGCACAGAAGATGGCAGAGACTTGTTCTATCTTATTATTTATTTATTTATTTTTTAAAACTTCTACCCCACCCATCCTGCCACAGGCAGCTCTGGGCGGCTCACAATAAAACAACAACAATAAAAGTAAAAACTCATAGGGAGGATTAAAATATTCCTCATCACCCCCACCCTTGCCCCTGAGGGGCAGGACTAGAAATAATGGGCTCAGATGTCAAGAAAGCAGATTTCAGTTAAACATCAGGAAGACGTTTCTAGTGGTAAGAGCCGTTCGACAGTGGGACACATTTTCTAGGGAGGTGATGGGGCTTTTCTTCCCTGGAGGTTTTCAAACAGAGGCTAGATGGCCATCTGTCGGGGATGCTGTAGCTGTGGATTTCCTGCAGTGAGCAAGGGCTTGGGCAAGATGACCTCTGAGGTACCTTTCAACTCAACAATTCTATGATGGTGGAGAGACTCTAGATTGTGAATAAAAGACACATGGAATTAATGCCCCGCAGGGATAGAGACTTTATTGGGCCTAGTCCTGCCAACCTTTACCCCGGATCTGACCACACCCTATTACAGACCCATTTGATTCTCAAAACACTTACTCTCGAGTAGCCCCACTAGGGGCATTGATAATGCAGTCCTCCACCATTTAAATCAATGACTCTGCTCCTTTGACTTTAATGGAGGAGTACTGCACCCTGAGAAACACAGCCATTAGTCAATAAGGCTACACACATATAACTTATTTATTTAAACTGATCAGTACTTTGCCTTTCTCCTAAGGCTCAGGGCAACTTAAGTGTTTGTATGATCAGGATCTAAATCTTTTTTGTCTTTTTGTACCTCCTATTTAGACTATTGCTAAGGCCTGTTGCTTTTTGCATAACAATACTAAAATCCTTCCCTTTCTTCTTGCTTCTACTGCTAAAATTCTAGTCCGGGCTCTAGTTCTCTCTTACCTTGACTACAGCAAGAGATGGGGTGTTTTCAGACATTACGCTAACCCCAGTTTAATCACACTTGAAAGTTTCTTATGCATGTTGCAGGGCTGCATTGATGCCCTATGCAGCCCTGCAACATGCATAAGAAATGTTTGTGTGGTTAAACTGGGGTTAGTGTCATGCCTGAACACTGCCATTTTACAGATGGGGAACTGAGGCTGAGAGGTTATGACTCACCCAAGGCTACCCAAGGAGTTCATGCCCAGGGCAGGATTCAAACCCTGGCTTCCCAGGTTCAAGTCCAGCAAGCACTTGATCCACTACACTTCTCTGGCTATTGGGGTTAATTTTAGAAAGCCCAATTCATCATAACTGAAGGGTAGGTGTTGCATTAGCAGTATTTTCATGCATCTTACTTGCAGTCCTAATAGAGACTTAGCACCTATTATAAGACTTCATGAGGCTGATTTGCCTGTCCTAAAGCAGAAGTAAATCCATCAACTTTAATGGAGTTACAGGAGTGTAAGTGAAGTGGGTTCTGAACCTGAAAGTTCTGAGAAGTGGGTTCTGATCCTGAAGAGCTGTTTGCTTTCTGGAGAAACAGGTCACACAGAACTGAGAGCATTTCCAATGGCCTTCTGGCTCACTGAATGCCCATATGCAAGTACGTTCCATAGTGACCTATTGTTGGTCCTAGACTCCCATAATGGACTTGACATGGTGAGCTACAGTTCCTTTGTTGGATTGAAACCTTACTGCCAGAAGGTTCTGTTGCTCAGCATCACTGACCAGACTTGCTGTGAGGTTACAGGGACGTAGGGAGTACAGCAGTTCTCTGTGTCACAGAAGGTGACTCTAGCAATGGAGGTAGGGCTGCCAGGTATCCCTTCTATTAAGGGAGCATCCCTTATTTCACAGCCCTACAGCTCTTGAGAGCATGAGGTAAGAAAGCAGGAAGACTTAGTTACATCGGGGGGGCGCTAAAGAAAACCCCAATGAATGGCATGTAGTACATCCATTAAGTCAAATTTTTAGTAACTTGAATAGCACAGCAAATCTTGAAGCCAATAACTGTCATACGGGTGCTGTGACAGCAAGTTTCCAAATTACCACTTCACAATTTTCTGGCAGTGAGCTTTCTGATTGCTATCTTTGGTGGCAAACACTCCTAACTGCCACATGGAACCTCTGGAAACTGCCATTTCTGGCAGAGAGTTCCCTCACAACTATTGAACACAGTACCCCCTCTCCGGAGCTCCAGAATCATCTGACAGTGAGTACCATCACAAATGTGCAGTCCTGGAACCATCTGCTGTAAGATTCCAACTGACCCCAGGGAAACCTAGTTCATCCTGTCATGGGCTGATAGAGAAAGGTGATAGTAAAGCTTCCATGGAGATGGAAGTGTAAGTTCTTAAGGTTTATTTCCACATTCCGACAATGGCTAATAGATATTTCATTGGAAAAGGATATAATTAGAAAGGAAGGTACGAATGATTTTGTAACTGGTTTTCTATCCCTTAATCTGCATTACAAATATTACCAATAACTTCTTGTTTTGCCTTTGCAATATTTACCACTCTATTTTGAAAGGTATTCCCTCCTTTCAAACAATGTGCAGCATTGTCACTCTGATGACCTCTTCAGAGTCTTGTTTAGCATCTTTGCCCTTAGACCTCTCTCTTTTCATTCACATCTCCTTATGCTTGAACAGTTTCATCAGTGCATGACTTCTGCTATCACTAATAATTTTCACATCTTCTTTCACTAAATCTCTGTGCTTAGATAACCTGCTTTGATCCCAAACTGAATTTAATATCTGTTCTCCACACCCTACCCTTGCCCTCCCGTATTGTTTCCTTTCTTGGTAATATCAATCTAAGAATTTCTCCAGAGCGATCCTTGGGTTTTATTTTTCCCAAGGGGGGAGACTGGTAATGCCAGCTTTGCGGCTTTTTAGAACTAAGGTCATCGCACAGAGCCTTTATGCTTTCCCGGTTTGGGGCCCATCTTTTTTGCTAGAACTGGAAAGCATACAGAACCAGGTTCTTCGTGCCATTCTGGGGGTCCCCAGGGGTACACCCCAGGTTCTATTAAGACAAGAGACTGCAAGCCCAACTATCAGATCCAGAGCCCTACAGTTACTGATAGGATATTGGGCAAAGGTCTTTCCCCCCCCCCNCCCCCGGCTGTGGAAGCGGGCCTCCTCTGGGATAGCTGGGTGGAAAAAGAAGTTAGACGACTGGGATACTCAAGAGAAGCTTTAGAGCCCTTGGGCCCTAGAAGAGCTATGACACTTATAAGAAGGAGGATTTCAGACCAGGAGTTGCAAGAGGAAGGGGCTCTGATAGCTAACCAACAGGTGGCTCCTGATTATCCACTGGATAGAACCCTGGGGTTGGGGAAAAGCTATCTTCATTTATGGCTGGACTCAAACCAACGTAAAGCCTTCACCTGCTTCCGCTGTAACGTGTATCCATCCGTTATGCTGGAAGGACGATATAGGGGTATCCCCTGGTCAGAAAGAAGTTGTGGGTTATGTGAATCACAGGAGGTTGGCTCCTGCAAACACATTTTTTTCCACTGCACCACTTTAATTGGGCCCAGACAAACCTTGTTGGGCAGATACTTACAGGATTCTTCAGACCCTGTAGGCTTGATGAGGAGGTTCTTGGATGGGGTGGATTCAATACTTACGAGAGCGGTGGCCAGTTACTGCCAAATCTTTCTGCGTCTAAGAGCTTTTCAGTCTGCACTGTAAGCGGATGGGTACTAGTTGACTGGCAGTTGGGCTTCTGGGGTCATGTTTATGTTATGGTCAAGTTTTGAAGAAGACAAGGGATTAAAGGGGGAAGAGCTATGGGAGTTATAGCCGATCGGTATGGCAACACTCTTTACCATCAATATTTTGTTGTGGATATATGTGAATATGTGGATACATGTTAACACACAGTGACTTTATGTATTACTTTTGGATTGTTATAACCTTTGGTTAACAATAAATAAAATTTGATTTGGTAATACCAATAGTATCTCTGTTCTTCGGCCTTGTAAAACAACCGTACCATTTTTCTCCTCTTGTCTGTCCTCTGCTTCCTGCCTCCTACACATTGATTATGGTCACTAAATTCTAACAGTCTTTCATCTTCAGAACTCACTCATACCTCTCAATTCCTACCGTTGGCACTTTTCCACAGCTCTTTAGGATCTCTTAGAGTATGTTAACCTCATGTTCTCAGAGTTTAAGGACTCTTCCCTGAGAAGGTGTACAAATTTTTGCCACTGAAATGCCGTCATGGCCTTGATCATAATCGCTGGCTCTTCTTTGCTTATTGCATCAGTCTCACGATCCTTGTCCTGGTTTTTAACCCCCCTTGTCCTGGTTATAACTTTTAACCCCAGCTACTAGGGATGTGCGACAGACCAGAGTTTGGCTGTTCGGTTCGAAAACCAAGTTTGGGTTCGGTTTGAAAACTGAGTTCGGTCCCGCCAAACATTTGGCAGAGTTTGGACCTGCCATGAGACTTGGGGCACTCCAGGGACCCTCAGGGGTGCCCGTGGCAGCATGGCAGGCCATCAGACCCAGCAGCAGAGACCAGGAAGTCTTGCTGCTTGGCACCCCGGGTTGCCCGGGCATTGCAGGCTGGCAGGCCTCCAGTTCTGCTTGCTCTATGCTGGCTGGGTTCTCCATTTCTAGTCGCCATCACGGCAGGTGATGGCTGGCTGGCTGGCCATGTGAATCACCACTGGAGAAGGCTACGTGACCAATATACAGAAGAGTTGGTTGAGATCTGGCGAGTAGGATGCCAGCCTGCAATGCCTGGCCCCGTATGGGTGCCGTGCCAGCCACCAAGCCCTGGCTGGGCCTCTTCCCTGCCTGGAACGCAGGCCCCAGAACCCTGAGGGTGGGACCTGGGGCTGGAGTGGCTGGCTGTGATGCAGTGGAATGACAGCCCTCCCTGCCTGGAATGTAGGCCCCAGAACCCTGACGGTGGGTCCTGGGACAGGAGTGGCAGCTTCTGGATGAAGTGGAAAGACAGCTCCCACATCGAGGATCCTTATTTGCTTACAGCATGGCCCGGGGACAGCCGGCTCTGCTCCTGTTGGACACAGACAGCTATTTGAACTTAGAGGACTTAGAGGAGGTATTCAACATCATCACTGAGGCAGGTGAGGAAATAGCAAAGAGGAGCTTGCAGGCTGGCTGGCATGGGTGGAGCAGCGGCAGAGGCCCGGCTCATACTCAACAGAACTCAAGAAGCTCTACTGCCAATTGGTCAAGCCTTGCCCGGTGGTGAAACATGTGGACACCCAGTAGCAGACATTGGTTTGCCCGGTAGCAGAACCCATGGTGGCACAGCAGAGGCGGCATTGGCAGCAGCGGCAGACATTGGATTGCCAGGGCACAGTACCTGTGGCACAGCAGCAGCAGGATTTGCCGGTGCACAGCACTCATAGAGACAGGATGGTAGGATTTGCCAGGGAAGAGCTTGGTTGTGAGCTTGTGTATGTTGCTGTGTGTGTGGTTTGGTTGAGGTGGTGAAATGAAGGGAGTGAAAAAAACAAAAATGAAGATGAGGAAGGTGAAGGAGGAAGAGGCCCAGCCTGGAACATCTGAGGTGGTGCCTTCTGGACCCCACCGGCTCCTGCCTTCTGGACCACACCGAGTGCTGCACTGCTGACAGCACTGCTGGAAGGGGCAGAACATGGTAGCAACACAGCTCTCGGANCCCCCCCCCCCCCCCGGCTGTGGAAGCGGGCCTCCTCTGGGATAGCTGGGTGGAAAAAGAAGTTAGACGACTGGGATACTCAAGAGAAGCTTTAGAGCCCTTGGGCCCTAGAAGAGCTATGACACTTATAAGAAGGAGGATTTCAGACCAGGAGTTGCAAGAGGAAGGGGCTCTGATAGCTAACCAACAGGTGGCTCCTGATTATCCACTGGATAGAACCCTGGGGTTGGGGAAAAGCTATCTTCATTTATGGCTGGACTCAAACCAACGTAAAGCCTTCACCTGCTTCCGCTGTAACGTGTATCCATCCGTTATGCTGGAAGGACGATATAGGGGTATCCCCTGGTCAGAAAGAAGTTGTGGGTTATGTGAATCACAGGAGGTTGGCTCCTGCAAACACATTTTTTTCCACTGCACCACTTTAATTGGGCCCAGACAAACCTTGTTGGGCAGATACTTACAGGATTCTTCAGACCCTGTAGGCTTGATGAGGAGGTTCTTGGATGGGGTGGATTCAATACTTACGAGAGCGGTGGCCAGTTACTGCCAAATCTTTCTGCGTCTAAGAGCTTTTCAGTCTGCACTGTAAGCGGATGGGTACTAGTTGACTGGCAGTTGGGCTTCTGGGGTCATGTTTATGTTATGGTCAAGTTTTGAAGAAGACAAGGGATTAAAGGGGGAAGAGCTATGGGAGTTATAGCCGATCGGTATGGCAACACTCTTTACCATCAATATTTTGTTGTGGATATATGTGAATATGTGGATACATGTTAACACACAGTGACTTTATGTATTACTTTTGGATTGTTATAACCTTTGGTTAACAATAAATAAAATTTGATTTGGTAATACCAATAGTATCTCTGTTCTTCGGCCTTGTAAAACAACCGTACCATTTTTCTCCTCTTGTCTGTCCTCTGCTTCCTGCCTCCTACACATTGATTATGGTCACTAAATTCTAACAGTCTTTCATCTTCAGAACTCACTCATACCTCTCAATTCCTACCGTTGGCACTTTTCCACAGCTCTTTAGGATCTCTTAGAGTATGTTAACCTCATGTTCTCAGAGTTTAAGGACTCTTCCCTGAGAAGGTGTACAAATTTTTGCCACTGAAATGCCGTCATGGCCTTGATCATAATCGCTGGCTCTTCTTTGCTTATTGCATCAGTCTCACGATCCTTGTCCTGGTTTTTAACCCCCCTTGTCCTGGTTATAACTTTTAACCCCAGCTACTAGGGATGTGCGACAGACCAGAGTTTGGCTGTTCGGTTCGAAAACCAAGTTTGGGTTCGGTTTGAAAACTGAGTTCGGTCCCGCCAAACATTTGGCAGAGTTTGGACCTGCCATGAGACTTGGGGCACTCCAGGGACCCTCAGGGGTGCCCGTGGCAGCATGGCAGGCCATCAGACCCAGCAGCAGAGACCAGGAAGTCTTGCTGCTTGGCACCCCGGGTTGCCCGGGCATTGCAGGCTGGCAGGCCTCCAGTTCTGCTTGCTCTATGCTGGCTGGGTTCTCCATTTCTAGTCGCCATCACGGCAGGTGATGGCTGGCTGGCTGGCCATGTGAATCACCACTGGAGAAGGCTACGTGACCAATATACAGAAGAGTTGGTTGAGATCTGGCGAGTAGGATGCCAGCCTGCAATGCCTGGCCCCGTATGGGTGCCGTGCCAGCCACCAAGCCCTGGCTGGGCCTCTTCCCTGCCTGGAACGCAGGCCCCAGAACCCTGAGGGTGGGACCTGGGGCTGGAGTGGCTGGCTGTGATGCAGTGGAATGACAGCCCTCCCTGCCTGGAATGTAGGCCCCAGAACCCTGACGGTGGGTCCTGGGACAGGAGTGGCAGCTTCTGGATGAAGTGGAAAGACAGCTCCCACATCGAGGATCCTTATTTGCTTACAGCATGGCCCGGGGACAGCCGGCTCTGCTCCTGTTGGACACAGACAGCTATTTGAACTTAGAGGACTTAGAGGAGGTATTCAACATCATCACTGAGGCAGGTGAGGAAATAGCAAAGAGGAGCTTGCAGGCTGGCTGGCATGGGTGGAGCAGCGGCAGAGGCCCGGCTCATACTCAACAGAACTCAAGAAGCTCTACTGCCAATTGGTCAAGCCTTGCCCGGTGGTGAAACATGTGGACACCCAGTAGCAGACATTGGTTTGCCCGGTAGCAGAACCCATGGTGGCACAGCAGAGGCGGCATTGGCAGCAGCGGCAGACATTGGATTGCCAGGGCACAGTACCTGTGGCACAGCAGCAGCAGGATTTGCCGGTGCACAGCACTCATAGAGACAGGATGGTAGGATTTGCCAGGGAAGAGCTTGGTTGTGAGCTTGTGTATGTTGCTGTGTGTGTGGTTTGGTTGAGGTGGTGAAATGAAGGGAGTGAAAAAAACAAAAATGAAGATGAGGAAGGTGAAGGAGGAAGAGGCCCAGCCTGGAACATCTGAGGTGGTGCCTTCTGGACCCCACCGGCTCCTGCCTTCTGGACCACACCGAGTGCTGCACTGCTGACAGCACTGCTGGAAGGGGCAGAACATGGTAGCAACACAGCTCTCGGAGAGACAGCCATTGCCTCCGCTCCAGAGATCTCCGCGGGACTAGCGTCTGCCTCGCTGTCCCCAATCAGTGTGATGTCCCGCGAAGGGGAGTACTGGGACCCTGAGGCTGCTGTACTGCCCACCATGCTGCTGCCACTCTCTCTGTGCCCCCTATAGCTGCTGCTGCTCCTCTCCTTGCTTCCGTTGCCTGGGAATCGGGCCCTGCCTCTAGCAGCTGGGGTGGGATCCACCAGTCCTGGACTGCTGGGGGTCGTCTCAACAATGGGGGATGATAGTGGCCCATGGTGAACTTTGGACCCTGCCCCTGAAGCACCTGTACCTACTCCTGCAGCCACAGCCTCCTGGGCTGCAGGCCTTCCAGTGCCCTGTATGGCAGAGGAGGATGCTGGCAAGAGGCACCGCCGAACCACCCCCAGGCTAGTGCCACTGCAGGGAGCCTCAGAAACCTGTTGCCCAAAATCAGGCCTGTGGAGTTTGGGGCATGGTGATGGGCTCTGGCTGCTGCCTGTCCGCTGGCACAGCCCCTACCACCTCTGCCACGTGCCCCATTACCCACCTTATAGGCAGCAGACCGGCCTCTCTTGCTTCCCTTCTCCATGTCTTCCAACCCAAGGAATGCACTTATAAATTATATTTATTTATTCAAATTTTATATCTTCTTTGTATATATGTATGTATATGTATATATATACACACACACTAACTCTAACAATTATATCTACAAAGGCCTAGTCCTACAAACACACTCTAAAATATTAAAACTGAATAACTACTACACACTAACACTATCTCTATATAACTAAGCTAACTCCTACAACTATGTATCTATAGTAACTATATAATCTCTCTCTCTTTATATATTTATCTATCTATATACAATATTACACAGGGATGGGGGAGAACACAGACCGCTCACAACAAACAACACAGGGAGGGGTACAAAACTGAAATGAAACATAAATCAATCTAATCCTACTCTAAATAAATCCAAAACAGGGGAAGGGAATCAGGGAGGGCGGAGGAGGGGAGGATTCAATGGATGGGAGGGAGTCAGAACACAGGGAGGGGTAAAAAATAAAAATAACACCTAAATCTGTCTAACCAAATCTAAATAAATGAAACTAAGGAGGTAAATTCATGGGATGGGTGAAATAGGAGGAGGATGGCAATGGATTAGGAACAGGAAAGAACACAAACTGCTGGGAGAGGGAGACTTCTGAGAACACCTGCTGTCAGGAACAGTGGCTAGCTCAGAAGGTGTTGGAAGGGGGGAGGGCAATGACTTTTGTTACTTGCTGCGCCCACCTTACCACAAGCGCCATTGGCTCCGTGCAGCCTAGCCCCATGTCTAATCGCAGACTGCGAAGCCAGTGGTCTGAAGGGGTGGTGGTGAAAAAGGGATGGTGATTGGGCAGGCTGGCTGCCAGTCCAAGCCCCTCCACTCCTGGTGCCAAGAAGTCTGCTCCTCAGCTGCTCACCCCCCCCCCATTACGTTCTTGCTGCCCGAACTAATCAGAATGACACCGAACTGCTCAGTCATTTCAGAGTTCGGTTTGGTTGTCCAGACGGACCGAGTTCGGTCCGAACTCCCGAACCACATTCGCGCATTCCTACCAGCTACCTCTTGGCTCTTGCCTTTTCTTTTTCTTACTGCCTTTGTAGTCCCACCTCTACATTTCCTTCTTGAACTCTTATTTCTGATTATTTCTCCCTGTGATCACTGTCATTAGAATCCCCTTCCCATTTCTTCACCCTTTCCTCAGTCAGATATTTTCTTAAGACATATACTTCGAAAAAGCTTATTCAGCTTACATTCCCCACCCAGGACTTTTTAACTAACTTGGGCATGATCCTTCAGTTGTTTATCAGCATCGCTAGCATTTAGCACTGGAACAAATTTGTACCAATGCTTTGAGCAAGCAACAGTACTAAATAATTGGAGAGTTCTGCTGTCAATGACCTAAATTCCTCAAACTACAAACTCAACTAAGAAGGCATTTGTTGACAACTCTTCCTGAAAAATCACTTCATTTTTTCCCCATTAAAAATGGAAATGCAACATTTGAAATGTCAACCTTCTGAATCAAAAATAACAGAAAAAGAGATTACAAAATATGCAGGAGGTGTGTGGACAGGGGAATTTTGGGAATGTCAAAACAAAACATTTAGCAATGTCAACACTAAACCTTTTTACATTTTTAAAGACGGTTCATTGTCAGTATTTTTAAAGTTGTTTTTCAGAATTCAAGTTAATAAATTTCAGCTTTGTCCTGACTGTACAGAATAGATTTTTAAATTTTATTTCTTTTTACCTGAAACTGCTACTTCTATTTTTGATTAGCTGTAACCCTGTTCTTAATTTGCTTTCTACTCAGAAATATTATAATTACTATCCTATAGGAATATGCCTGTAGCATCATGGTGGTATTTACCATGTGTACTGCAGCACCACCCAACATTCTGAGTCGTGGACCAGGGCCCTATTGTGTGAGCCACTATACAAACATTTTTAAAAGGTCCCTGCCCTAAGGAATTTACAATCTAAGTAATGTTTACTATCACTCCATGAGATGACAACATACATTCTTTCTATACCTGTGCATTTTTATTTAGAGTGTTTAGCTGTCTGTTTTTAATGAAATCTTCAATGGAGTATTTGCACCATTCTCCTTTTAGGACTTATTAATCTAGTCATCAGTTATGTTTTACAGGACCCCAGGATATCCTAATAAACTATGGCTAATAAAAATATTGCCTCAGGGGAAAATCCTCCATTTTTCCCTATTGGTTTTAAACAAAAGTGATCAAATTGTTAATTGCTTCTTTTTAAAAATTTTTTTTTTTACAGATTTGTAGATGAATACAGAAAAACAGAATATAATGCTGCTGTAAAAATCCAGAGCTGGTTTCGAGGATGTAGAGTCCGGGCATACATCAGGTACCTTGATTTTGTTCTACTTTAACCTGTGTTTTTAAGTACTCATAAGTTCTCTAAAATTGTCACCCACCAGCCTGAAATGTTCTCATCTTGATCTGTGTCTGAAGATGAATGTTTCAGTTGCCGCAACCACCAACCACAATCACCCGCTCGATGACCTTGTGGCTTTATGGAATACCTTGCTGTTGGATGCCTCGGAGCTGTCTGGTCGATGGCCTCCACTTCCTTGGTGATGGCTCCACGGGCCTCCATGGTTTACGGAGGGCCTGGGGCTGCTGAAGTGGGAAGGGAGGTGGTTCGAGCGATGGTAGCGCTGCTCACATGCTGAAACTGACAGATTGCAATGTAGAGCCAGTTTACGTGCATATGCTGTAGCTGTAAGGGCAGCAAAAAAGGAGTTTTTTGCTGCCTGCATAGCCTCTGCTAAATCTCGTCCAGCAGAGCTTTTCGAGGTGGTGAGGGGGTTGGTTGATCCTTCCTCCCTCCCTCTGCCTGGAATCTGAGTTATCTAATGCCTGTTGTGACATGTTTAGTGATTATTTTGCAGAGAAAATCACTCTGATTCACCACAATGTCGACGTTGCACTTATTACAGTGGGAGAACCAGAAGTTGTGGAAGGTCCGCCTTGTTTGGTTTCATGGAATCAATTTCAGTCAGTGTCATCTGCTGGGGCGGGGGATGTCCTTGGGGCTATTAGGGCCACCTTTTGTGAACTTGACCCATGCCCATCCTGGCTGGTTAAGGCCAGTCAGGAGACTGTGGAGCCGCCGCTGGCGGGGGTAATCAATACCTCCCTTCGGGAGGGCAGAATCCTGGGCTGTCTTAAAGAGGCAGTGGTGCAGCCTCTGCTAAAAAAAAAACCACTTGATGTTGATTCCCTCACTAGTTATTGGCCAGTCTCTAACCGTGCCTTTTTAGGGAAGGTTATTGAGCAGGTTGTGGCCCAGCAGCTGCAGGGGCACCTAGACCGTACTGGTTATCCCTCTCAGTTCAGGGTATGGCACAGAGACTGCTCTTGTGCCCTTGGTAGACCTTTGCCGTGATGTAGACCAAGGTCGATCAACACTGCTAATTTTGTTAGATCTGTTGGCTGCTTTTGATACCATTGACCATGAGATGTTGGTGATTCGCTTGCGAGATCGAGCTCGAGTGGGTGGGATCGTCCTTGACTGGTTCCGTTCTTTCCTAGCTGGGAGGACTCTGTGTGTGGTGCTCGGGGATTGTTCTTCATCTCTGTGGGACCTCACGTATGGTGTCCCGCAAGGTTCTATTCTGTCCCCGCTCTTGTTCAACATGTCTATGCAGCCACTCGGCGAGGTCGTGAGACGGTATGGAGTGCAGTGTCGTCAATATGCTGATGGCACCCAACTTTACCTCTCATTTTCATCCGACCCAGACCCGACAGTCTCTGTGTTTACCCGATGTCTGGTGGCTGTTGGGGATTGGATGAGGACGAGCCTACTGAAGTTGAATCCTGACAAGACCCTTTTCCTTCTATCCTGAGCACACCCTTTAGCCCCTCCCCTCCCAACTCCTATTCAGCGTGCAGACCTTGTACTAAGGATGTTAGCAAACAAGACATTCCCCACCCCCACCCCATTAGCCCCAGATTCACCTGCCTGTCTTTTGGGTGCTCATCTTTTTGTTCACCCGAGGACTGTTCAACATGGCATCATAACCAGAAACGTGGAGTCTGCTGTGTGGGCAAATCCAAACAGGGGCCCATGGGGCAGCCACCTGTGTGTTGGGGTGTGTGGAGTGGCCACACGTGTTCAGGTCCATGAGCACTGTGGACAAGGCCACAATGTCAGCCAGGATTGGGCCCGGGAGAAACAGTGGCTGCCCCCCTCCCCTAGTTCACCCTTCTGGTGCTTCTTTCCTAAACTCACCTCCCTTCCCACCCATCCCATATGCAGGGCCCCGATTCTTCTGCGAAAAAATTTCTGAAATTCTGCGACCCAAAATGGAAAATTCTGCGACCCAATAAAGTTACAAAACCGGTCTAGTAAAATTAAAAATGAGTTCTTTAATAGCAGTAATGACATCTTTATAATTAAAAACAAACATTTATTTACATATTTGCATTAATTAACACATTTTACAGTC
>QEPC01012168.1:1041887-1070369 GCA_003113815.1 Sphenodon punctatus | reverse complement strand
TGTTTGCTTTGAGGCTACAGATTATGCCTTCAGCAGTTTTGGAGGGAAGGTTTTTGGGTATCCCATATATGGATAGACTATGCCCCTACTGTCTATCTGAAGTTGAGGATATTGTCCACTACCTTTTTATCTGCCCAATGTTTGCGGTCCTACGCAAGAGAATGTGGGAGAAGTTAATGGTCCCTTCTAATTTAACGGTAACACAAAAGATAGTGTTTCTTCTCGCTGGGAAAAAACAACAGCGCACTGAGATGATGGCCTTTTATGCATATCTTATGCAAAAAGTTAGGGTAAAGAAACTGGAAATGATGTAATTATAAGAATAAAATGTCCTGGGATTACTACTTCGTTGTTGACTTTCCTAGGAGGCATTGGATAGTTGAGATACGCTTATGATTGTATATGCGGGGATTTCCCCTGGGAGTTGTTTTGTTCATTCTATGGAATGTTTCTGTATATTGGGTGTTTTATTTTGTTCATCCTATGGAATGTTTGTGTATGTTGGGTGTTTTATTTTAATCAGATGCGTGTTTATGCTATGCATACTATATGGTTTTGTCATGGCCTGCGGCCAGTACAATAAAGATTTAAAAAACAAAAACAAACAAACAAAAAAACTAGCAGAGGACTGCCAGCAGTGGGGACTGGAATAACAAACAGTGAGGCAGAGATATTGATTTCCCTCAAACACAGAGGGGGAAAGTCACATGAGATGCTGAGGGAGAAATGTTGAGCTTTTCTTGAACCATAAAGGAACATGCAAGCCAGGGAACTCCTTTCACTCTCCAGCCTGCTCAAGCCAGCCCCCACCCCCTCTGTTTCTCTCCCACCTCCGGAGTATGAGCCTTCCTGTCCACCTTAACTCCACTTACTGAAGAGGTACACATTTCCCTCTTACCTCACTTTAACATCCCTGCTTGTGGAAATGCAGGGGTGTTTGGAGAACTAACTTGTGAGAACTAGCCCCAAGAAACATTAGACCCAGCTGAAAACTCTAGTTGAAAACTGTAGATTCTCCCTGAAAACAGTCATGCTGTGACCCATCAATGCTAAAAGCATGACCTATCGGCCATAGGACACCCTAGAAAATTGGTGCATTTTAGAAGTAAATTTCTCAGAAAGGTTTATGTGAACCTCCATGTTTGTCACCAGGACGGGGAAGAAGGCACACACGCTCATGCACCACTGGTCAACCTTGCCACAGGGCACGCGCCCCACAGGGTAGATGCTTGTCAGGATAGTAGTTAGGCCTTGCCTCTATCATCATTGAGCGTGGGATTTGCAAGGAGACCAGGGTCTGCCCCAACAATCCTAGTACATACACACTGAAGGGAAGGGGGGAAGGTACGTGGGGACCTATGCCAGAGGGGAAGGGTCCTGGGTACAGTGGGGGGACAGGAGGAATTCACACGGAGGTGTAGTAATCCCAGGGGAAGGAAGGAAAGGGCAAGGGTACTCACAAATCTCACGAACGCTCTCACATTCACAACCACTCTTGCAGGCACGGGGGGGGGGGGCAGGAGGGTCCACGCACACAATCCTAATGTCGCTCGTTCTTCCAAATACACGTTGTCAAACTCAATCGAGGGGCCAGTTTCAATTGCAATCACCAGCGCCGCTGGCCAGGCGGCGCTGGCTTTTAACTTCCAAGCCCCGCCCCTGTATGTGCCCGCAGGCGCGCTGAGCATGGCGGCAGGGACGGGGGAATTCCTCCATGCTGCCCCGACGTCGGGGGCATGGCCACGGGCCGTGATGTGCTTCCAGCTGGGGATGCCCCAGCTGGAGATCCTGCGTGCTGCATCTCCCCTGGGGGCGGGGTCTGGCTGTGACAGGGCTCTATTCCCTGCCTGCGAGGCCGGCCCGTGCGGAGCTGAAGCCCTCTGCGGGCAGCGGAGCTGACAATGCCCCCCCCCTTCAAGGCCGCCGACTGGGGAACCCAGGGGGGCCAGGTCGAGAGGGGTGGCGTAAATGAAAGGCACGCACCAAGCGAAGGGCGTGAACGAAGGACGCAGGTTCCCAGGAGCGATCATCCGGTCTATAACCCACCCAGTCGAGTAGGTATTGTAATTTACCTCACGAGCAGCGAGAATCTAGGATAGCCCGCACCTCAAATTCCGGATCAGCGGCTGACTGGAGAACGGGGCCAGGCAGCGAGGGTGATGTCGGGGAGGTTCCAGGTGGGGCTCGTTTTAGGAACGAAATATGAAAGGTGGGGTGGATACGGACATGAGGGGGAGGTTGAATGGTGTGAGTAACCTCGACAGAGGACAGGATAAGGCCCAATGAATCATGCATCTAGTTTGAGGGATGGCCATGCGGAGGGGTACCGCTGACGGTCTATCCACACGAGGTCTCCGGGGCAAAGGGGAATGGATTCTCATCAATGTTTATCGGCTTGAGTCTTGTACTGTTGGCGTGCTTGTTGAAGGACCCGTCGGGCTACAGCCTGAGCTTCATGAATGCATTGGATCAGAGCTCCGGCTGCTGGGACTGAGGTCAGCGGGGATTCTATGGTTCCAATTTGTGGGTGGAACCCATAGGTGACAAAAAAGGGTGAGGTCCCAAGTGAAGCATTCGGGGCATTGTTGTATGTAAATTCCGCTAGTGGAAGCCATGCATGCCAATTGTCCTGTAAATAGTTTATATAACAATGCAAATATTGCTCCATATTTGGTTGACGCGTTCAACTTGTCCGTTGGCCTGTGCGTGTTACGTTGTGGTTGGTTTTAAGGTTATGTGGAGCATGTGGAAAAGTGCTCTCCAGAAGCGCGAGGTAAACGGAGTACCGCGATCACTTGTGATCTCTCTAGGTCAACCATGTTGCTTGAAGATGTGCCGTATAAACAGAAGGGCAGTGTGTTTGGCCGTGGGCAGTGCCTTGCAAGCAATAAAGTGAGCCAGTTTCGTAAAATGGTCGACGACGACTAGCACAGTAGTATATTGTCGAGACGGGGGAAGATCCACGACAAAGTCTAATCCTACGCTGTGCCAGGGTCCTGGGGGTATGGGAGTTAATTGTAGCAACCCAGCTGGAGCTTGGCGGGGTACCTTGGTTCGAGCACACGTGGCACAGTTGGCCACATGCTGCTGCACGTCGTGACGAAGTGTAGGCCACCAAAATCCTCTCTGGATTAACTGTCGTGTTCGTTCCGCTCCGGGATGTCCTGCCATGGGGGCTTCATGGTGTGCCCACAGAACATGACCTCGGCATGATGGGGGTACCACTATACGTCCTTGCCGTAAGTGGATCCCTTCCGCGGACTTCTACGTCCGTGGCTGAGGAGAGTTCTTACGTAGAAGCTTCTTGCAGCTTGGCGAAGGATAAATAGGTAGCGGCAAAGTTCTGGTCTCCGAGGATCTGCTCCGTAGTAGCAGGGGACACAGGACGTTCCTCATTATACCAAGACAAGGCATCTGCTAGCACGTGTAGGCGTCCTGATCGGTAGCGGATGCGAAAATTGAATCGGGCGAAGAACAATGCCCAACGCGCGTGACGAGAATTTGTAATGCAGGCGGTTTGCAAGAAAGTGAGGTTTTTGTGGTCTGTGACGACAGTGACGGGATGGCGGACCCCTTCTAAATAATGATGCCAAACTTCAAACGCCACCTTGATGGATAGAAGTTCCCTGTCCAAAATGTTGTAGTTGCGTTCCACGGGGGTAAGCTGTCACGAGTAGTAGGCACAAGGTAGGAGAGCGTCTGTGTTTTCGGCAGGTTGTAATAGCGCTGCCCCCAGTGCTTGAGCCGAAGCATCGGCCTCTACATGGAATGGTTCCATAAACCGGGAATGTTGTAACAGGGGCGCCGTCATGAAGGCCTTTTTCAAAAATTCAAAGCTAAATTGTTGGTCGGGGCCCCACTGATAGGGCTGAGTCTTTTTTAAGAGCTGGGTTAAGGCCGCCGTGACCTCAGCATAATTAGGAATGTATTGTCTGTAATAATTGGTGCTGCCCAAAAATCTCTGAAGGGGTTTGACCGCCTTGGGCGGCGGCCAACGCTACAATGCTTCGACCTTCTGGGGATCCATCATCATCCCCGAGGGGCTGATGATGAACCCCCAAAAGCTGAGCGAAGTAAGGTGAAAGAAGCATTTCTCACGCTTACAATACAATTTGTAGTGCTGCAAGCGGCGCAGCACCTCTCGGACATGTTGTACGTGGTGCTCCAAGGTGAGGGAATAGATGAGGATGTCATCTAGGTAGGCCACCACGTAGACATCAAGAATATCTCAGAACACCTCATTAATAAGGTGCTGGAAAGTGGCCGGTGCGTTGGCAAGACCAAACGGCATGACTCGATACTCGAACAGTCCATAGCAAGTGTGAAAGGCGGTCTTCCATTCATCGCCTCGATGCACCCACAACAAATTGTACTCTCCTCGGAGATCTAGCTTGGTGAAGATCTGCGCCCATTCCAACCAATCCAGTAACTCCGGAATGAGGGGGAGGGGATACCAATTCTTTACAGTAATACTATTGAGTCCTCTGTAATCCACACAAGGGCGCAGGCCGCCGTCCTTTTTGGTAACGAAAAAGATAGGTGTTCCTGGCAGGGAGCTGGAGTGCCGGATGAGCCCCTGCTGCAGGCTCTCATCTAGATATTGTCGCAAGGCCTGCAGCTCGGGCTCTGCGAGGGCATAGATTCTTCCGAATGGAGGTTCCTTCCCTGGAAGGAGATCAATCGGACAATCGTAAGTGCGGTGAGGTGGCAACTCCGATGCTCGCGCCTTGCTGAAAACATCTCAATAGTCTCGGTAGGCGTTGGGGAGATCCAAAGGGTCCTCCTGGACCGGATGGGAGCTCGTGGCACACCCGTCTAATCTTGGGCTAGGGTGTAGGCAATTATCCTTACAGTGAGGAGCCGTAAACTGGACCACCTTCCTTGACCATATAATGGACTGGTCATGCTTTTGTAGCCATGGAGCTCCCAGAACCACCTAAAACAGCGGGGTACACACTACGTCAAAGGCTAAGTGCTCAGAATGATTCCCCATGGTACATAGCAAGGAGGGGGTGCATGAAGTGACGGGACCGGATACCAACGGGGAACCATCAATGGAATGAACTGGCTCTGGAGATGTCTTGGGACAAATAGGATGTTCCTTTCCTGAACAAGATCGCCATCTATAAAGTTACCTGACGCTCCAGAGTCAACGAGGGCCCACATAACCATAGAACTATGGGGGGGGGGGACAGCAACAGGGTAACAGGAACTCGTAAATGGGGGTCAAGTATAGGGGGAACTGCAGGGATCCGTAACAAGCTCAAGACCGAGACGGCCCCTGTCCGTCCCAGCCTCGGGCATTTCCCAGTCCTCGGCGTTACGGGGGCAAGGAAGGACACTCTCCTATAAAATGGGATGGTTCGCCGCAGTAAAAGGAAGCATGCGACACCCTTCGCCATTCACGTTCCTCCTTAGTTAGGGGACCCCTCGAGGCTCCGAGCTGCATAGGCTCGGGATCGGGGAGCCGTGGGGGTTCTGGGAGTGCAAAGGGCTTGACGGGATGTGGGCGTGCCTTTTGGCGCTGCTCCCACTTGCGTTCCGCCAATCGCTCCTCAGTCTGGAGTGCCAAGTTAGCCAAAGCTTCCCATGTCTCGGGCAGATTTACAAAGGCCAATTGATCCTTAACCTCCTCACATAAGCCCTTGCAAAACATTACCTTAAGCACCTTATTGGGCCACTGCAGCTCCACAGCCAGCTGCTGGAATTGGGTAATATATTCCAACATATTGCCTCTTACCTGGCGGAGACTCAATATCAGGGCCTCTGCATCTTGTGTGTGATGCGGGTGATTGAACAAGAAGGCAAACTCCTTTAAGAACCCCTCATAATTAGCCAACAAGGGGCTAGCTCCCTTTAGTAGTGTTGTAGCCCACTCCAGAGCAGTGCCACCTAGGTTCCCTATTATAAACGCCACCTTGAGCGTATCGGAGGCGTAGGTGGTAGGTTGGAGGGTGAAGGCCAGGCAACAGAGGGCCAAAAATCCTTGGAAGGCCTTCCTATCCCCGGAGAATTTGCTTATTTGGGGTCCCCTAGGTTCTCGAGTTAACATGGGCACCGGAGGAGCCCCAGGAGCAGGCAGGGGAGGGGAGGCAACGGCCATGAGAGGAGGAGCCACCGGGGCTGCCGCACCTTGCATTTGGGTTACGACATTAGCTATGTCTTCCTGTTTGGCCTTGAGATCCTTGACCTCCATGGCCAGTGATTGGATGGCTTGAACTAATTGCTTGATCTCGTCAGCTACGTCCATAATCCTAAAGCCCATACCTGGGCCAAGGAATGCTGGTGATTTTGTCACCGGGACGGGGAAGAAGGTACGCACGCTCACGCATCACTGGTCAACCTTGCCACAGGGCACATGCCCCACAGGGTAGATGCCCGTCAGGATAGTAGTTAGGCCTTACCTCTATTTACAGAGAACGGGCCTCTATCATCATTGGGCGTGGGACTTGCAAGGAGACCAGGGTCTTCCCCAACAATCCTAGTACATACACACTGAAGGGAACTGGGGAAGGTACGTGGGGACCTGTGCCAAATGTGAAGGGTCCTGGGTACAGTGCGGGGAGAGGAGGAATTCACACGGAGGTGTAGTAATCCCAGGGGAAGGGAGGAAAGGACAAGGGTACTCACAAATCTCACGAACGCTCTCACATTCACAACCACTCTTGCAGGCACGGGGCGGGGGGGGGCAGGAGGGTCCACGCACACAATCCTAATGTCTCTCATCCTTCCAAATACACGTTGTCAAGCTCAATCAGGGGGCCGGTTTCAATTGCAATCACCAGCACCGCTGGCCAGGCGGCGCTGGCTTTTAACTTTCAAGCCCCGCCCCTGTATGTGCCCGCAGGCGCTCTGAGTGCGGTGGCAGGGACGGGGGAATCCCTCCATGCGGCCCCGACGGCGGGGGCATGGCCACGGGCCGTGATGTGCTTCCAGCTGGGGATGCCCCAGCTGGAGATCCTGCGTGCTGCATCTCCCCTGGGGGCGGGGTCTGGCTGTGACAGGGCTCTATTCCCTGCCTGAGAGGCCGGCCTGTGCGGAGCTGAAGCCCTCTGCGGGCAGCGGAGCTGACAGTGTTCGTGCATGGGAGATTTTATCATCCCTACACTTGTTTCCTGCTATATCCCTGCTTCGCTCCTTCTCTTCCACCACACTCACCCCAGTTCCCCCTGCTCCTGGAAATGTCTTCATCCCTTCTCCCGTGCATCTCTCCCCCCACCCCCCCATGCCTAGTACTCCCTTCCTGAATGTGTTTGATCAGCTCCCCCATAACCTTCAAATCCCTCTTAAAAGCCTACCTCTTCCACTAGGCCTTCCCTAGCTACTCACTCCCCTAGACTGATCACCTTTTGCTCAACGTCCCTTCTCCCTTGTAACTAAGCTAAACATGTACACCTGCAACTTCTCAACATCATGAATTATTCCCATCTCTCCCTATGTTCCCCTCTCTCTTGTCTCTCCTCCTTTGCCTTTTCTAGATTATAAGCCCTTCGGGGTAGGGACCTGTCTCTAGTTATGATTGTACAGCACCAGCTACGTTGCTGGTGCTATATATATATATATGTGTGTGTGTGTGTGTGTATATATATATATATATATATATATATATCGACATTTCCAGGATGAAGGGATGAAGACATTCCACGTACCCCCCTCAGAAGCATAAATGTTTTCCACCTGTACTGTATAGTGATGGAGAAGATAAGTATAGTGATGGAGAAGGTGGGAGAAGGGAACCAGCATGGTGTAATGGCTACGCACACAGTACTTAGACCAGGAAGTAGGGGGGACCCTGGTTCTAGTCCCACTTTAGCCAGAAACTCACTGAGTGACCTTGGGCCAGTCACATTATTCTCTCAGCCTAACCTACCTCACAGGGTTGTTGTGAGGATTAAAAGCTGTGTTAAATTGTTGTATGTAAAACACTGAGTACCGTGGCAGGGGGGTGCTATATAAAAATAAAGATTATTATTATTATGTTTGACTGGGAGTATTATGCGAACCGAGAGGGATTTCCAAGACTGCGGAGCGCGAGACCCTGATAAAACTGCGCTCCTTGCTGCCAGTGCACTGCTGTGAGCTGTGGATGTGAGAAAGTGGATGACAGCACTAAAAGACCAATGGCTGTCAAATTTGTTTTTTACTTTCATTTTCACTTTTCATTATAGGCACTCAATAAAGTATGCAATTTGCTGCTTAAACTCAGCATTATGTGCATAGCAAGCAACCAGTTAATTACAGTTGCTAAGTGCTGACGGGTATAAACCCAACTATGAACCACTGCGGAGTTGGCACACTGCCTCCTGGAGTCGTAATAGCCCCGAAGAAAGAAAAGCAGGGGTGGCCTCTTGTTCCCATGGTTCACCATAGCGGAGACTCATAACAGGGGACAGAATACTGAGAAGGGAGGGTTAGTGGGTGGGGTGGGGTGGAGAAGAACACCTACCTGTGTATTAGGCTGATCATGCTAAACCTGTGAGTGGGGGCAACTGAACGAATATACATGAAATACATGCAGGGGACTACCTGCTTATTAGGCATTACATGCTAAACATGTGAGGGGGGCTCCAGCAAGTTCTAGTCTTGTTGTTAATATCCAAAGCTGTAACTTCTGGAGAGCAGGGAGTAGGACTATTCCTCTATATTTGTACAGTGCTTCCTAGCACACTGCATAATGACGGTCTGGTTCAGCGATCCCTAGGCACAGCTAATAACAATGACATTCCAGAGCAAGTTTCCTTGATACTTCTGCAAGTAAAAGTTTGTTTCTAAAAGGGCTTTATTATGCCAAATCTACTTCTAAATATATATAAAATCATTTAGAAGTAGATTTGGCATAATAAAGCCCTTTTAGAAACAAACTTTTACTTGCAGAAGTATCAAGGAAACTTGCTCTGGAATGTCATTGTTATTAGCTGTGCCTAGGGATCGCTGAACCAGACCGTCATTATGCAGTGTGCTAGGAAGCACTGTACAAATATAGAGGAATAGTCCTACTCCCTGCTCTCCAGAAGTTACAGCTTTGGATATTAACAACAAGACTAGAACTTGCTGGAGCCCCCCTCACATGTTTAGCATGTAATGCCTAATAAGCAGGTAGTCCCCTGCATGTATTTCATGTATATTCGTTCAGTTGCCCCCACTCACAGGTTTAGCATGATCAGCCTAATACACAGGTAGGTGTTCTTCTCCACCCCACCCCACCCACTAACCCTCCCTTCTCAGTATTCTGTCCCCTGTTATGAGTCTCCGCTATGGTGAACCATGGGAACAAGAGGCCACCCCTGCTTTTCTTTCTTCGGGGCTATTACGACTCCAGGAGGCAGTGTGCCAACTCCGCAGTGGTTCATAGTTGGGTTTATACCCGTCAGCACTTAGCAACTGTAATTAACTGGTTGCTTGCTATGCACATAATGCTGAGTTTAAGCAGCAAATTGCATACTTTATTGAGTGCCTATAATGAAAAGTGAAAATGAAAGTAAAAAACAAATTTGACAGCCATTGGTCTTTTAGTGCTGTCATCCACTTTCTCACATCCACAGCTCACAGCAGTGCACTGGCAGCAAGGAGCGCAGTTTTATCAGGGTCTCGCGCTCCGCAGTCTTGGAAATCCCTCTCGGTTCGCATAATACTCCCAGTCAAACATAATAATAATAATCTTTATTTTTATATAGCACCCCCCTGCCACGGTACTCAGAGTGTTTTACATACAACAATTTAACACAGCTTTTAATCCTCACAACAACTCTGTGAGGTAGGTTAGGCTAAGAGAATAATGTGACTGGCCCAAGGTCACTCAGTGAGTTTCTGGCTAAAGTGGGACTAGAACCAGGGTCCCCCCTACTTCCTGGTCTAAGTACTGTGTGCGTAGCCATTACACCATGCTGGTTCCCTTCTCCCACCTTCTCCATCACTATACTTATCTTCTCCATCACTATACAGTACAGGTGGAAAACATTTATGCTTCTGAGGGCTTCCTGCAATTCTTCAAGTTCCCAAACTTTGTATAGGGCAACAAGCTCCCCTTTGGTCACTTCACATTCCGTATACCCCAAGGCACTAGTTTCCCCAAAGATATTTATCTTTCCAACCCAATTGATGCATTCCTGGTGCCCCCTCAGGTGTCTTTCACTGTCGTCAGGGCAGTAATGAGAAATTATGGCAAAGAAGGTCAAACCCCCATTATTGACAACTTTACTTCTGGCATTGCACAAACCTTAAGGAAACACTCGCTCTCATTTGGATCCCACTCTGTCACTTTGTGTGGGACCCCCACTGTTGTATTCATCGGGACTTGTAACTGCAGCATCATTGTGCATTGTCTGCACTCCACTATGCATACAGAGAACCCCAGTGTGTGCATGTGTTACCCTATGCGTGCATAGGCAGACTCCAAAAATGGGTCTGCCAGTTCTCTCTGCGCATTTGGCCTCATCCAAGTGCCAGCAAAGGCATATGCATATCCATGACCCCTCAATTTCTCAGCCCAGGGGACCCTGACTGGTTACAACACCCGCATTTGAAATTTGTTTGGCTTTGCATGGCAATTGACCCACTGCAATGAGTTTCTATGGCATTATGATCCCTCATGCTCCTTCCAATCAAAAACTCTTGCTTTTCAAAGGATAAAAAATTATGAGTAACTTTCAACCAATGGGCAATAGCATTCTGGCTCTACTCCCACATACGTTCTGAGCATATTGACCTTTGGGTGTCCTCTATCACTTAACATGCAGAAGTTCCCCACCCGAGTGAAAAAATGGCATGGTTCCATGATGCTAAAATCTGCAATATTTTGTATCCGAGTTTGCTTGCACACCGACGTGGTTGTGACAGGAATGTCTATGCATTTTAATTACCACTTGGATTGACAGTGCAACTGCATTGATGCATACACACAGCAGAAGCTTGGTGAAAAGTCTTTTGCCCAATAGCTGGCCTGTAATGCCATGTGACCAACAGTAGCCAACAAAAGCTCATGCATGGCACACCACTGTTCCTCTAGCACCACATTACCAAAGCTGCCAACTCCAGCTTGGATGCGGCACATAGCCAATCCCACCTCTGCATCAGCCCAGCTCTTGATGTTGTTCCAAAAAATTGGTGCGTGGTCAGTAGAGTTTGCAAATGCTGGAACTGCAGCCATGGAGACGCATGCTGAGAACTTCCTTTTTCTTGTTCTCATGTTCCAGGCCTTCCTTTCCATTGCTGTGCCAAACCTGCAAGCTCTCCAACAGATCCAAGCCTGCTGCTGTCATTGGCACAACGTGGTGTCAAGGCACAGAAAGGCTCTTGATTGATCTCTGGCTGGGATAGTGATCACCGCACTGCAGAGGCGTCTCCTGCTTCAGAGCCATGCACTTGCCTACCTCAAGCAACAATGGACTGCACAAGGGATGATGGAAGCGATGCAAGGGTAGCTGATGTGCTACTACTACTATTTTAGTGTTTCTGTAGTGCTACTAGTCCTACACAGCACTGTACAGACACACAACATAAAGACAGTCCCTGCTCCATGGAACGTACAAGCTAATCAAGGGCACAAAGATGTAGACAACTACAAATAAGAGTCTTCCTATGAATAATGGACTACAGGATGCAGATATTCAGTAAGTTTATTTCAGTTGAAATCCACAAGGCTATGTTAAGGATAGGGTCGGGTTCATGATTTAAAAACCATCTCAAAGAAGTGATCCTTTAGGTAGGATTTGAATATGGACGGGGAGGCAGCCTGACGCACCTGCTCAGGAAGCTTGTTCCAAGCATACAGTGCAACAAGGTGGAAAGAGAGGTGAACAGAGAGGTACCTTTTGGGAGACACGGCTGCAGTCACAGACACCATGTGCAGGGCTGTACCCACCAAGAGGCTTATCTAGGTGAAGGAGAAAAGCACAGAGTGGTGGGAGAATGTGCTGCTCTTGTGGGGAGATGCTGAGTGGGTAGCAAACTTCAGGATGCTCAGTTGCCTTATCCTGCTGATTGCTGAGATCCTCAGGCTGCGTCTGGAGAAAGAGAGCATAGTGATGCAGTCACACATCCCTAGGGCTGAAATGGCAAGCTGCCACAGTAGCTGTTTCCGATGGAAAGTGCTCTTCCGCAATGAATGGCACAGTGATGGAGACATTAATTCTGCTACATTTGTCTGTGATCTTCCACAATTTCCGCCGCCACTTTCCGACATGTGGTCAGTCTGAAAGTAGTGGAACAATGTTTCTTCCAACACTTTCCAAAATTACTTCCGACACTTTCCGATAATTCCGATGTAGCAAAGCAAAGGGCGTGGAATTAGTGAAATGCCGGCGGAAAAGCTGGAGAAGTTGTGGGCAATTCCAAAATGGTGGAATGAAATATTGGTGTGGAAAAAGGAGTTTCCGCTTCCGTCCTACCCATTCCCATGGAGAAGTGCGTTGCCATTGCCATCTGGAAGCTCACCACTCCAGTCTCCTGCCACTCGGTCACCCAGCAATTTGGCATTGAAACCTCCACAGTGGGCTCCATACTACTGGAAGTTTGCACGGTAATTGTGGAAGTGCTGCTAAACCAGGTGGTGCAGTTGGTTGACCCTGCTGAGATAACGGAAGGCTTTTGGCGGGAGGGGTTCCCGAACTGTATAGGGGTGATCTCACCATCATCGGCTGACCCCATAGGAAGGACAACTACCAAAACCAGAAGGGTTTTTTCCCCATGGTTCTCCAGGTCATAGAAGACCACCATGCCAGGTTCATGAATATGCTGGTCAGGTGGTCTGGGAAGAACCATTCTGGGAAGAACCATTCTTCACCTTATAAAGCTCTTCACAACCTTGCTCCCCCCTACCTCTCTGCACTTATCGCCCTCCATACTCCAGCCCGTGCACTTCGCTCCTCCTTTGTCCCTTCTCTCTCCCTTCCACGCCTTCCCTGCTCCCCTAAGCGCCTTCGTCCCTTCTCACTTGCTGCCCCCCATGCCTGGAACTCCCTCCCTGTCCACATCTGCCTTGCCCCCTCCCTTCATACCTTCAAATCTCTCCTTAAAACTCACCTCTTTCGCTCTGCTCTGTCTGACTCTTTATCCTGCTGAGCCACTATTCCTATACCTACGATCGGTTTACCCTTATCCTTGCAACATGGACCTGCCTGCTGTCATTCTCATCGTAACCAAGCCAAGTACGTGCACTTGAGACCTCGCATCTTCATGAATGTTAGACCCCTTGTCTCTCCCTCTGTTCCCCTTCCTAAGTCTCTCCCCCAGCTCCTGTCTCTGTAAGCCCTAGGGGCAGGGACCCTGTCTATTTTATTACTTTGTAAAGTGCCAGGTACACTGCTGGCGCTATATAAATGTTTGTTAATAATAATAATAAAATAATAACCATGTCAGGCCCGCTTCTTTGGCCACCTGTGCACCAGAGATTTTGAACCCTCCACTGAAACGTGCATTGAGGGGTGCTCATGAGGCCTGTTCTTGAGGATCCTGAAGCCTTGGCTCATGAAGGTATACGGAGTCACCTGCACGTAGGGGGCGTGAACGGCTGATGGGGATTAGAAAATGACACCTGTCCCTGAGCAACAATACTCGCTGTCATGGAAGTAACCTGCTCGAGCAGGGACCTCTAGAGCTGAATAGACTGGGACAGGTTGCTTTGCATCTGTACCCACATTTCAGTCTTGCTATGCCTGCTTGTTCATGCTGTCTGACCATTCAAATTGCTGCCAGAGGTGGGCCCTGTGGCTGTCCTCCCGCTGGTGGAATCCAGTTCCCTGTGGTCCCTGGCTATGCCGTTAATAGAATCCGAGTTGGAAGGGACCTCGGAGGTCATCCATTCAAATTCCCTGCGCAATACAGGAAATCTGCAGCTACAGCATCCCCGACAGATGGCTGCTAGCCTCTGCTTGAAAACCTCTAGCGAAGGAGAGCCCACCACCCCCCTAGGCAATTTGGTCCAGTCAAACAGCTCTTCCAGTTAGAAAGTTCTTTCTAATGCTTGAAATCTGCTTTTTTGTAATTTGAGCTCATTATTTCTAGTGTTACCTTCAGGGGCAAAAAAGAACAAGTCTTTGCTATCCTCTCTGTGACAGCCCTTCAAGTAGTCGAAAACAGCTATCATGTCTCCCCTTAGTCTTCTCTAGGCTACACATACCCAGATCCTTCAACCTTTCATCTTGGACTTGGTTTGCAGACCTCTGACCATCTTTGTCACCCTCCTCTAAACTCATTCCAGTTTGTCAATGTCCTCCTTAAGTGTGGTACCCAGAACTGGACACACTACTCCAGATGAAGTCTGACCAGCACAGAATAGAGTGGAACTATTACTTCTCATTACTTGGAAACGATGCTTCTGTTAATCCAGCTTAAAATTGCATTAGCTTTTTTTCGCAGCTGCATCACACTGTTGATGCATGTTCAGTGTGTTTTGTGATCGACTACAATCCCCGGATCCTTTTCACGTGTATTTCTACTAAGCCAGGTATCCTCCATCCTTATTTGTACACTTGATTTTTCTTACTTAAATGTAATGATGTCGTTGTGTGGTCTTTCCAAGCAGCTCCCTTGCCAAATCCTCCCTGTGCTGTTGGTTGCGGATCTGCAGGTCCTGGTTCCACTGGGCGCTTGTGGCAGGGGTTTCTGTCCACACCCATTGCACCTGCAGACCTGTAGCAAGGCAGCAAGGAAAGTCACTCGTTCACACCATACCACCTACCTTCCCACCCTGGGGCTTCAGGCCCCTGCCCACACAATTTTCCGCCCTCTGTCAGCCGGAAGGAAAGCAGGAATGAGTACCTGGCCTATGCTGCTGCTGGGGCAGTTGCTGTGGTGGGATCCAAGCACCATGCAGTTCTTTTCCCGCAATCACTAGAGCAGTGAAGAACATACAGAAATCAACCACCACTACTCATACCATCCACTCCTCACCCTACCATTTAGGCTTCCACTTCCCACGCCAGCCCATTGTTTCACCATGGTGCCTCCCCCCACCCGCCACAGGCCCTCCATAGTGTCTTTCACCCCCACCCCCACTCCCATGCATACCATTCCCATCCTGTAGAGCTATTTCCTGAAGATTTACCTGCCCCTCCCCAGCCTTTTCCTGGACACAGTAAACAATAAAGAACATATTTCAATAATAAATGGAAGGTTTAATCATGTAGTTATGTAAACACGACACCATGCCCCTCTGCTCAGATGCATTCACTTGCCATTCTCCTCCACCGCCTCCGCTACAAAGGTGGTATGTGGGTCCTCCGTACCCTTGACCAGAACATCTGGTGGCTCTTTGAATAGGGCTGGTTCTTGAGCTGGGGGTGGGGGAATATGCTGTGAGAGTCACAGTGTCTGTATCGACCCATGCTGGCTCCAGGATGGGGATGGGTCTAGAGGGATGTCCTCTGGCAGTCATGTCCCTACTTTGGGCGTGTGGGCAGCAGGATGGTTTTCTGGCTGCAGGCATGTTTTGGTTGCTGGTCGTCCCCAACCTGGAGTGTAGCAGTCACTGTCTCCCGCTCCAGGCTGGGGAGCTGCTGTGCCACCTGCACGTCTGTTTTCACCCAATGTCGCCATCCAGGCTATTCAGCTTTGATTCTTTCCTGTTCTTCATATGCGGTTTGTTGCCAAGGCTTGTTCCTTCTCCCTACATAACTTTACTAAAATTCAGCCCTTCCTTACAGTTCCCATTGCTAAGACTCTAGTCCATGCTCTAGGTATGTCTTGCCTTGGTTGCTGTAATCTTCTTCTTACAGGCCTTCCCTGCTCTCACCTTGAACCTCTCACTTCTGTTCAACACTCTGCTGCCAAGATCATCCACCTCACCTACTGCTTTTATCATGTTCAGCTCTTTCTCTCACCTACTCGACTAGCTCCCTTTCCCCTTTTGCAACTAGCACCAACTACTTGTTTTCACCTTCCAGGCTCTCTATGGCCTTGCTCCTCCCTGTTTTTCTGCCCTTATTTCTCACTACATTCCCACCCAGGAACTTTGCTTCTACTCTGCCATCACCCTTACCCATCCCAGAGTCTCCTGTTCCCTAAAGTATCCTCTCCCCTTCTTCCATGCTGCCCCCATGCCTAGAAATTCATGAACACACTGGTTCTGCTCTTTCCCTCACAACCTTCAAATCCCTCCTAAAATCTGACTACCTCTGTCAGGCCTTCCTTAGCACCTCACCCCCATAGAGTGCTCCTTTATGTTTCTCCTTATACTATCCCATCCTTCAGGATCCCCTTCTCTTCTTATAACTAACTAAGCATGTGCACCTGCAACTTTCCAGCTTCATGAATCCCTGTCCCTCCTGAAGGGTCACTCCCCTTGTCCATTCTAGATTGTAAGCCCTTTGGGGCAGGGACCTGTTTTTGTAAAAAATTATCAATAATAATGCTCCATATTAAAAGGTGTGTGTTTTTTTTAAACCATTATCTGGCAATCTCTGAATATATAGGCAAACATCTCTGTAAATCTCAATTTTCTTATAAAACCTTCCTGTGTTGATCATATCGCTCACATCTTATGCTTCAGCCATTGTCACAATGTACTACATTTGTACTGGACTCTAAACCTTTCAACTTTTTTCTTCTGTGTGATGTGCAGTATACACCTACAGCACTCTAAAAATGACAGTTGATAACATATGGTTAGACAATAAAAATGTGAGAACATTCCAAAAATGGCATCTACCATGAAATCATGCAAAAACCAAACACGGTACTTGTTGATAAGAAAGGTAGCGATGTCGTAGTTATATAGTTCTGGACTCGGACATATGTGCTCAAGACATTCAGATCGTTTGGAGAAGACAGAAGGGCCTTGGTTAGCACTATTTCTCTTCGGAATTAGGCTTTTTTTTCTGAGCACTGTCCTATAATTCTTTTGAATCATTCCGCAGCAACCAGAAAAACTCCATTTATTTAACAACCAAATTGTGAATAACTAAGCTGCAATAAGCAGCTAACTAGGATAACTGACACATCCGCCAAGGCAATACCAACTATTTAGCCACACTGTCTCAAGTAATTAAATCCCACATTACACCGTATAATACCAGAAATATAGGTAAGTATATGTGTGTGTGTGTGCGTATATATGCATTATATACACACACAGCCATGTGCTCTGTACATATATATAAATAGCTATATTTCATATATTAAGAGGTATACAACATCTAAAAATAGAAAAATGCTACAAAAATTGTATTTGCCTTTACCTTTTGGCTGTTGGGATTCCGGGGGGCAGGGCATAGCTCAAGTGGTAAGAACACGTTCTTTTTGCATGTATAAGGTCCCAGGTTCAATCCCCAGCATCTCCACTTCAGGATCCCTGGTAGCACGCCTGGGGGAGGCCTCTGCTGGTGGCCTGGAGGGGTCTCAGGTAGTACTCCGGGATAGCCTCTGCCAGAGACCCTGGAAGAGCCGGATTTGGACCCGAATTTGAAACCCCTGATGCCGTGTCAGGTTGTGACAATATTGGACTAAGATGGACCATTGGTCTGACTCAGTTAAGCAGTTTAGTTTATGCTTGCTGGGATGTTTACATTTTTCCTGTTTAAAAGGTCAGATGCTTTCCACACAAGATTATGTGCTGGTAAACCGACATCTTTACTCTTTACTCTGTAGACCCCTGTATAATAGAAAAAAGTAAAATTAAAAAAGTTATCTTTACACCTAGATGAATAATCCCATCTCTGTGTCCTGCTACAGGTTTTGGAACTTCCTGAACCATTGGTCTTGGGATGCTGACCAACTATCTTTTGAACTGCTACAAAACAAGCTTTTTTCTAAATGGCAGATTAACATTTTCTTTTATTTTTTGTTCTCTCTGGATTGTGAACTGTCATCCAAAGGGATTCAGTCTCTTTGCCCTCATCTGCTTCAAGTAGGTACTGGAACTGAGGGATTTCTGAAAGAGGAGGCCCCCTGGAGCCCATGGTTGCTCTGTGGGGTGCCTCCCACAGCCACTATCCACAGGCTTCGTGCGGGACCACAACAAATAGGCAGGCATTCCTCTCTGCTGCAGTCTGCCCATGCTCCCTCCCAATCTCTCACCATAAAGTTGTGAATGCTCCTTGGATGCCCTAGTCTGCTGACCACGATTCTATGGTGCGGAACGTGTGCGGAGGCAGCCGTGCACCCAACAGACAGGGTGGCTGTGGGGGCACACCGTGGCCCTCCAACACAAGGGAGGTAGCCATGGGGCAGTGCATTGCCATCACCCGTGCCTTTCCCTGGATTCACATCAGGCAGCCACCTGACAGATGAGCGGGTACATCCAGAGTTAATGGGGGCAACGCCTCACCCGTAGTTCTGTTCTTTCTACTATAGGGCAAGGACCCGTGTTCACTGCATTTTCCCCATTAGCGGCAATGGGGAAATGTAATGAAATCAGGTCCCTGATATTGGGTCATGAGGCAGGGGATGCTGGGTAGCCCTTCATGTCACTGAATGGTTCCTTAACAGCATAATGTTGAAAAAACAGGCTTTTAGAGGCCACTTTTCTGTTAAGCTACCTTCACTAATAGTTTCTGGCTCAGAAGTGTTGAGGTGGAATGTTCTCAATATGTTGGAGAGGAGCCAGAAAGATGTCCCTTTAACCGACATCTTTAACTGGCAAAAGAGAAATCCCAAGGTCATATCTAAATCCTGGTTCCTTCCATCAGAAATTTAATTCATAAACTGGTTGTACCACAACTGCTTGCAGCAGTCTTTTTAATTTAAGAAAAGATTAATTGTGAAGCATAATGGAATCCATTGACCAACTTCAGAATATTCCTTTGTCTGGGATGTGTTGCTTCATTAGTACATTTGTCATCTAAACCTAATGTTCATTCAGATTAGTCAAGGGAAAGGTTGACAGATATCACTAACTTTATTATTTTGGAGGAGCATATACTATTGTAAGTACAAGCTTTTTAGAATGAGTACATTAGAATATCTGAATTTTTAGAATCCTAGAATCTTAGAAAAGAAGCATAGGATGGGAAAGAATCTATTTATGTATTTATTTATTTTTGTCAATTGATACCTTGCACCCATCCTGCCTCAAGCAGCTCAGGGCAGCTAACAATGGATTAATAAAAACATATAAATATAAGTTAAATAGAAATACAAACAGATAAATATTAAAATCTATTAAAAATACATCATTAAAACTTGTTGGAGCTAAAAGAAAACATACCCCAGCTATCCCAACCCCCCTCCCACTACCCGTCTCCCCCACCAAATGCCTAACAAAACAGCCAGGTCTTGCAATGTCAACGGAAGGAGGGAAGATCCGTGGATAGATGAACCTCTACTGGGAGGGAGTTTCACAGCCTCAGTTTGACCGCCGAGAACCCCCTCTCCATGGTCGCCACCCGTGACACACAGGGAACCTCAAGCAGGGCGCTCCTGTCAGACTGGGTGAGATGGTCCCACAGGTAAGTCGGGCCCAGACCGTATAGGGCTTTATAGGTCAACACCAACACCTTTAATTGGGCCCGAAAGAGTATAGGCAGCCAATGCCACGAACGGAACACCAGTGTTATATGCTCCTGGCGTCCCATCCCCATTAAAGAGATGGACCACCGTGTTCTGCACCAATTGCAGTCTCCGAACTGTCACCAAGGGTAGCCCCACATAGAGCGTGTTGCAGTAGTCCAATCTTGAGGTGATGAAGGCATGGATGATAGTGGCCAAGTCAGAGTCTGAGATCTACGGCAGAAGCCGGTGTTCCAGATGTAGTTGACAAAAGGTGCTCCTTGCCACTGCTGATACCTGGGCATCCAGGCAAAGCCGGGAGTCGAGGAGCACCCCCAGATTCTGAACCTGGGGGGCTGGGGAGGACGAACCCCATCAATGATGGGAGTCATCAACTTCTCCTCCCCTCACACCATCACCCCCGTCTTGTCGGAATTCAACTTCAGACAGCTCGCCCTCATCCAGTCCCCCACAGCTTCCAGACACTGCGTAAGCACCGCGACTGCCGGGACTAGGTAAGTTGAAAAAAAGAGGTAAAGTTGACCAAACATCAAACCCCCTCATGACCTCCCCTAGAGGCTGCATGTACTCGTTGAACAAGAGAGGGGACAAAATGGAACCTTGCAAAACTCTACATGTGAGATCCTGGGAGGGAGAAAGAATGGTCCCCTAGGATCACCGCTGCCCCCCCGGACAGGAAAGAACAGAAGCACTGAAGAATAATTCCACCCACTCCAGCCTGGTCTCGCAAGCGGGCCACCAACATCTCATGATGAACCATGTCAAAAGCAGTTGACAGATCTAACAGGACCAGTAAGGTGGACTGACCCTGATCCAACTCATGGCGGAGGTCGTCAACCAAGGCCACAAGCATAGTCCCAGTGCCATAAACCAGACAAAAGCCAGACTGCGAGAGATCAAGAAAACTGATGTGGTCCAGATGCCCTTGAACCTGGTGAGCCACCACCCGTTCAGTAACCTTCCCTAAAAAGGGAGGGTTAGAGACAGGCCACTAGCTGGTGAGGGAGTCAGTGTCAAGCAATGGCTTCTTGAGCAGAGGTCACACCACAGCCTCCTTAAGGCACCACGAAACTCTGCCCTCCTGAAGGGAGACGTTGACTACCCTGCCATCAACGACCCCAATGTCTCCCGGCTGGCCTTGACCAGCCAGGACCGGCACAGATCTAATTTGTAAGAAGTTGCTCTAACTTCCCCAAGGACATCCACCACATCAGCGGACAACATCCACTGAAATTGATTCCACAAAATTGGCCAAGATGAGCATCCATAACCTCTGGTTCACCTTCTGCAGCAAACACAACACCTGAGTCATGGTGAATGTGAGCAATTTTATCCACGAAATAGTCAATAAACATGTCGCAGCGAGCGCTGGAAGACTCCATGTTCAGACGGAGGGAGGCCAGACTGACCAGTCCCCTCACCACCCGGAAAAGTGAAGTCTCGTCCAGCTGAACAGATGCTATGAGAGCAACAAGGAGAACCTCTTCTTTGCTACCCTCACAGCATAGGTTTTTCAACTACTTCTTGAGAATCATTGAGTCCAACCCCCCTGTTCCAAAGCAGGATTCCCAATATCTATAACATCATTGACAGAAGTTTGTCCGGGCTGATATTGAAATAGATTTCATAACCTCCTACGCAATTCTTCTTGCCTAGCCATTTGTCCCTTTATTATAGTTGTGCATTGTGTTTTTCATTATTATGTGTAATTCTTTGCATTTGCCTTTGTTAAATCCCATTTTGTTTCTTCCAGTCCAGGTCTCTAACTTATCTAGATCATTTTATATTCTAATCTTGTCTCCAAAGTGTTTGCAACTCTTCCTTGCTTTATGTCATCTGCAGATTTGCTGATTATACTCTTTACTCCCTCTTCTAAATTATTAATGAAAACATGGAGGAGAACTGGACCTAGGACTCCTGTCACACCCCATTTGATACCACTTCCCAGTTTGACACTGACCTATTAATCATTGTTCTTTGAATGCAGCTTTTCAGCTAATTGTGAACCAACCTAAAGGAAGTTTCTTCCAGTCCACATTTCTCCAGATACTTGTGAAGAATGTATTTTTTTCTTCATAAAAAACCCTCTTATATCACTGCTATTGTTTCTGGTTACACTATTAGTGAAGTAGTTTAATATTAAAGCAAACATTTTAAAATGCACCTTAATTAAACTGCAGGAATTATGCCTTACTGAATGTAACGAAGAAAGAGAATTTAAAATGAAGTAGCATCATTGTGTTCATTTGTAAATAACATATTGCAGCCAACTGTTTCTTAATTGCCCAGACTGTTGATAAATAATCCAGTCCTGCTGCTCTCCACAGACAATTTGCTTTGGATCAGACTTAGGCAATTCAAATAACACTAATTACAGTGAAACCCTTTTATATTGAATTCTTCTTTGCCACAGGGATGGGGGCAAAATGAGGGGAAGGTACTTTTCTCTTTGATTAGTGTCTAGAACATGAGAAAAACGTAAAGGAAGCATGCTATGCTAAATAAAGGACTTATACTCGCCTCTAAAGTACTTATTTTACTTTTTATGATACAATTGTGAATTATGTTCATTTTGCATTTGTAATTAGAGGGCGGAACAGATGTGGAAGCTTAGTTTTAAAGTGATGTATCCATTAAAATAACCTATGCTGCCAAGTGATTGTTCACTATAACAAGGGATTCGTTCACTGTGAGACGAAACCTACTTTATTGGAAGGAAACCAGGACTTCAGGAAATGTTTTCTATATCGGGGGATTTGCTGTAACATGGTGGTATTGTATTTATTATTTTATGATGTTAAAATGAATATTAAATGAAACAAAATTCCCAAGGATTACTCGGGAGGCAGCTAAGTACATAACATTTAGTACAGATGGTTGGAAGGCACAATTTTGTTCCATCACCGCATTCGTATCCTTGAACGATTTCAACTGAAGACAGCATTTCTTTGAATTTTTCATTAAACCAGACATCTTGAAATATGAATTCCTTTTATGTTTCTGTGAGTTTTGGCTAAAAGAACCCCAGTGAATAAATCATACAATACTACGTGTCACCAGCACTTGTGAATATTTCTGCTTTGTTATTCTACTCTCAGTAGAGCACCATTGATTATCAAACTCAGCGGAGAGCATTTTATGATCATATATCTCCATTAGCTCCTAGTTTGACTACCATAGATTTTTCTGGTTAAGCCTGCATTATGTATTAGGAAGCCTATCTCTTCAATACAAAGTTTGATTTTATTCTCTCTAAGTCTAGAACTCTTATTATGTATTATGTATAAAGATTCTTATCTTTTATATGTAAAAATAGGAGCACAGTCTTCCTGTAACTGAAATGTATGCCATCTTTTTTTTTTCTTGATTCACAGACAGCATATTTTATTATGAAGATGAATTTCTACAATGAAATGGCTGTCAGGGTAAATATTTCTTTACTTGTTAAACAAATGAAAAGTCAATTGTGCTCCGAATCTGCTTTTAATAAAATGTGCAAATCAGAATAATAGAAACTTGATTGATATGCTGATGGTAGAGAGGAAATAGTATATAGTTAAAAACTTTAAAACTACACTAAGTAATCTGGGTTGTATTTGAAAATTACTGCTAAATTTAAAATGTTTGTGTTTGAATTCTTATCCCTGATAAATGTTTGAGGCATGCGACCCAAGTTTCTGTGCATAAACATAAAAGTATAAGTAGTAAACAATACTCATAATCCTGTAAAATTATGGACTCCAATCTTTGAAAAGTTTTACTTTCTCCCAATCATTTGTATGCCTGTATTTTTAAAAACTAATTCAGATTGTTTCTATGCTGTATACTCTTAGCATAATTTAGGGCATTTTCACACAAGACACTCTCCACCCACTACCCATCCACTATGAATGTTACAGGGCACCTATAGGACAATACTATAGCCCTGAAACATGTATAGTTGGCGGGTGGATGGGTGGGCGTCTTGTGTGAAAATGCTCTTAGTAGTATTGATGCATTGTTATGCTAATTGTGTAATAATATGATGTATGGTAGCCACAACCCCATTGCAGTATGAAGCACACTAGTGTAGCATCTACTTATCGTATTTACCCCTTTACTTGAGAAGGCATAAAACGTAAACCGCTGGGAAGAAAACTTTGGCGTAGTTAAAGTAAAATTTTTATAACATGAAGGACTGATATTTTTAGTGAGGTCTGATATTGTGGTCTATCAGTCAAGTAAGAACCGAGCAAAATGTATACTAATGGATGGTAGCATAGTCCGGGACAACAAAAAGCAAACCTTTTATCTGAATGATAAACTGTTCTTATTCTGTTATATACTTGATTGTGGGCAAATAATTGTTTTTAATTGTGCATATTTTTCTTTTTTTTTTAATCTGGCTCTGGCGACAAATTATAAATGTTTACTGCTGGTTGAGATATGCCCAGAGTGTAAAAGCATTGAGACTTGACTGTCCTTGGGAAGACGTAGTGGCTACATCCTTCTTAAAAGACAAAAATACAACATATAAGAAAAAATAAAGCATTTAAACATTTTCTGTCTTGGATAATGTAGCACTGTGTTATGGGGAAATTGCCTCAAGCCTTACAACTGTTAGGAGTTACCATTGATAATTTTAAATTTCATTTCGTAAAATTACTTAGCATTTTAGGATTTATTTATTTTGGTTAAAACAAAAAAAGAAAATAGCTTCCTAATCACCCTATTTTCTTGCTCTGTGATTATGGTGATAGAGCAGGAGGAGAGGGTGGGTAAAAATATACATAGGATTCTTTTGATTTTTTTTCTTAGTACACAATGGAGAAGGGGAGAACAGCATACTTTTTCTTAAAAAAAAAAAAAAAAAATGGAACACAAACAAAAAACGTACTGTGAATTTTAGTGCTTGTGGAAGATTGAGGATTCATAGCATAGATCATGAAGCTCTCGTCTTATATTATTATTATTATTATTAACAAACATTTATATAGCGCCAGCAGTGTACCTGGCACTTTACAAAGTAATAAAATAGACACGGTCCCTGCCCCTAGGGCTTACATTCTGAGAGACAGGAGCTGGGGGAGAGACAGGAAGGGGAACAGAGGGAGAGACAAGGGGTCTAACATTCATGAAGATGCGAGGTCTCAGGTGCACGTACTTGACTTGGTTACGATATATACACGCATACACACACACTCCTCACACCTTCCTTGACAATGCATCCCCTTTCTGACCTAGAGAAACCTCAAGGGATACAGGGTTGATTAAATCTCTAGATCTATCTATTCCTCTGTCTCTGAGACACTAACAGGAGTGCCAAATGACGCTCATATGAGTGGAGCTCGTATGACGTGGACACTTGTTCACTAGGAAGCAGATTGAAAACACAAAGTTCATTTTCCTAAGCAGGCACAATATGTTTATATGTTAAAAAACTTGGGTTTATTTTTATGCACGCAATTCGAGTTTTTATACTATTTGAGTTTTTGTACCATTTTATATTTATTTTATGCTGTATTTATATATTTTATATTATGTGTGTTAAAGTGTGAGCCATTCCATGTCGCCTATGGCAGTAGCCTATGCTGTTCTTCCCTTCTCCCTAGCTGCCCCCCACGCCTGAAACTCCCTCTCTGCCCACATCCACATCGTCCCCTCCCTTCGTACCTTCAGATCCCTCCTCAAGACCCGCCTCTTCTGCTCTGCCCTCACCTAACTCCTGCTGATACCCTCCATCCAGTAGATAGATAATATTTATTTGAGTAACCCGAAGGTCATTTCAAAAGTATATAATACAAGGTAAAATAAAACCATACTATTAAATAGTATTTTATAACAGTATAAAACAATATACTCAATAAAATGAAATAAAAACACACAGAGCAAAACATGCGCCCGACAACCAAATTGTAAAATAAAACCATAAGCACAAAAAAGATTCAAAATCATCAGAATCACAGTCGGTTCACATTATATTTTTTCTTAATCTCTAGAATGCACGCACCAAATTGGGCCATTGCTCTTGAGTGGCAAGAATCTCTGCCAGAAAGTAATTTGATCAATAAAACGTCCAGAAGCCACGCCGGGCAATTCAGAATATAAGTATGCAAAAACCTTGTCCCTGGGTTTGGCATAAGCTGGACAAAAAAAGATAACATGCTCAAGAGTCTCAATCTGAGATAAGGAACAGTTTGCACAAAACCTAGAGACTAAAGGTAAGCCAGCGAATTGGCCCTGGAGAATGGCTGACGGAAAGACATTAAATCTGAATGATGTTAAAACCTGTCTCAACCGCCAGTCCATCCAAAGGAAAAGATAACTAACTAGTATCATATGATTGTAACTGAATGTTCAGGTAAAGTGGAGCCACTCTCTGCAATCTCATAAGCAATGACTCGCTTAGTAATTTGTGGTCCAAACTACTACTCTTCACCAGGGACACAGCATTCTAATAACCAAAAGGGAGTAAAAAATCCCTGGAAAAGCCCAACTTCAAAACCTTGTTTTCAACCAACTGTGACCATGAGTTAATGTATTGGTCCCCAGAAACCAAGCTAACAAGATGACCAGGGTTAGGGAGAAATAGGGTCACTTTTAGTCAGTATTTTATAGTTGCCAAGAGGGCCTGTGATTTCAAGGTCCGCGAAGCTGTCTCAGCTCTCAGAAGGACCTGAGGGGTTCCTCTTGGGACCCCCAAAATGACTCGTAGAAAGCCATTTTGTAAGGAATAGTTGTTGTTCAAAAAAATCGGGCCCCAAACAGGGAAGGTGTAGAGAAACTGGTTCACCACTGTATACACAATAAACATAGGGCAGGTTTCGCCAGTCTCCCACCCTTTGCATAAGAATAGCTCTGAATTGCACTGGATGTTTTCTTTGCTTGGGCAAGGGCCAATTTAAAGTGCTTTTGCCAACTCCTGATAACTGAGAACATGACTCCAAGATATCTATAAAAACCCACTTGCTCAATCTGCTGGGTACCCATCTGCCACCGCCCTGAGCACTTCCTAGTCCCTACGCACATTATTTTAGTCTTTGAAAAATTAATAGATAGATTATTCTGTTGGCAATAAGTCAGGAACCTATGCATGATCCTTCTTAAACCAACTGCAGTCTGGAAAATTAAAACGGTGTCGTCCGCATAAAGTAAAATTGGGATTCTACGGTCTGCCAGCTTAGGGGCATGGGAATCTATTTCGGACATGAAAGACACTACGTTGTCGAGAAATTTTTTTAAAAAGGGCCGGAGCCAAAATACATCCTTGTCTAACCCCCCGATTTACCTGGATCATCTCCGTGGGGGTGGGAGGGAGGGGGCAAAGCGAACCTGCATAGTATTGTTGCAGTGCAATTTGATAATAAAAAACAGCAAGCAGCGGTCAATGGAAGTCAAACTCAGCTTATGCCAGAGATGTTCCCTGTCTACCGTGTCAAATGCTGATTTTAAATCGACAAAACATAGGTAGAGTCGGGATTTGCTGCGTGGGCGGGTATACTTGGCGATCATTCGCTGAAGGACATATATATGATCCAGAGTGGACTGGCCCTCGCGAAAGCCCGCTTGTTCTGGGGCAGTCGTCTCGGTAATGGAAAGCCATGCTTGCAATTTCTGCAACAAATGCTTAGAGTAAAGCTTCCCGACTACACTTAAAAGGCTTATTGGCCTATAATTGGAGGGCAAGACTGGATCACCTTTTTTGAAAATTAGAACGACCAGGCTGTTTAGCTAACTTTTAGAAAGGAGACCATGCACATTAATATAAGTGAAAAGGGGGGCCAAAATATTGGCCCACCAATCCGGGTTAAGTTTGAATAGATCAGAGGTTACATGATCACCGCCTGGGGCTTTCCCCAATCTTAATTGCAGGATTAGTTCTTTAACCTCTGCTGGGGTCACAGGATGCCAAGCTTGGAAGTTTTCGATGGAAAAAGACGACAGGTTGGAATCAAAAATAGAAGTATAAGAATTAGCAAACAGATCTAGGAAATAAGACTGCCAGACCACAGGAGAAGGAACAGGCCATCCAATACAATCTGTTACCTGAGGTCTGTGTACTAATATCCTCACCGCATGGACCTCACTACATGGACCAGCCAGCCATCGTTCTCGATGTAGCCAAGCACATGCACCTGGGACCTCGCATCTTCGTGAATGTTACACCCCTTGTCTCTCCCTCTGTTCCCCTTCCTTTGTCTCTCCCCTCCCCCACCCCCTCAATAGATTGTAAGCCCTAGGGCAGGGACCGTGTCTATTCCATTACTTTGTAAAGTGCCAAGTACGTTGCTGGTGCTATATAAATGCTGGATGATAATAATAATAATAAATGAAAATACAAATAAATATATCAGTCTGCTTTGAGGCAAAACATTTTAGGTGATTAGGCTAGAGTGGACCAGCAATATAGCACTGGTGTTGATTGGGTTCACTTTAATAAATACAGAAAAGAGTCCAACTTTCATTTATTTAACATAGCTGTTACGGGGGTACGGGCGTTACACAAGCACGCTTTCACTTCCTTACGAGGCGCGTGGTCAGAGCAATGAACACTGGGGAATAGTTGCCCGTCAGGATAGTGTTTGGGCCCTTCCTGGTGCAAGCACGCTTGGAAGTTCAGGCCCCTATCATCATAGGGCGCTGCTGACCACGGACCCACTGTTGCCCCACACTCTTTTCCACACTCTACGTACTTCCAGGGGGCAAGGTGTGAGGAATTCACCCCGGGGGGTGCGGGAACCCCGGGTTGGGGAGGGGGATACAGGGCACGGACACTCACCTCCGAACTGCAGGACACCAAGACAAGGGTAGGTAGGGCACTCACTTCACAACCGTCCACTCTCACTCCACACACGCACAGACTTAGGGATTAGGCAGGGGTCCAACCACACGGGCAACGCTCTTGGATTCACAGTCTCTCTCTCTCTCTCTCTTTCAAGTCACGAAAGGAGGCCGGTTTCAGACAATCACCAGCGCCGCTTCCCAGGCGGCGCTGGCTTTTATACCCCAGGCCCCGCCCTCGTACGAGCCCGCAGCCGCTCTGATCGGCGCTGCGGGGGC
>QEPC01012168.1:986956-1038173 GCA_003113815.1 Sphenodon punctatus | reverse complement strand
CCGCTGCCAAGGTCATTCACTCTGCCCGTCGCTTCGACCATGTGCAGCCTCTCCTCTTCTCTCTTCACTGGCTCCCCCTTCCTGAACGTATCCTGTTTAAACTCCTGGTTTTCATGTTCAAATCACTCCACAACCAAGTTCCCTCCTACCTCTCAGACCTAATCTCCTTACGCACTCCTGCACGCGCTCTCCGCTCTTCCGTTGTTCCCTCCCTCACTCTCCCTCGTTTCTCTTGCTCACCTAACCGCCTTTTACCCTTCTCCCTTGCTGCCACCTGCCAGCGACCCTTCTCCCTCACTGCCACCTGCCAGCGGGGAGCCACCCCCTGACGACGCCCACGCCCCACAGCAGCCTCATCAACTGCCTCTCTGATATCTCCGCCTGGATGTCCCGACGTCAAGTCAAGCTCAACATGGCCAAGACCGAACTCCTCATTTTTCCTCCCTCCCCTTCCTCTCCCTCTAACCTGACCATCTGCACCTTGCCTCCTTCCTCCGCTCCTTCAAATCCCTCCTCAAGTCCCACCTTTTCCTTGCTGCCTTTCCCAATGCCTGCTAGTCCTTCCCCATACACTTACTGTCTGCCCTCCTCTGCAGACTGCTGCCACCAACCTCTTTGTAACCAAGCCAAGCATACGCACCTGGGACTCCGCATCAGCTTGAATGTTTGTTTGTCTTCTCTGTCTCTCCCACTGTCCCCTCTACCTGTCTTCCCCCCTTTGTCTTTTAGATTGTAAGCCACAGGCAGGGACCACGTCTAGTTCTGTGTTCTGTACAGCACCAGCTCACACGACTGGCGCTATATAAATGTTTATTATAATAATAATAATAATAATTAATAATAAAAACCTCCTCTGCAGTATACTTGATGTTTGCCTCAGTTGCCCATAATTATAAACCATTATTGCAGTAAGACTGAAGTAAGCCTTACTGCTTACATAAAAGCTACAGTATTTAAAAGCATTCTGCAGTGGATCTAATGCTGCACTGTTTTACATTTCATGGAACCTCACTAAAGTAAGTGAAAATGTACAACATGTAAGTTGCATCAGAAATTGATGCCATGTCTCCTTCAAAAACCCTTCACCTCAGTTGCAGTTATAGATCCCAGACAAAAGCATTTTGTGTATGTTTAAGAAAGAATAAAGCCTTCCTTTGAATCATAAAACAGAATTATTTTTCCTGTACTCAGAGACCAGCCCTATTTTGCCTCCCTAGGCAAAACAGATCTTGGGCTTCCCTGCTCCCCCACTGATCTTGGCAGACAGAAAGAATGCTCCTCTGTGTCTGCATTGTAAGTCCTAGTCTGAGGCTTGCAGTACAGGCAGAGAACAGTGCTCCTGTTCCCCAGTTGAGCAGTGGGCAGTGGCACCAAGAGCTCCCTCACCAATGAAAGGTCCAAACTGGGATTTACAATGTGGGTGGAGTGATGGCAGAATGGGAGAAACCTCTGGTCCCAGACAAGATTTGCAAGGAGCAGGAGCCCTAGGGCTCGCCCAAACTCCTGGGGATCACACCCATCAATGTCACTGTTAAAATCAATGCTACTCTGAACAGGATGTCCACCCTATCCAATAGTGGGTCAACTCTGCCTTACATATATGATAAAAATATAGAGCTAGATCTTCAACTAATATAAATCTGCTTAGTTCAATTGATTTCAATGGTGTATGCCAATTTACAACTGCTGGGGATCTGACCCATTGTTTTCATTTACTTATAGACATTGGCCTCATTCAGTTCTCCACTGTCTCTGTCATATTTAATCAGTAACAAAAAAGAATCACAACGTGTAAATAAATCGCTACCATTCTGATTGGCAAGTATATTACACTTGCTTGATCCTTATTTTGCACAAGTGTGAGCAATAACACAATGCAAGGCCATGTCTGTTCCAGTGGGCTTAAAGATAGATGATATAGTCTGATCAATGACCCCCAGAAGGATGCAGAACCAATTTGAATGGTTCACCCCCAGAGACTGATGGAACCAGAGCGGTTCTGGAATGCTTTAGTTGAGAGACCCTCTAATCTTGACGACCATCTCATTGATGGCCTCATGGCAGTATGGAATACTCTGTTGACAGGGGCCACTGACCAGATGGTTCCTAGGTGTCCGCTTTCCGGGCGACAGCACCACAGGCCTCCTTAGTTTTCTGAGGAGCTGCGGGTGCTGAAGCGAGAAGGGCGGTGGTTGGAGCAACGGTTGTGTTGTTTGCGTGCTGAAGCTGACCGATTAAGTCATAGAGCTAGATAATGAGCCTATACCGTGGCTATGTGGGTAGCAAAGAAGGAGTTTTTTGCTACCCTCATGGTATCTGCAAAATCACGTCCAGCAGAGCTTTTCCGGGTGGTGCGGGGGCTGGTCAGTCTGGCCTCCCTCTACCTGGGAGTGGAGTCATCTAGTGCTCGCTGTGACATGTTTGTGGATAATTTTGCTGATAAAATCGCTCATATTCACCATGACTTCGGTGCCACACTTATTACGCTACGGGAACCAGAGGTTATGGAAGCCCCACCTTGTCTGAGTTTGGAGATCAATGTTAGTCGGTGACACCCACCGATGCGTAGGATGTTCTTGGGGCAATCAGGGCCACCTCTTGTGAATTAGATCCATGCCTGCCCTGGTTGGTTAAGGCCTGCTGGGAGACAATGGGACTGTTGCTAGCCAGGGTAGTCAATGCCTCCCTTTGGGAGGGCAGAGAGCCGAGCTGCCTCATAGAGGCGGTGGTGCTACCTCTGCTCAAGAAACCATCGCTTGACGTTGACTCCCTTGCCAGCTATCACCCTGTCTCTAACCTTCCCTTTTCAGGGAAGGTTATTGAGCACGTTTTACATGTTTAGGGAGTTTGGCGTGCGGTGTCGTCATTCTGGGATGACACCCAGCTTTACCTCTCTTTTTCATCAGACCCAGGCCCGGCAGTCTCGGTGCTTACTCAGTGTTTGGCAGCTGTGGGGGACTGAATGAGGGCTAATCGACTGAGGTTGAATCCTGTCAAGATGGAGGTGATGCTGGCGGGCAAGGTGATGGAGATGGTGGCCTCCACTATTGATCGGGTATGTTCTCCATTGATCTCCCAGGTGCATAGTCTGGGTGTACTTCTTGGTTCGCAACTCCGCTTGAATATTCAGGTGGAGGTTGTGGCAAGGAGTGCCTTTTGCCAGTTACATCTGGTGCAACGGCTTTAACTGTATGTCTCTGACCTGGCCACTGTCCTCCACGCTTTCATCACCTCTAGGCTGGACTATTGTAACGCGCTCTATGTGGGGCTACCCATGGTGAATTCTCGGAGACTGCAGCAGTTGCAGAATGCAGCAGCCCACCTCTTGGTGGGATTGGGCCAACGAGAGCATATTACACCAGTTCTCCGATCTCTGCACTGGCTGCCTGTAGTCTTCCGGGCCCGATTCAAGGTGTTGGTGCTTTCCTATAAAGCCCTGAATGGCCTAGACCCTACCTATCTGCGGGACCGCCTCAACCCTCGGATCCTAGACTGATTCCTGCGGTCATCCAGAGGTGCCCTCCTCAAGGTTCCCCGAGTCTTCTGGGGGGCCACGATGGAGAGGGTGTTCTTGGTGGCCACACCGCAGCTGTAGAACTCCCAGTGGAGGGCCGATTGGCCCTGGATCTCCCCTCTTTTTGACGTAGCTGTAAGACCTGCCTGGGAGATGGGTGAAGGGTGGGGGGAGTGGCTTAGGGTGGGGGGAGAAGGTTTTTTTATATCCTCCTCGCTATGAGTTGTTTTATGTGTTTTAATGTTTTGTTATTTTCTATTGTAAGCTGCCCTGAGCTGCTGTGTCAGAAGGGGCAGGGTATCAAGATTTTATAAATAAATAAATATAAATATTCTACTTTTATGGCATTGTAAATCCAGTGAAATCATTGGCGTTACATTGGTAGAAAACAGCAGTATAATAGTTGTGAATTACGTTTTTAGTATGTAACTGCATTTTAGCCTCAGCTTTAGAAAACTCTTTTAAAATAAGGTTTTGATTGCAAGTGAAAAGTAGTTGGTGGATTTAACCTCTTCTAGATATTCAAAGCTTTTCCTCATTACACCACTACACTGTTCTGTCCAATTTGTAGTGTCAGTTCAGGAAGAGATATAAAGCCATGATATCATAAATACTATTCAGAGCTAAAATTCACTCATATTAGTTATGTTTGGAAGCAGTCCTCCATATGCTATACTTCCCTTGATTATGTCTGACCCTATCCTCTTCTGTAAGACTCTCACCTTTGTATGAGTTGAAACATCCAGACAATGCTTTAAAACAGAAGCTTATTATAATGCATCATTTCCCATGAATCAGATTTACTTTTAGAATATTAGGTTGTGATATATTATTCTCTTTCTGTTTGGAAGATTTAAAGGTTGTTCTGAATTTTCAGTAACAAAAGTAATCCTGGCCAAAAAAAAAAAAAAAATCTTTCTGTGAGCAGATGGCTTTTGATATATCAAGGTTTTGCCATTTGTTTTAGTGCTTAAAATAAACATTATTTATAAGACCACTTACATTTTGATGTTACTTAATGAGGAATATGCATCATTGATTTGACTAGCTTAAGAGGTCATTTAGAACTTGCCCGTTAACAAGCTGTAATCTGCTGAGCACACAATGACTTTGTTTAAAATTATCTGTTCTGTGCTGATCAATGACAATAATTGTTTTGTACCAATCACTGTTGAAACTTGCTAATTACTTTGAAGGACATACACACTTTGTCTTTTTTTTTGTGAAGTGTCAAAACATTCACCTTGGAATTATAAAGTAAAATAGTCAAAGTATCGTAAACCCTTCTAAATGCAAACTTTTCAGGAAATGTTATGTAGCAAATCTGAATAGCAAGAGAAGCTTTGTGTAATATGTTGGAGATATGTCCTGCTCTCTGAAGAGTTGTTATATAAATTTACATTCTAGGTGACTTCTAAGGCCCTTTTTACACAGACGCTCTAACACAGATAAAATGGATGTTATATTTTATTATACACGGCACAGGGCAACACTGCAGCCCTGCAACATGGGCCCTTTTCACACGAGATGCCTCCACCCAGTTTCGATGGGTGGAGGCGTCTGTGTAAACACCACTTGCGGTGGGTGTAGGTGTGTGCATGCTCTCGTGCAACACCCATCTCCACCCATGGAGCAATCAGCAGTGGAGGGGGCGTAGATGAGAGTGGATTAGCAGTGAACTGAGATTTACTAATATGGAGTAGAAAAACTATTGCTCCTCATTATTTGTTTCCATGTGTAGCAGCTACTCACATTATTGCTGTTATTTATTTGTAACTCATCAGTAGGCCATTTGTGCTAGACACTGTACAGACAAAAAGTCCTGCCCAGGGTTTTAACCCAAAATTACAGGGTTGTAACCCAATTCTCAAGGGTGTATGCCAGTGGTGGGCAAAGTTACCAAGCTCAAGCACCGCTTTTCAAAATTTTCATATTGCCAAGAGCCACGAATCACTTTACACTGATAATGGCTTCCTCTGGGACAGGGCAGTATGGCTCCCCACAGCACCCCTTCACATCAAAGCTTCAACTCCCAGGCAGTCTGTCAGGTTCAGGCAACAACAATAGTGGCTCAGGTCACGCTTCTACTGCTCTCATGGTCTCCAGGAGGCTCTGTCATGGACATGCCCCCAGGCAGTCACTTCTGGCAAGAGCTGTTGTACAGATGCCTGAGAGGCACATGCAGTTCCTGAGCTGCTATTTGCCTACCTCTGTACTATGCTGGTACAAGCCCCCTATAATTCAATAGAGTTGTTATTTGTAGAAGGCTCTGAAGGCTGGGTTGCTAGTTCTTGGGGGGGAAAAAGATTAAATGTGTGAAAACCCATTGAGGTAATAGAAAGACTTAGATTTGACATCTGTGGGCTTTGGATCAGGCCTGAGCACATGGCTGAGAATGACCCCAACCGAGGTGAAGCAGCACATTAGGATGGAGGCAAATGGATAAGAAAATATAGCAGATGACACCTTTAGGTGTGCTCCTCAGCACTCACAGGCACTGGACTCAAGTACAGTAACTCTGGCCGCGTCTGTCTGTCTGTATTGGGGAAGGTCTGTTGAAGTAAAGTTGTAGTAGAGGGAAATTTCACCTTGAGGTAAGCAAGGTTTGACTTTGACTTGGTACCACAATATAAAAATTGTGTTTTGTCTTCCACGGTTTAGCCCTGAGGTAGCCAGCTTCAGGATAGTTACCTTGAGGTAAAATACATCTCCTCTTCTTAGCAGAGACAAGTCCTAGGAGTAACTGCCACTGCATATCCTCTTCTCAGCACTTTAGTGACTGTTAACCCACAATCGCGATCATCTACTGGTAGTATCCCTTTTAATGCCTGCATTTGCTATTTAATTTATATTACAGTTCTGGTATGATACATTATTTCTCACCCTCATTCTAATAATGGGAAGTCAAATTTGTATGTGTATGTCACTCTTAAAAGCAATATTACCCTTCAAGAAACATAACAAGTTTTTCATATGGGTGCTGATAAATTTTTCACTACTGTATTGCATGAAAAGCACTGAAGCAAATATGTGTATCTCTTTTAGATTCAGAAAAGATGGCGAGGCTATTACATCCGAAAATATATCCATAATTACTATGCACTGAAGAAATACCTGGAAGCCATTTCTGTGAATAACGAGATTGTCAGGTAAAGATAATAATACTGACTGGTAAAAATTTAGTTTTCCTTCCTTTTCTTTCTAAAATGTTTATGGTATCAATTAAAATCTTTCTTTGTGTAAAGGATACCATCCATTATCTAATATATAATGTAATCATTTTTCTTTCTTGCCCCAGTCATCTAAGCATGTTGTGCCAAATTCTGATCTCATTTACACTAGAGTGGATCCAGAATATTTTTGCTGAACTCATGTAAGTTCCTCTAGATTTAAACCAATATAACAAAGCAGAATTTGTCCCTTAGGGTGAGAGCCTTGCTCCAGGCAGGATTTGACCAGGCCACCAAACAAGAGTGATGATGGCCCAGGGAGAGGGTGGGGTCACGCACAGACATGCACCTGCATGGCCCCGCACTGCTCGGTGCAGCCCGCCTCCTCCCTGACAAGTAGCCACAGCAGCCTATGAGACCGCTGTGGCTGCCTGGAAGCGTCACGGACCTGGACCGGGGTAATTCTGAGCGGGTCATTAGACACGATGGCCTGCTTTAGCCTGGTCCAGTGGCCGTAGCATGGGCAGTGGTGGCACTTAACCTGGGCTGTTTCTTGGGGATGGTCCCGAAGAACAGCCTGGGCTAAGCAACACCACTGCCCATGCTACGGCCTGGAATAACATCTGGCTGCCCTTTCAAACATGACGTTATTATTATTATTATTATTATTATTATTATTAAACATTTATAAAGCGCCAGTTGCAACCTGGCGCTGTACAGAACATACAATCAGATGCGGTCCCTGCCTGTGGCTTACAATCTAAAAGACAAGGAGGGGGAGACAAGGAGAGGGGACAGCGGGAGAGACATGGGAGAAGACAAACAAACATTCAGGCGGATGCGAAGTCTCAGGTGCGTGTACTTGGCTTGGTTACAAGGTGGTCGGTAGCAGCAGTCAGCAGAGGAGGGCTGACAGTAAGAGCAAGGGGAAAGACTAGAGGGCATTGGGAAAGGCAGCATGGAAAAGGTGGGTCTTGAGGAGGGATTTGAAGGAGCGGAGGGAGGAGGCAAGGCGGATGTCGGCAGGGAGGGAGTTCCAGGCATGCGGGGCAGCGAGGGAGAAGGGACGAAGGCGGTTGGGCGAGCAGGAGAAACGAGGGAGAGCGAGGGAGGGGACAGAGGAAGAGCGGAGAGCGCGCGCAGGAGTGCGTAGGGCGATTAGGTCCGAGAGGTAAGGGGGAGCTTGGTCATGGAGCGATTTGAACGTGAAAACCAGGAGTTTGAACAGGATACGTTCAGGAAGGGGGAGCCAGTGAAGGGAGAGGAGGAGAGGCGTTACATGGTCGAAGCGACGGGCAGAGTGAATGATCTTGGCGGCAGAGTTTTGGATCGCAACAAGGGGGGACAGGTGGGAGCGAGGGAGGCCAGCAAGGAGGAGGTTGCAGTAGTCGAGGCGAGAGATAACCATGGCATGAACAAGGATTTTGGCCGAGGAGACAGATAGAAAGGGGCGTATGCGGGCAATGTTGAGGAGAGCGAATCGGCAGGATTTGGCCACAGAGTCAATGTAAGGTTTAAAGGAGAGGTGCGTGTCAAAAATGAAGCCCAAGCTGCGGGCACGGAGAACAGGACGGATGGTGACCCCATCAATGCAGACGGTCAGGTCAGAGGGAGAGGAGGGGGATGGAGGAAAAATGAGGAGTTCAGTCTTGGCCATGTTCAGTTTGAGTTGGCGTCGGGACATCCAGGCGGAGATATCAGAGAGGCAGTCGACGAGGCGTGAGCGGACAGAGGAGGAGAGAGAGGGGGTAGAGAGATAGAGTTGGGTGTCATCAGCATAGAGATGGTATTGGAACCCGTGGGAGGCAATAATTTCACCAAGGGACCGGGTGTAGATAGAGAAGAGGAGAGGGCCAAGGACAGAACCTTGGGGAACCCCAACCGAGAGGGGAAGGGAGGGGGAGGTCGACTCGGGGAGGGAGACATTAAAGGAGCGGTCAGAGAGGTAGGAGGAGAACCAGTCAAAGACAGAGCCACGGAAGCCCAAAGAGTAAAGCGAGTCCAAGAGGAGCGAGTGGTCGACAGTGTCAAAGGCAGCAGAGAGGTCAAGGAGGACAAGAACGGAGTAGTGGCGCTTCGATTTAGCGACAAGTAGATCATTGGTGATCTTGGCCAGGGCAGTTTCAGTAGAGTGGAGGGGGCGGAAGCCGGACTGGAGAGGGTCCAGGGAGGAGTTGGTAGAGAGGAGGTTCAGGCAGCGGGAGTAGACGACACGTTCCAGGAGCTTCGAAGCAAAGGGAAGGAGGGAGACTGGCCGGTAACTAGAGGGATCAGAAGGGACGTTGGGTTTGGAGTAATCCATGTTACAGCGGATTAATCTATGTCCAACGTCACATTTGAAAACACCCCTAGTCTTTACTAATCCATAGACCAAGCTATTCTGAATTTGGGACTCTTGTATGTATTACTTACAAAAACTGATGATGATTTTTGGTAGACTTAAGTGGATAGGAGAGAGGAGTCACTCTTGAGAAATTTCTGTATGGTTTGCTTGTTTTTCACATTGGTTATATTGAGAGTAATATATATATATATATATATATATATATATATATATATATATATATATATATAATAGGCTGCTTTCTTAATTGCGGGATTTTAATTTGCTCCTGAAAGTTAAATGCACGTGTGAGTGCACTATCCTATGTTAGTCCCACAGTTATGCCTTGAGCACTTGCGCATTATGGGGCTCCGAAATCCTACTCTTACAGTGATCAATGTTATGATTGCACAAGATTGGGAATGTGGGAATACCTTTCGGTATTGCAATCGTTGGGATAGCAAGCTTAGAAACCAGCAGGACGGAGCTGTAGTTCATTCCCAGCTAGTGAATTTCACCCGTTTTGTTAATTTTACCTTGTTGTGTTGACAGATTGTTGAATGAATAGATTTATTTGTGTAGCCAAAGGCCATTACAAAAAATAAACAGATATATATACAATATAAACACACATACATTTACACAACATCTTAAAAAAACAAGAAAAACAAACAACACACTTTAATACATCAAGACCTCATAAATAAGACCCTTGTGCTGTAATTAAGAACCTTGGTCCCAACCAGGACCCAGAGTAAACACCTCAACAACCAGGCTGTCCGTCCTTCGAGGATTTACTAGTGCTCAACTTTTCTTAACTGCTGCAGCCAAACGTTTAGCTACCTGAAGCGTAATAAAGGGGGACATGCTATTTACTAATAAGTGAATATATATTTCAGATTTCCTACCCAGAAATTTGTTTAGAATAGGGGTTATTAATTTATAATGGAGATCCCTATAAAACTGGTAATGCAGAACTATGGCTTTTTTCACACTGATGATAATGGGCATTACATTTTATTATACATGTTGCAGGGCACCCATAGAGCATACCTGCAACATGTATAATAAAATGTAACACCCGTTTTATCAATGATAGAGTGTCTGTGTGAAAAGTGCCTATATGAACAACATTCTCCACCGATATGGAGCCACACGGGCAACTTCGGTCAGGCTATGGTATCCCTTTGTATCTCCCTTCTAACAGTGCCGATGGCAAAGAATTAAACCTAGTCCAAGCAAAAGGTTTCCAGAAATTTAAACTTGGTAAGGAGTCAGAATCAGGAATTGGTGCTGGAAATGGGTTCATAATGGAGTAATAGAAAGCAGTTGTTGAAGCTGAACTTATATTACATTTACTTGTCGGGCAACATCCAATAACCGCTGCCTGACTACTTTCTTTGCCTCCTTAAATCCCAATGATAGGAGAAATACAGAGGAAAGCCCAGTGATTGGACCTTGGCTTGGACCAGTAAAAAACACTGGCAAGGTTTTTTATCCTGTAGTACCAATAAGACAGGGCTGCACAAAGTACAGCCCAAGGACCTTTCATGCGGCCTGCCATGCCGCCTCCTGCTCTGGCAATCACCTTTCCTCCAGCTCCCACACTGGCGTGAAACCCTCCTTCCTCCGGACAGCAACCTATTAAAGGAACTGGCCGGATCCCTCCTTCTTGGCTCCAGCTTCCTGCTGCTGCCGATGTCTCCACCTGAGCCCCTTGCTGCCGCTTCTGCCACTGCCTGGATCTCAAGCCCCAGCTCCTCGCTGCCAGGGGAAGCAATCCCTCACTGCTCGTTTTACTGCCGTCCAGATCTCCAGCCGCAGCTCCAGGATACCTTCATGCTGCTGCTGCTGCCATTCCTGCTGCCTCTGCCTCCATCCCAACCTGGCTCTGCTGCTGGGTTTGTCTTGCCCCAGGTAAGTGTGTGTTTGGAGGGGGGGAGGTGTCAGTGGATTTGCCTCAGTACATTCTGTCCTTTACATTTGGTGGAGGTTGCCAGCTTTTGGGGGGGGGGGGTAGTGCCAGCTTTGCCATGTGGCTTGGGGCACTCGCTTCTGTCTGCTCCTGCCTGTGCACCCTGCCATGTGATCCTGATTTGCCCGTGCGTGTACACACCCTGTCTTCTATGTTTTTGTGTGTGTGCGCGTGCGTGCGCGTGCCAGCTTTGCTTTGCCATGTGACTTGGGGCAGTTAAATTGTCAGGCTCACAGTACGACTTCTTTGGAGCCCCAGACTTGTTTGTTAAAGACCATGTCTATTTTATTCTCTGTAAAGCGACAGGTACGTTTCTGGTGCTATATATAAATGCTTATAATAATAATAATGATAATAATAAATAAATAAATAATTAGAAACTGAATTGCATTTTATTACTGAATATTTAATTGTACACCCTTGGAGTAGCCCTGATGCCCCTTCCCAGTGTAATCTGATGTGTTTGTATGCAGGTTTGAAATTGGACCAAATTAACATTCGTTTTTAACATTTATACAAGCAATGCAAATTGGGGGCGGGGCCACATGCAGCCTAGGATGGGGTCCAAACCAAATTTTCTGGCCCTCGGCACGAATCAAGTTGAGCACCCCTCCAATAAGAATATAGTAGATGCTAAAGAGGATAACAGGAGACAGTTAAACACCACATCCAATAGGAGATAGTTAAACACCACACCCTGGCTGCAGCAGGATGAAGTTCACATTCCATGCGTAAAGCTACATTTGGAATACACCGAGGGACTCACAGCAGCGCCCTAAGAAACATGGATTGAACAATTTCTAGTGCATTAGCTTTCCCCAGGGTTGTGCACCGAATGCTGGGGTTGTTAATTTCAACCCCACTCAGAGGTCATTCGGGCAGCCGGCACAGGACAGAAGGGGGAGGAAAAACATTGCATGAAATTAGCACTCATGAGAGTGGTAGATCCCATGATTAGTGAAACGTGCAAAGAAAAAAATTGCGGGAAACACATCTCATGAGAAGGGTGCCCAGAAAATAAATCACATGATTTTAAGATCGTGGGAAGATTGCGGGAACAAAAAAATCCCGGGAGAGACTGGGCTTTATTTCAAATCCCTGCACACGCAGTTTATGAATGTGCGGCTTGCATGTGGCTTGCACGCAGGCCACAGTCCTGCCTGCATAGTTGTGCATGAGGCACGTGTGTGTGTTGCGTGTACGATGCGTGCACAGGATTTGTGTGGTGCGCAGGCTTTGGAATCAAGCGCACTGTCTCATGGGAAAGCAGTCATAAAGACTGAGTGAGCTTTTGTATCTGATCCGCATAATGAACTTCCATTCACTTCAGTGGATTTTCCCAACCAAATTACTCCCTTGTGTAAATTCACTGACATCAGCTCTTTCACTTAGAACTTAAAATTTAAGACTCTGTGTTTTTCTTTCTTAATATAGGCAGTTGACAGATCCTATAAATCCTGCTTTTGTTATAGGTGGAATAACACAGATCTATTCACAAATCTGCTTTTTTTCTTGCCAAACCATATATAGCAACAAGGTGGTGGTCACATTTTCATTAACATGTTTACTGGATGATTTGTGTATCCATCTCATCCTCTCTTAGCCTTAGAGAACATCACCTCTTTCTTCTCAGCGAAATCACCTAGACAGTTCTCAAGCAGCTTTTAGGAGGATCAAAAAACAAAACAACAAATGCCTGATTTTGAGAGGGATGTGTGCGTGAGATTTAGTTAAAAGTAATTTTCGCAGATGAGGTCTAGATTAGTGCTGAAACAAGAATGAAATTTATTCTCACGAGAATCTCACAAGAATCTCGCAGCCCCAGCAAGATCTTGTGAGAATCTTGATATTCTCACAAGAAACGTGAGAATCTCAAAAATGCCCCCAAAATGAACTGCGCATGAGAAAAATGGCAGCACATGTGCAGGATCTTGAGAATCTCACAAGACTTGCGAAAATCTTGAGATTACAAAATCTTGTTGAGAAACCTATTCTCAACAAGATTTTCAAGAAGGGTGAAATCTTGTTTCAACCCTAGTCTAGATGACAACACTAGCATTACTACTATTTAAGACATGATTCAAGTCTCTAATGAATTAAACAACATAAGTTATCCAGCCAGAGGGGCCTATACAACATGTGCATCACGCACCTTATGTGCACCATATGCATGAGGTACATGCATTGCGCGCACAGTACACATACTGCTGTCAGTGTGTGTGTGTGTGGGGGGGGGGGCGGGATAAGAGAAGGCCACCCACGCACACTGCTTACACATGGGAAAGCTCTGCTCACAACAAGCGGGGTAAAGAAGCCCGTCAAGATAGTACGTGGGCCTTCCGACGTGCTTCCACACCAGGAATTCAGGCCCCTATCATCATAAGGCGCAGAGCTGTACCAGGGAAGGGGGAACCTCACGCACCAAACTTTCAGATCACGGGGAATAGGAGGTCTGTGAGGGATCGTGCAGGAATCCAGGGGTTCAGGGCTAAGGCGCAAGGGGAGGATCAAGGGGCTTTCACACCACAAGGGAGGAAGGATAAGACCCAGGGAGAAGGAAGGGGAGAGAGACACGCGCACGCACACTCACTCAGTCACCCAAGCACTCTATAGGAAGGGGCGGGGAGGCAACCACCATACCACAAGCATGCAGGAAGTCTGCTCTCTCAATCCACAAACTCACGGAAGGAGAAGGGGCAGGGGGTTGGAATAGGGATCCTATGAGGGGGGAATAGGGCAGACAAAGGTATCCAGGCAAACACAATCCAAATTCAAATCCAAATCCAAACACTTAGCTTTCAAGAGGAAGGGGCCAGTCTCTCCAGGACTCAGGAGCTCTGTTCACTGGCGCTGGATGCTTCACAGCGCTGGCCTTTAAAGTACATGCCCCTTCCCCGTACGTGCCTGGAGGCGTGCGGAGCGATGCAGCAGTGGGTGGGGTCTTGGTGCATCACAGGAGGGTCCCGGCTGATCCGCCGTGGCGGGGCTCACAGCAGGACGCGTTGGGGAAGGTAGGGGTGTTGACGGCGCTGGATCCAGTGCCTCACTGGTTCCTGGACTGCGGGGGGCAGGGCTCCCTGCCAGTGGACACAGCCGCTGTGCTGGGGAGCGGCCGTGGCGGCTGACAACTTCCTGCATACAGTACATGAATGCACCTTAGATTGAGCCTTGGGTCTGACAAATTATAATTATTAACCTCTGTAAATCAGTCTGTCTACTCTCCTATAGCTTACTGTACATGTGATAATATGTAAATCATGTTATCTTGTATTATGCTTGTCTCCCCTTTCCCTGTTTAAACAGCTATGGGCACAAGGATGGCTCATAGTTCATCCAAAGAATTATAACTTGATAACCTCCCTTCCCCTCTCGGTTGGGGTTCCCCAAGGTTCTGTCCTTGGCCCTCTCCTCTTCTCTATCTACACCCTGTCCCTTGGTGAAATTATTGCCTCCCACGGATTCCAATACCATCTCTATGCTGATGACACCCAACTCTATCTCTCTACCCCCTCTCTCTCCTCCTCTATCCGCTCACGCCTCGTCGACTGCCTCTCTGATATCTCCGCCTGGATGTCCCGACGCCAACTCAAACTGAACATGGCCAAGACTGAACTCCTCATTTTTCCTCCATCCCCCTCCTCTCCCTCTGACCTGACCATCTGCATTGATGGGGTCACCATCCGTCCTGTTCTCCGTGCCCGCAGCTTGGGCTTCATTTTTGACACGCACCTCTCCTTTAAACCTTACATTGACTCTGTGGCCAAATCCTGCCGATTCGCTCTCCTCAACATTGCCCGCATACGCCCCTTTCTATCTGTCTCCTCGGCCAAAATCCTTGTTCATGCCATGGTTATCTCTCGCCTCGACTACTGCAACCTCCTCCTTGCTGGCCTCCCTCGCTCCCACCTGTCCCCCCTTGTGGCGATCCAAAACTCTGCCGCCAAGGTCATTCACTCTGCCCGTCGCTTCGACCATGTGACGCCTCTCCTCCTCTCCCTTCACTGGCTCCCCCTTCCGGAACGTATCCTGTTCAAACTCCTGGTTTTCACGTTCAAATCGCTCCATGACCAAGCTCCCCCTTACCTCTCGGACCTAATCGCCCTACGCGCTCCTGCGCGCGCTCTCCGCTCTTCCGCTGTCCCCTCCCTCGCTCTCCCTCGCTTCTCCTGCTCGCCCAACCGCCTTCGTCCCTTCTCCCTCGCTGCCCCGCATGCCTGGAACTCCCTCCCTGCCGACGTCCGCCTCGCCTCCTCCCTCCGCTCCTTCAAATCCCTCCTCAAGACCCACCTTTTCCATGCTGCCTTTCCCAATGCCCTCTAGTCTTTCCCCTTGCTCTTACTGTCAGCCCTCCTCTGCTGACTGCTGCTACCGACCACCTTGTAACCAAGCCAAGTACACGCACCTGAGACTTCGCATCCGCCTGAATGTTTGTTTGTCTTCTCCCATGTCTCTCCCGCTGTCCCCTCTCCTTGTCTCCCCCTCCTTGTCTTTTAGATTGTAAGCCACAGGCAGGGACCGCATCTGATTGTATGTTCTGTACAGCGCCAGGTTACTACTGGCGCTTTATAAATGTTTAATAATAATAATAATAATGTTCACAACTGAATATTTCCTTTCTACTTCTTTCACTTTATGCTTTGAATGACTAAAAAAATAATCCCAAATTTGTTTCTTTGTGGGCAGACACCAGAAAAGCTATGGATTTATTTATTTTTTTCTTCAGAATCCGTTCTTGTCTCTGCTGAAAATAAAAATATAAGAATTGCTGTACTGGGTTAGACCAATGGTATGTCTTTCTCTGAGTTCTATCGCAAATAGAGACCATCTTCAGTTACTTTAAAGAAGTACACACAACAAGTTCTAATGGAGTGGTCAATTTCCTCTTTTCATCCGCCGAGCTCAACATCTGACCAACTAATTCTTTTTTGAGCTTATTTATGCTATTGATCTTTACAACCCCCTGGACAAAAGGTGCTTAAAAATAAGTACTTTCTAATTAGTTGAACTGCTGAAATCCAGACCTGCTTTATTGTTCAAAATAATTCTCTCATCACTATGGTTACTCGAACCCCAAACAAGAATCACCTACCTACATGCCTGTGACACATATGAAAAGAGCACGGTAATAATATGCAGCATTCCTACATTACTGAATATGAATTTACTGCATAGTGTTTAGTCCAGAGATGCCCAGACCATGGGTAAGGATACAAATGGGGTAATGCCACCTGCAAATGTGGTTGTGATTCCAATTGATATTTGCATGTCTTTGTTGCTGTTTCAGGTTGCAGGATTATACAAATGCCTCAAAAAGGGTTACACAGGCAAAACTTTTGGGGACTCACTAGGTTAAGAACATAAGTAGCAGCTTCTCATTCAGACTAATGGTCCGTCAAGCCCAGCATCCTGTCTCCAACGGTGGCCAATCTCTTTCCCTTGGGAGAAGTACCCAACAGGTACTTCTCAACAGATACTAAAACTGAACTCCGTATCTTCCCCCCTCATCCTTCCTCTCCCTCTTCCCTATCGATCCTTATCGATGGGGTAGCTTAGGCTTCATCTTTGACTCACCCCTTTCTTTTAAACCCTACATCGACTCTGTTGCCAAATCCTGTTGCTTCTCCATAATATTGCTAAGATTTGTCCTTTTCTTTGTCTCCTCTGCCAAAACCTTTGTTCATGCTCTGGTCAGCTCTCGTCTTGGTTACTGTAACCTCCTTCTCACTAGCCTCCCCCACTCTCACTTTTTCCCCTTATCTCCATCCAAAACTCTGCTGCCAGGGTCATCCACCTCGCCCGTTGCTTCGAACACGTGCAGCCCCTCCTCTCCTCTCTTCTCTTCACTGGCTCCTGCTTCCTGAACGAATCCTGCACAAGCTCCTAGTCTTCACCTATAAAGCTCTTCACAACCTTGCTCCCCGCTACATCTCTGCACTAATTTCCCTCTGTACTCCAGTCTGTGAGCTCCGTTCCTCCTCTGTCCCTTCTCTCGCCCTCCCACGCTTCCCCTGCTCCCCTAACCGCCTTTGTCCTTTCTCCCTAGCTGTCCCCTGTGCCTGGAACTCCCTCCCTGCCCACATCCACCTCGCCCCCTCTCTTCATATCTTCAAATCCCTCCTCAAGACCCACCTGTTCCGCTCTGCCCTCCCCGACTTCTCGTTCCCCTCACCTAACTCCTGCTGATACCCTCCATCCAGTACAATCTGTTACCTGAGGTCTGTGTACTCCTATCCTCACCACATGGACCAACCAGCCGTCATTCTTGATGTAACCAAGCCAAGCGCGTGCACCTGGGACCTCGCATCCTCGTGAATGTTACACTCCTTGTCTCTCCCTCTGTTCCCCTTCCTTCATCTCCACACCCCACCCCACCCCACCCTGCGTCTCAGATTGTAAGCCCTAAGGCAGGGATCATGTCTATTCAATTACTTTGTAAAGTGCCAGGTACATTGCTGCGCTATATAAATGCTTATTATTATTATTATTATTATTATTAAGAAGTCACAATGGGTAATCCATTCCCTGTTGTTCCAGCCCCTCCTCCCCCCCACACACACTAAGTTACATTCCCAAAACCTACTTGGCTAATAGCTATTAACGGACCTATTCTGTAAGAACTTATCCAATCCCTACCATGACCACTTTCTCTGGTAGTAAGTTCCACAGGTTAACTGTGTGCTGAGTGAAAAAAATACTTTCTCTTATTTGTTTTAACTCTGCTACCAGTTAGTTTCATGGAGTGTCCCCTTGTTCTAGTATTCTTAGAGAGGGTAAACAACTGCTCCCTATTTGCATGTGCCACAGCACTCATGATTTTATAAACGTTTAGCATATCTCCTCTCAGTCCTCTCTTCTTCAGGCTGAAGAGCGCTAACCTGTCAAGCCTCTCCTCATACAGAAGCCGTTCCGTACCCTGGATCTTTTTTGTTGTGCTTCTCTGTACCTTTTCTAGTTTTACTATGTCTTTTAAGATGGGGCAACCAGAACTGCACATAATACTCCAGGTGCAGTCATAACATAGATCTATATAGAGGCATAACGATATTTTCAGTTTTATTCTCTATCCCTTTCTGGATAATTCCTAACATTTTGTTTGGTTTGTTGACCACTGCTGCACACTGAGCATAAGATTTGAATGTATTGTCCACAATGACTCCAAGATTCCTTTCCTGAGTGGTAATTCCTAATTTAGAAACCAGCATTGTATATGTATAGTTTGGGTTATTTTTCCCTATGTGCATCACTTTGCACTTGTGCACATTAAATTTCATCTGCCATTTGGATGCCCAGTCTCACAGGATCCTCCTGCAATTCTTCACAGTCTGCTTGGGTTTTAACTACCTTGAATAACTTTGTGTCATCTGCATATTTGATCACATCACTCTTCACTCCTTTCTCAGTCCAGACCATTAATTAATATATTAAACAACACCGGTCCTAGTACAGATTGCTGGGACACTCCCCTAGTTACTTCTCTATACAGTGATAACTGACCATTTATTCCTACTCTTTGCTTCCTATCTTTTAACCAGTTGCCAATCCATGATAGGACACTGCCTCATATCCCATGACTCTTTAATTTCCTCAAGTGTTTCCAGGGGCGACTGGTGGGTTTTGATGTTGGAAGGGCACTGGGACAGTAAGGCCAGGCCAACGGGTGTAGAGGTGGAGCCAGGGGGACGGTAGGCAGAGCCAGGGGGACGGTAGGCCCCTGGCATGGCATAACCCAGCAGCAAGGAGTTCCCAGGGTTAACATCAGATGGAAGAAAACACAGTCTACATGCACATCATGCTTAAAATAAATAAATAATTTATAAACCCAAAACACAGGGACCCATCCTTGTAAAGCACCCCAGTCACAGCCTGAGTCCAATTTTACCATGTACATCCCATTTCCAGCATTTTGAACACAACTGAAATCACATGACTTGCAGTGACATCTCTCTCAGGATTTCCAAACCTCCATTTTACCACACAGAGTCCCCCCTGCACTAACCCACTAGCCCCCACTCCCTTCCCCAAGAACCCAGGAGCCCTGGCTCCCAGCACTCCCTGCACTAACCCACTAGTCCCCACTTACCTCCCCGAGAACGCAGGAGCCCTGGTTCCCAGCACCCCCTGCTCTAACCCACTAGCCTTCATTCCCCTCCCAGTGAACCCAGGAGTCCTGGCTCCCAGCACCTCTGCTCTAACAGACTAGCCCCCACTCCCCTCCCAGTGAACCCAGGAGTCCTGGCTCCCAGGCCCCTGTTCTAACCCACTAGCCCCCCACTCCTCTCCCAGGGGAACCCAGGAGTCCTGGCTCCCACCCACCCATCCCCCTGCTCTTAACCCACTAGCCCCCCACTCCCCTCCCAGGGAACCCAGGAGCCCTGGTTTCCAGCCCTACTCTAACCTACCCCCACTCCTCTCCCAAGGAACCCTGGAGTCCTGGCTCCCACCTACGCATCCCTCTGCTATTACCCACTAGCCCCCCACTCCCCTCCCAGGCCTCCCCTAACAAGATGTTCCAATCTCAGACCAGGTCATTGACAGCATGACTGACTAAAAAGCCTGGACAGCGTGACTAAAAAGCATGGAAATTGCAAATTAAGGTTCCCACCTTAATTTTTGTGACACGGTTAGCAGTAAAGATATTGTACAGTCTCGCATATTGTGCTCACTTACAACTTAGGCTCCATACACCCACACTTTGCCTTCGCCTTTTATCCCCACTCCTCTTCCTCTTGGGGGCAACACTGAAGCTGGGGACAGGAGGGCATGAGCTGGCCCCCTCCTTTCCCTCTATTCTTTCATTTCAGTTGGGGAGAATAGGACAGCTGACTAATGGCTCACCTGAAGCACCTGATCTGGTTTGTGTTAGACTTTTATTTGGGTCGTCTAACGTTGATTTTATTTGTATATAAATGACTCCTATGTGAGCCGTGGTTAATTTTGGGTTTAATTGTAATTATTTAGGGGTGTAACTATATTCTGCAATTGGATTAAGTTTTATGACGTTTTGATGGTTGGTATGACAGTTTGTTGGTTTGAGTCTAATTTTTTATATATTTTATGTTTATACATGTCGTTATATGCTTGTTTAGAAAAGCGTTTAATTTGAAATGTATGTCAGAGTTGGTAATGACCATTTGGTCGAGCCATAAATAAAGATTGGATTTGATTTGACTAATGGCTCACAACCATACCTCTTACCCACTAGCCTCCACTGCCCTTCCAGAGCACAGTGAAGCTGGGTAGAGTTGTATACAAATGTTTAATTAACACTAAGTTGGGTATGCATTGAAATTAATAAAATGGAATGGCCATTGGAAGGCATGGAGGTAACAGCAGTGCCAATTTCTAAATAAATACTATTGACATTCCATCATCCAATTAAGTGACTGAAATAATACAACATGGTTGAATCTTTGGGAGTACATAGGAAAGGCAAGAGAGTGTGAAATAATGAAGAAGGCACCAGATGCAGTAAGTGGAATGGTTGGAATGACAGGGAAAAATACAGAGTGTGCAGGATTAAGTAAGTAGCTGGAATGACAGGAGGAATTAGAAATAGTTACAATAATAAGGTTCTGAGTGAAATAACTGATTCGGAAGACTGATGGGATAGCTGAGGAAGCAGTCCTGTCGTTTATTATTATTATTATTTTATTTTATTAGCACTTGTATAGCACCAGCTGTGTACCTGGCGCTTTACAGAACAATCAAATTAGATTAGATTATTTCGACTAGCTTTTGCCATAGCCACCAAGAATGTGTCAAAAATCAGAAAATAAATACTAACCACTTGTCAGGAAGCGTCCCCCGCCTCGCGCTTACCCCAAGCAACGGCTGCTAAGCAGGACGTTCCAGCAAGCCGCAGAGCCTCCTACGGCAGGGCTACAACCTCCCCCCATAGACTAAACAGGAACCGATGTCCTAGTTGCCTAGCAACCGCAGCAACAGAAGGCTGGGGAGTTGCCAGCCCCGCGCGCTGCACGGAACGCGGGGGCGGGGCCAGGAACACTTTGCCGCTCGGCGCGGCTTCGGGCACGCCAGGGGTGTGTGGCTGGAACATAAAAGCCGGTGCTGTGAGCCACACGGCGCCGGTGATCCTTAGACTGGCCCCTTGGAGTTTGGAGAGAGAGAGATTGCATTCGGAGAAACCCTTGTTCCCTAGTCCTTCCAGTTCCTTTTCCTGACCCTCCTGCGTGGCTGAGGAGCCTGACAAGTGTGTATGGCTGATTGAGTTCCCTTTCCCTTGTGATCCTGTCCCGGAGAGCTTGTGGGTGAGTGTTGTGTAATTGAGTTCCGCTCCTTTTCTTCCCTGGTTATTAGTGCCTTCCCCCGTGATTGTGTGTGCATAGCCCTGTCCTCCTTGTATTCCTGGGACCCCGAACCCCTGTCCTCACGCCTGGCACCTGTTTCCCTGCCCCCCTCCTTGTGGGTGATCGAAGGGTGTATGTGGTGGGTGGTAGAGCAGGGGAACAAGTCCTGCACANACGCGGGGGCGGGGCCAGGAACACTTCGCCGCTCGGTGTGGGTTCGGGCACGCCAGGGGGGCGTGGCTGGAACATAAAAGCCCGGTGCTGTGAGCCACACAGCGCCGGTGATCCTTAGACTGGCCCCTTGGAGTTTGGAGAGAGAGAGAGAGAGAGAGATTGCATTCGGAGAAACCCTTGTTCCCTAGTCCTTCCAGTTCCTTTTCCTGACCCTCCTGCGTGGCTGAGGAGCCTGACAAGTGTGTATGGCTGATTGAGTTCCCTTTCCCTTGTGATCCTGTCCCGGAGAGCTTGTGGGTGAGTGTTGTGTAATTGAGTTCCGCTCCTTTTCTTCCCTGGTTATTAGTGCCTTCCCCCGTGATTGTGTGTGCATAGCCCTGTCCTCCTTGTATTCCTGGGACCCCGAACCCCTGTCCTCACGCCTGGCACCTGTTTCCCTGCCCCCCTCCTTGTGGGTGATCGAAGGGTGTATGTGGTGGGTGGTAGAGCAGGGGAACAAGTCCTGCACATGTTACCTGGCGCCCAATGATGATAGTGGCCTGATCCCTAGTGGATTTAAAGGGCCAACACACTATCCTGACGAGCTTTCTACCCCTCGTTCCCTTGCCTCGTACCTGGAGATAGGTTGGTTCCCCAGGGAAGGATGCCTGGGGGAGAACGAGTGGCCCCAAAACCCTGATACCGCTTCCCTTGACCCCCTCCCCTGTGACAGAATCACCGGCATAATAGCCTTTTCTTTTGGGAAGGATAGCATGAATGTGGCTGCGCAACTCGCTGAATTAGTTCGCGCAGTACAATCCTTAGCCATGGAAATGCGGGATGTAAAAGCCAAACAGGCCGAATTAGAAACGGCCATCAAGGCAGGCCCTGGGGCTGGGGACCCCGCCGGAGGTGCTGCTCCACCCTTGGCCCCCGTGGCACTTCCAGAACCCCGGGGGGCGGGGGCACCCCGAGAACCCAAGGGACCTAAAATTGAAAAATTTGTAGGGGATAGGCGAGCGTTCCAGGGATTTTTGGCCCTGTGTGATCTTACTTTTACCATGCAACCCGCCGCCTATGCTACTGATGAATTGAAGGTAGCCTTCATTATAGGTAATCTTGGGAGTACTGCCTTGGAATGGGCAACTTCATTGTTACGAGAGAAGAGCCCCCTGCTGGCTAACCATGCCAACTTTGTTAAAGAATTTGCAACATTATTTGATCATCCCCATCGAACTCGAGACGCCCAAGCGCTAAATATGTCCTTAAAACAAGGGCGGGGCCCAGTGCTTGAGTACATTACGCGTTTCCAACAGCTCTCCCTTGAGCTACGGTGGCCCAAAGATGTTTTGATAGTACTGTTTCGTAAGGGGCTGAGCGAAGAGTTAAAAGATCAACTCGCCTTTACCGTCTTACCTGAGACCTGGGGAAAACTTGCTACCTTAACCTTGCAAATCGATGATCGACTGGCTGAGCATCGAAGGGAACGGCGGCAGGAGTTACATCCCTTCACACCCCGCGCTCCCATCGCACTCAATGTGGGTACGGAGCCCCCCAAGACCGGAGATCCGGAACCGATGCACTTGGGAGCGGCCCGGGGGCCCCTCACCCAAGAGGAACGAGATCACCGACGAAGGTCACGGGCTTGTTTTTATTGTGGGGACACCTCCCACTTTATTCAGGCCTGCCCTGCCTTGGCCTCGCAGGGCCACCCGTCAGGAAATGCGCCCGGCCGGGGGGCGCAGGGAGCACCCCGGCCATAAGCATAAATTCCCTGACTCCCTGGAACAAGCCGCCCCACCTGCGAATACCCGTGACGATATCTCTACCCCGAGGTCGGTCGTTGGTGGTATGGGCTCTCATCGACTCCGGGGCATCCAGCAACTTTGTGGATATGAACTTAGTTCATACTCAACACATTCCGACGGAGTTGAAAGCCACTCCCGAGCCCGTGCATACCATTGATGGTTCCCCTCTGGTCTCTGGTCCTATCACAAGGCAGACGATTCACCTGCACTGTGACATCGGGAAACACCAGAAAACTCTTATATTAGATGTGGGATGTACCCCTTTGTTCGTGATGGTCCTAGGCCTCCCGTGGCTTCATGCCCAGCTCCCCCGCGTCTATCATTCATTCCTTGATGTTTTCAACAAACAGGCCGCTTCTACCCTTCCACCCCATCAATCATATGATTGTCCCATTGATTTGCAGCCTGGTACTGAACCCCCATTCGGACGAATTTATGCGCTCTCAGCACCGGAACTTGAGACCCTCCGAGAATACCTGGACGAAGGATTACGCAACGGCTCGATTCGACATTCCTCATCACCTGCTGGAGCACCTATATTTTTTGTGCCCAAAAAGGATGGGGGCCTTCGTCCTTGCATCGATTATCGTGGTCTCAATAAAGTAACGATTAAGAATCGCTATCCCTTGCCGTTGATCCCTGAATTACTTAACCGCTTGCAAGGGGCACGGGTTTTTACAAAGCTTGATCTTCGGGGTGCCTATAATCTTCTGCGAGTGCGTGAGGGCGATGAATGGAAAACCGCCGAACCCGTTACGGACACTTCGAATATTTGGTAATGCCATTCGGCCTAGCTAACGCACCGGCCACGTTCCAGCATTTCATAAATGATATCTTCCGAGATTTGCTCGATGTCTTTGTGATCGCCTATCTAGATGACATCCTCATTTACTCTCTCACCCTAGAACAACACATAGTACACGTGCGTCGTGTTCTGCAACGACTCCGCACACACAAGCTGTTCTGTAAATTAGAGAAATGTGCTTTTCACCTCACGTCTGTAGAATTTTTGGGGTTTGTTATTAATCCAACTGGAGTTCAGATGGATTCTCGAAAGGTACAGGCCATTCACCAATGGCCCCCACCTAAGGCTGTGAAACCTTTACAACGCTTCCTAGGAAGCGTAAATTATTACCGTCAGTATGTCCCCCACTACGCCGAGCTGACTACACCACTAACCCGGCTATTGAAGAAAAATCAAGACTTCATATGGGGTATAGAACAACAAGGTAGTCATGACGGCCCCCCTATTACGGCATCCTGATTTTGACAAACCCTTCCAGGTGGAAGCAGACGCCTCTAATCGGGCCTTGGGGGCAGTGCTAACCCAGCCTGACAGCCCGGATGCCCCTGCCTTGCCGTGTGCTTATTATTCACGCCAACTCACCACGGCGGAACAAAACTACACGATCTTCGACAGGGAACTCTTCGCAATCAAGGCAGCCTTTGAGACATGGCGGCATTACCTAGAGGGAGCCAAACATCCAGTTCTGGTAGTCACGGACCATAAAAATCTCACCTTCCTTCAGTCAGCTCAAATTTCCAATGCTCAGCACGCACGTTGGGCCCTGTTCTTTGCACGGTTTAATTTTGTTATTCGTTATCGCCCTGGGAAATAAAACGCACTTGCCGATGCCTTATCCCGTTACCATGAAGGAAAAGAGGAAGACCAACCCCAGAGGGGCCCGATATTGGATCGCAAGGTCTTTGCAGGCACGTACCTGACATACGCACACTTAAAACTGCTCCCAACAATAGATCCTACGGAGATTGAAGGCCAAGGTCTTCTAAAACGACAGGGGCATATCGTAGTGCCCCCCTCCAGCCAACCTCAACTCCTTTGGGCCCATCACGATGCTCCCATGGCAGGACACCCTGGTCGGGATTGTACCTACCAAATGATTCAGTGCTTTTTCTGGTGGCCATCTCTTGCACAAGACATTCAGCGCTATGTGAGTAATTGCTCAACCTGCGCCCGCACCAAAACCTTGAGAGAGGCCCCGCAGGGACCTTTGCAGATCACAAACCCTCCTGAAGGACCCTGGTAACGCGTCGGCATAGACTTTATTGTTGAGCTTCCATCCTCGCGGTTATAATACCATGTGTGTTGTCGTGGACCATTTCTCAAAAATGGCCCATTTTATCGCCTGTAAGGGACTGCCCATTGCACACCGCATTGCCATGCTGTTTGTTCGACACATCGTTCACTTACATGGATGGCCCTTGGAGATCATAAGCGACTGGGGATCCCAGTTTGTTTCGCATTTTTGGAGGGCCCTTTTTAAAGCGCTCCACGTCCAACTGAGCCCCACGACGGCCTACCACCCACAAGCTAATGGACAGGTGGAGCGCGTCGACCAGGATTTCGAACAATATCTTCGCTGTTACGTGAACTACCTACAAGATGACTGGTATACGTGGCTTCCTCTAGCCGAATTTGCACATAACAATGCCCCTAATGCTTCTTTGGGAAATTCCCCTTTTTTCATATCCTATGGATACCATCCCCAAATTGGAGCTCCGGATCTCTCTACTGTCAACGTGCCAGCCGCCGGAAGTCTCTTACAACATCTGCAACAAGCCGACCATCATGCTAAATGCACTTTGATGGAATCACGACAACGTTATAAGAAGTACGCCGATCAGCATCGACGTCCTGTCATACCCTTACAAGTCGGGGATTACGTTTGGATTGATCGACGGCATTATCCTTTTACACAACCTTCAAAAAAATTGGATAATAGATTTATAGGACCTTATCCTATTGAAAAACAACTTAATGAGGTCACATATAAGGTCCAACTTCCTGCTCGCCTTCGAATTCATCCAACATTTCATATCTCCCTCCTCAAAAAAGCCTCCATACCTCTGCCCGCCATCCCACCGATGCCTACCGTTCCCCCCGATCTCGCACCTGATGTGGAGTATTAAGTCCGTACCATTTTGGATTCTAAAAGACTGCGAGGTCGGTTATATTATCTAATCGACTGGGTGGTGTACGGCCCCGATGATCATTCTTGGGAACCAGCGTCATCCGTCGCAGCCCCCCGACTGCTGCATCTTTTTCACCAGCGGCACCCAGAAAAGCTGGGGCCCCACTGGGGCTTTGGAAGGAGGGCTCGAGGGGGGGATACTGTCAGGAAGCGTCCCCCACCTCGCGCTTACCCCAAGCAATGGCAGCTAAGCAGGACGTTCCAGCAAGCCGCGGAGCCTCCTACGGCAGGGCTACAACCTCCCCTCATAGACGAAACAGGAACCAACGTCCTACTTGCCCAGCAACCGCAGCAACAGAAGGCTGGGGAGTTGCCGACCCCGCGCGCTGTACAGAACGCGGGGGCGGGGCCAGGAACACTTCGCCGCTCGGTGTGGGTTCGGGCACGCCAGGGGGGCGTGGCTGGAACATAAAAGCCCGGTGCTGTGAGCCACACAGCGCCGGTGATCCTTAGACTGGCCCCTTGGAGTTTGGAGAGAGAGAGAGAGAGAGAGATTGCATTCGGAGAAACCCTTGTTCCCTAGTCCTTCCAGTTCCTTTTCCTGACCCTCCTGCGTGGCTGAGGAGCCTGACAAGTGTGTATGGCTGAATGAGTTCCCATTCCCTTGTGATCCTGTCCCGGAGAGCGTGTGGGTGAGTGTTGTGTAATTGAGTCCCGCCCCTTTTCTTCCCAGGTTATTAGTGCCTTCCCCCGTGATTGTGTGTGCATAGCCCTGTCCTCCTTGTATTCCTGGGACCCCGAACCCCTGTCCTCACGCCTGGCACCTGTTTCCCTGCCCCCCTCCTTGTGGGTGATCGAAGGGTGTATGTGGTGGGTGGTAGAGCAGGGGAACAAGTCCTGCACAGGTTACCTGGCGCCCAATGATGATAGTGGCCTGATCCCTAGTGGATTTAAAGGGCCAACACACTATCCTGATGGGCTTTCTACCCCTCGTTCCCTTGCCTCGTACCTGGAGCTAGGTTGGTTCCCCAGGGAAGGACGCCTGGGGGAGAACGAGTGGCCCCAAAACCCTGATACCGCTTCCCTTGACCCCCTCGCCTGTGACACCACTACAATACAATGATTAAAATATAATACACTAATAAAATTGGTACATCTTTCCAAATTTCTAAAATTCGAGCCCATTTTCTATAAGCGAGGGAGTGCATAAAATACTACAATAAACTAAATAACATACTCTTCTAAGGGAACTACAGCAACAAACTTATCCCCTGATAAAATATATATAATAGTGCCAAGGCTTAATGTCCTAGAATCTGCTCTCGTCCGTATAGGGCTATCAAGGAAGCATTACCCATGAAAAGATAGGGGTTCGGGGAACAATGAGATGGACGTGGTCCCTGCCTGTGGCTTACAATCGAAAAGACTTGGAGGGTGGAACAAGGAAAGGGGACATAGGGAGAGACAAGGGATAAAACATTCAAGCAGATGCGAAGTCTCAGGTGCACATGCTTGGCTTGGTTGTAGTTAGGCAGGAGTCAGGGAGGGCAGACAGTAAATGTTGAGAGGAAAGTTCTAGCAAGCGTCAGGAAAGGCGGCAAGGAAGAGGTGGGTTTTGAGGAAGAGGTGGATAAGTTTTACCCACTTACCATAGCTGACTCGCTATCCTTTGATTCCCAATAACCTCCTTCCCTGTTATTCCACTTCCTCTCCTGTTTTTTTTGTCATTCCACACACACACTTCTGTTCCATATGACACATACAGACAAACATTGGATTTCCCAGGACTTTTGAGTTCTCTGTGAGGCAAGTTGGGGTTAGAGGGGCGACTTGGACCCAGGACTCCTGGGTTGTCTGTTACAAGGTTGAGAGCAGGGGAGAGGAGAACAGGATCAGAACCACGACTATTGAGTTGCCTGTGAAGGGAGTGCAGCCTACTGGATTAGAGTGGGGTGGAGAGGTTGGAAACCAGCAGTCCTGAGTTCCTTGTTACAGGGCTGGGACCAAGTAGATTAGAGGGGGAGAAGGGGGTGGGACCAGAACTCCTACATTCTCTCTTTCTTAAAGAGGAAACGGGGTGAGGGGCCCGCTCACACCCTCCTGTCCCCAGCTTCAGTGTTGCCCCCAACCTGCGAAGAGGAAGAAGAGTGGGGCTAAAAGGCGAAGGCAAAGTGTGGGTGTATGGAGCCTAAGTTGTAAGTGAGCACAATATGCGAGACTGTACAATGTCTTTACTGCTAACCGTGTCACAAAAATTAAAGGCGGGAACCTTAATTTGCAATTTCCATGCTTTTTAGTCACACTGTCCATGCTTTTTTGTCACAGTCATGCTGTCGATGACCTGGTCCAAGATTAGAACATCTTGTTAGGGGAGGCCATTGACAGAGTGGCTCCGAGACGTCCTCTGCCTCCTTTTCGTCACCTCAGGGCCCCTTGGTTTACCGAGGGGTTGTGGTGTATGAAGCAGGTAGGCAGACAACTAGAGCGATGCTGGCATCAGACTCACTCTGAATCTGACTGACTTCTCCATAGGGCCCATTTGCAGTCCTATGTTGAGGCTGTGAGGACAACAAAGAAAGAATTCTTTGCTGCTCTCATAGCATCTGCAAAGTCGCATCCAGCAGAGCTGTTCCAGGTGGTGCGGGGGCTGGTCAGTCCGGCCTCCCTCCGTCTGGACGGGGATTTGTCCCAGGCCTGCTGTGAGGAGTTTGCCATCTACTTTGCAGACAAGATCGCTCGAATCCAGAGTAATTTTGACACCGGATTAGGGGCAGTAGGGGAGGAGTGCGAGGTTATGTAGGCACCGTCTGGTCCATCTTTCTGGGATGAGTTTCAGGAAGTGATGCCAGCCAATGTGGTGGATGTTCTGGGGTCTGTTAGAGCCACTAGTTGTGAACTAGATCCATGCCCGTCCTGGTTGGTGAAAGCCTCCAGGGAGACCTTGGGGACGGTGCTGGTGAGGGTAATCAACGCGTCCTTCCAGCAGGGGAGATTGTCACCCGGTCTCAAGGAGGCCGTGGTGTGCCCCCTGCTGAACAAGCCATCTTTGGATGTGAACACACTCACCAGTTATTGACCAGTCTCTAACCTTCCCTTTTTAGGAAAGGTTATTGAACGGGCAGTGTCTCTGCAGCTCCAGGTGAATCTGGACAGTGTCTGTTTCCTTGACCCTTTTCAGTCTGGGTTCTGCCTTGGCTATGGCACAGAGATGCCGCTGGTGGCCTTGGTGGATGATCCCCACCGGGAGATGGACACAGGGCGTTCAATATTTCTTATCCTGCTAGATCTCTCGACCGCTTTTGATACAGTGGACCACGGGCTGCTATTGAGACGATTGCGAGACCTGGGGGGTCTGGGCGGGACTGTCCTTGGATGGTTTCGTTCATTCCTCTCGGAAAGAAGCCAGCGGGTGGTACTGGGGGCAGAAACATCTAGTCCCCGGGCCTTAACCTGTGGCATTCCGCAAGGTTTGATCTTGTCTCCACTATTATTTAATGTGTATATGCAGCCCTTGGGGGAGATCGTAAGAGGGTTCGGGGTGCGTTGTCACCAATATGCTGATGATACTCAGCTGTACCTCTCCTTTTCAACTGACCCAGGTCCTGCCAGCTCAGTGCTGTCCTGGTGTTTGGAGGCCGTGGCAGATTGGATGTGGCAGAGCGTATTCAACAATTTATTGATTCAGCAAATTTTTGCTATTTCTCAATACACAGTTACAGAGTTTAATTACAAAAGCAAAAAATTAAAACACAGAAAGAAAGTTGCAAAAGTCTTCCATACACAACCAGTGTGAATACCAAAGAAGCAATTTACATTCATAACTTTCTGTTCTCCTGCTCCACCATCAATAAAAACATTGCTATAACTTTAATTTGCGCCTCATTTGTTAAGCTTATCAGCTTTTCATACATCTTCCTAGAACCGGTGCTTCCTTCTTCCAACAGCGGAAAGATCCAAAGCTCTCTATATACCACATATCTGGGGCAGTCCAGGACTATACGAGCCAGAGTTTCCACCTCTAAGGGACAGGTCTACAGACCCTTCTTACTCTTGGTATGCCCTCTCTCCTTCCTCTCACTTCTGCTGTTTTGAACAGATTGAAACGAAATAGCATAAACATTTGTCTCAGTCTGGGATCCTGGATCTTTCCCTGATATGGTTCTAAATTAACAGACAGTTTAATTCTGGGGTAATATACTGAGATCTTATTCTTCCTCAAAAGTTCCAAATCTGTTTTTATAGCCCATTCTTTAATTCTCCCCTTAAGTTCCCGAATGGAGAGCTTACTATCCGGCAAACCATCTGCACCTTTTGGGAGAGCTATCATACTAACCAATTTCTTTAGGTGCTTAATCCACGGGTATTGGGGATATCCCTCGTGATTCTTTTCCTCAATATAGCAACTAATTGCCAGGCTAGAGTTTCCTTTCATAATACCCTTCCAAAAGGAGAAAACTCTAAGACAAATTTGGGTAAAAACGGAGAGGGTTCCTGTCTCTGCTCTGAGCATAGCAAGAGGTGTTGCTTTGGGGGCTCCCAAGACACAGCGCAGAAAATAATTCTGCGGAACTTCCATCTTATTTGAGTAGGAGGCTACAGTTATTTCTCCACCATATGTCAAACTGGGAATAACTTTTACCCTAAAAATATCCAGGATTTATCCAGGAGGGGCCACAGGGGCAGCATGATATAGTTTTAACAAGCCTCCAATTGTCTGTTTTGCCTTACTGACCTGTGTGTCATTATACTTATTCCACCAATTATTGGCAGAAAGCAGTACTCCCAAATATGGGTACTGTGCGGCAGAGCAGACTGAAGCTCAATCCCGATAAGACGGAAGTGATGGTGGTGGGTAGGGCGAAGGAGGTGTTGGCTCCCCTCGTTGAGGGGGTCCACCCTCCCGTAGCCCAGCAGGTTCGGAGTCTGGGAGTGTTGTTAGACTCAGACCTCCGCCTGGATCAACAGGTGGAGGCGGTGGCTAAAGCCGCCTTCCGCCAGCTGTATTTGGTGTGGAGGCTGCATCCGTTCATTTTCAGGCCCGACCTGGCCACCCTCATTCATGCCTTCATCACTTCGAGGCTAGATTACTGCAACACGCTCTACGTGTGGCTTCCCATGACGCTGGTCCGGAGGCTGCAGTTAGTGCAGAACACAGCAGCCCATCTCCTGATGGGGACGGGTCGGCGGGAACATATTACTCCTGTGCTCTGTGTCCTGCACTGGCTGCCTATCGTGTACCAGGCCAGATTCAAGGTGTTGGTTTTGGCCTATAAAGCCCTACATGGTCTTGGTCCCTCATATCTCAGGGACCACCTTGCCCTCCGCGTCTCAGAGTGACTCCTTCAGTCTGGCGGGGGCGCCTTTTTGGAGGTCCCCTGGGTAAAATGGGGGGGCCACAATGGAGAGGACGTTCTCGGTGGCCGGTCCGCGACTTTGGAACTCCCTTCCGGAGGAAGCCTGCCTAGCCCCAAGTCTATTGGCTTTCCACTGAGCCTGTAAAACCTGGCTGTTCGCCCAGGCCTTGGGGGGGGGGATAGTTTCTTTGGGGGGAGGATTTTTGGTTTTAGAAGAATATTTTTGAGATGTGAGCATTGTAATTATGTTTATAAATTGAATTTTATTGTTATATATTTTATCTGTTGTAAGCCACCCCGAGATGCCATTGGCATGAGGGGGTGACTAAAAAATGCAAGGAAATAAATAAAATAAATTTAGTGCATGACTGAATTTAACTCTATTTGTAAACCGGAGGTTTTTTGATTTTGGAATTGTCCATAATGACTCCAAGATCCTTTTCCTGAGTGGTAACCCCTAATTTAGAACCAAGTATTGTGTATATTTAGGTTGTATTATTTTCCCTGTGTGCATCACTTGCACTTGTCAACATTAAATTTCATCTGCCATTTAGCTGACTATGCCATTTAGTTACTTTACTAAGACTAGCGGGAAATTCCATTAAATTAACTGGCAGCAGATTTAAAACCAATAAAAGAAAATATTTTTTCACTCAACTCACAATTAACTTGTGGAATTTGTTGCCAGAGGATGTGGTCAAGGCTAGTAGTATAACTGAGTTTTAAGAAGGATTGGATACGTTTTTGGAGAATTGGTCCATTAATGGCTATTAGCCAAGTAGGCTGTGGGACGTAACTGCTGGCTGTTGGAGTGGACAACAGGGAATGGATTTCCTGTTATGACCTGTTGGGTTCTTCTCCCAAGTGACCGAGATTGACCACTGTTGGAGCTAGAATGCTGGGCACCATAGACCATTGGTCTGAACCAGTATGGCACTACTTACGTTCTAAGTCTCCCAGTCTTTGAAGAGCCTCCTGCAATTCCTCACAATCCATTAACTACCTTTAATAACTGAGTCATCTCTCTTCTCCATTTTCCAGATCATTAATGAGTAAATTAAACAACACTGGTACCAGTACAAATTCCTGGGGCACTCCACTATTTACTTCTCTCCATTGTGAACACTGACTATTTAGTCCTGCTCTTTGTTTCATGTCTTTTAACCAGCTATCAATCTATGATAGGACACTGCCTCCTACCCCATAACTATTTGATTTCCTTGGGAGTCTTACATGAGGGATGTTATTAAATGCCTTCTGAAAATTCAAATCACTATATCAGCTGGCTCACCCTTATCCACATGCTTATTTACACCCTCGAAAAATTCAAGTAGATTAGCGAGGCACAACTTCCCTTTGCTAATTTGAGTCTTCCCCATTATGCATGTTCTGCACTTGGTGCATGACCACATCCTGCACATAGGGTGAAAACAGACATGACGCTAACCACTCTTTAACCAAACTTGGTGGTTATTTATGCATGTTTCAGGGCTGCATAGGGCACAAATACAGCCCTGCAACATGCATAAATAACCACCAAGGGTGGTTAAAGGTTGGTTAGCATCATGTCTGTTTTCACCCATAGTGGGTGTATGTAGTTTGGCTTGGCCCACTGTCAGTACACTACATACATAGTCTTTCCCCAATTTCTGAGTTGCTACATATAGTCAGGGAAATAATGTTTTACTATTTGCATTATTGGGGAAAAAATTCAGGAGAGAGTAATGAAGATGATCAAGTTAGAATACAAGTCATATGAGAAAAGGCTGACAGAGCCAAGCATGTTTAGTTATGAGAAAAGAAGATTAAGAGGTGACATATCTAAAAGGATGCCATAAAAAAAGATGGAGAACATTTGTTCTTAATTGCCACTGCGAATAGAAGAAGAAGCAATGGGTTTAAATTACAGTAAGATAGGTTTAAGTTAAATATTTGTAATAACTTCCTAATTGTTAGAACAGTTCAGTAGTGAAACAGGCTGCCTAACAAGATTGTGGATAAGGGTGAGATGAGAGCAGCTGTTCCCATTCCAAAGGGAAATACCCACCTTTCAGGAGTGCTTGTGAGTGTCCATCTGTATTTTGTCAGTTTCTGGTGATTCTGCATTAACACTATTTTTGGTCACTTTCCGGGACTTTTTTGTCACTTCTGGGAATTTTACAATAGTTTTACAGCCATTTTACAGCACTTTTATGGAAAATTCCAGCACTTCCCTGGCGTGTAGCTGGCATGTTTTCGTCTTCACATTCCCCAAGAGTGCACATGGGGCACACACGAGGCTTGGGACTGGTCCGTAGCAGCCCTATTCTACTTGAAAAAAAATAATGTAAAATGGTGAAAACTTCAGGAAAGACAGTAAGTTTCCACGTCACATGAATCTCAGCAAATGGTCTGCTTCCAATGGAAGCAGAACTCACTGAGATTTCTCATTTCAGGCTTAGATGTGGAATCTTCTTTCCTGGAGGTTTTCAAGAGAAGGCTGGACAAATATTTATCAGGAATTCTTTAGATATGGAAATCCTGCCTCAGGCTGGGGAGGCTGAACTAGGTTGAATCAGGAATTCTTTAGATATAGATATCCTGCCTCAGGTTGGGGAGGTTGAACTAGATGCCTCTTGAGAGCACTGTCGGTTCTCTAATACTAGGATTATTATGTAGTGCTTTTGCTTTGTCAGGTATGAAATCTATCACACGTGCTAAATACAATCTCTGTGAGAATGTGCGGCTTTTGGCCAGGTCTGGTCCTGGACTCTAAACTGCCTTAATGGTTCTGTGTCTAACTTCGGCCCCTTTCACCTGAGACGCCCCCACCCATCTCCACACAGTTTCATTGCATGGAGATGGGTGGAGGCGCCTGTGTGCATGCTTCAGGGATGGGTGGGGGTGCGTGTACGCTCCCATGCTACACCCACCTGCTCCCATGTCCACCCATCACCCACCCATGGAGCTATGGGCTCCAATGCCCGATGCTCCGTGGGTGGAGATGGGTGTGTGCCCATGGGAACGAGCGCACACCCACCGTGACCGTACACCTTTCGCCCCCCCCACCCACCATGGTCCATTTTAAAAGGGCCTTCATTGCACCCCCGTCTCAGCAGCAGAAATACAGCTGTTCCTCAGAATCTCAGCAGCAGAAATAAAGCCGTTCCTCAGAATCTCAGTAGCCAAGATGGCAAAGCACCAGCCAACCATGAAACAGGATTGGTTTGTGTGCTTGTGTGTCTTAGTTATATGAATACTTTGGTACATGGCTCTTCAGTTTGGGAACTTTGCCCACCCCAGTGTAAGTAACATAACTGAGCAATCTGTGGGTGTGAGGAGCTAGGGAAAGCTTGAAGGAAAAGGTATATTCACTTATTTATTGATCTATTTTAACTTGGTTCCTAAGGGCTGATTTACAGTCACTTGGTAGCAGTAACCCTTTGAATCATATAAACCTTACTCTTGTTCACACACTGGGTGAAAACAGACATGATGCTAACTCCACTTTCACACCGCTTTAACATTTCTTATCCATGTTGCAGGGCTGTATTGGTGCCCTATGCAGCCCTGCAACAAACAGAAATGTTAAAGCGGTGTTAAAGTGGAGTTAGCATCATGTCTGTTTTCAGCCAATGAGCAAGGTTAAAGTGAGGTTATAACCACTGAAAGAATCACAAGATAAACTGAGGTGGATTCTATACCCCAGTGTAACTGTCTGTGTGACAAAAGCAAGTTAAATGTGAACCAGCATAGTCAACCTGGCACAGAGACCTTTTACCCCAAATCCATGACCATCTATTACCAAGGCAGCCTTCTCACTTCATGTTTGTATGAACACTTAGAACAGGGGTGCTCAACTTGATTCATGACGACAGCCGGAAAATGTGGTTTGGACACAATCCTGGGCTGCATGTGGCCCTCCCCTCCCCGCATTTGCATAGCTTGTGTGAATGTTGAAAACGAATGTTAATTTGGTCCAGTTTCAGACCTACATACAAAGAATCAACACATCAGATTACACTGGGAAGGGGCATCAGGGCTGCTCCAAGGGTGTACAAATAAATGTTCAGTAATAAAATGTAATTGAATTTCAAATTAAGTTTATTTAGCAAGCAAGTCTGGTGCTCCAAAGAAGTTCCACTCTGAGCCTGACAAAGGCCTTTTTTACACAGACGCTCTAACACCGATAAAATGGGTGTTACATTTTATTATACATGTCACAGGGCAACACTGCAGCCCTGCAACATGGGCCCTTTTCACATGAGATGCCTCAACCCAGTTTCGCTGGGTGGATATGGATGGAGGTGTCTGTGTGAACACCACAGGCAGTGGGTGTAGGTGAAGATGGGTGTTGTGTGAGAGCACGCATGCACGCACTTACACACACCACCCGCGGTGTTCACACAGATGCCTCCACCCAGCAAAACTGGGTGGAGGCATCTCATGTGAAAAGGGCCCAAGTTGCAGGGCTGCAGTGTTGCCCTGTGGGTGCCCTGTAACATGTATAATAAAATGCAACACCCATTTTATTAGTATTAGAGTGTCTCTGTGAAAAGGGCCTTAATTTAACTGCCCCAATCACATGGTAAAGCAAAGCTGGCACACACATACAAACCTAGAAGACAGGGTGCGCATGCAGGGGCAAACCAGGATCACATGGCAGGGTCCACAGGCAGGAGGAAACACGATAAACCAATGCCCCAAGTCACATAGCAAAGCAGAGCTGGCATACCCCACCTCCACAAACCTACATGACAGGGTGTGCACACAGGCAAACCAGGATCACATGGCAGGGTGCACAGACAGAGGCAGGCAGAAACCAGTGCCCCAAGCCACATGGCAAAGCTGGCACTTCCTTTCCCCCCCTACACCCAAGCTGGCACATTTCCCTCCCCCCCCCCCCGCGCAGAGCTTCAAAAAAGCTTCCTCCTACGGGCTCCAACATGGCCTGGCCTCATGCCCTGAATCCCCGCTCCAAACATAATGGACAGGTTGTGCTGAGGCAAATCCACTGCCATCTCCCCCTGCCCTTACCTGGGGCGAGACAAGCCCAGCAGCAGAGCCAGGTCACGATGGAAGCAGAGGCAGCAGGAATGGCAGCAGCAGCAGTGCGAAGGGGTCCCGGAGCTGGGGCTGGAGATCAAGGCAGAGGCAGTGAGAAGCTGGAGATTCGGGCGGCAGCAAAAGCAGCAGTGAGAGGTCACTCCCTCTGGCAGCGAGGAGCTGGGGCTGGAGATCCAGGTGGCAGAAGTGGCAGCGAGGGGCTCAGGTGGAGACATCGGTGGCAGCAGGAAGCTGGAGCCAAGGAGGAAGATGGAAGGATCCGGCCAGTGCCTTTAATAGATTTGCTGCACAAAGGAAGGAGGGTTTCACGCCAGTGTGGGGGCTGGAGGAAAGGTGATTGCCAGAGCATGAGGCATGGCGGGCCCCGTGAAAGGTCCACAAAGTGCGGCCCTAACTTAGAAAATGAGGTAGTTACTTTGGAGTAATTACACCAGGGGTAACAACCCAAGTGGTAGACTGATATTGAGAACACAGCCTGTATTTATCATAGTTCCATGTTTTATAGTGCTCTTTGGAGTCTACAGCTTACATCAGTTATGCTATTTTATACTCTTATGTTTTTCTTGTATTTTATTTGTTATTATCATATAATACAGATTAATACTGTCCCCTCCTTTTTTTTTATTCCTAAAGAAATGTTGCAATATTTGTACAAATATATTAAAAAATTGGAAGGTGAATATTTGGGAGTGAGGGAGGGTTGTGTCACAGGAATGCTCAATGGTATTACTGTGCAGGCCACTATTCAATCTTGCAATCTTTGCATAGTTCATCTATTCTATAGTTAATGATACAGTATTTTATGTAACACATATGCAAGAATATATTGTCATATTGAGACTGGACCTTTTACAAAGATAAATTGGTTTGATTAGTTTAAAGGCTGAGTATGCGCTTGGTAGACATATACATTTGTAACCTCTGGAGCCCAGTATGCAAAAACTTCCCCATGTTATGAACAGAAAATGATATCATGAAATTAAAAATTAGCCACAGTTACAGATACGTAGCATTTATAAAGCATTATTAAGGTAAATGGCAGAAAAATGTATACCCCTTACTTTTCAGAGAGCTCAAATTGAAAGGTGTTGTTTTTTCACATTTATTGTTTCAGGTAAATGTTGCTTTTATCTGTTACTTAATGTCTTGCAACATTAAATGTATGATGCAGTTGTATGGGAAAAATGAGCTAATTTCATGACTGGCCTAATTTTATGAGATCATCTTTCTTTTGATCTCAGTAGGCTTTTATTATTATTTTATACAGATTTTTTTTTACTAAAACCCACATTGTTTTGCACTTTAGAAGTAAAATGTAATCTTAGTAATGAACCGAGGGGGGCAAAAGGAATGGCAGTATTCCTGCTCACACGCAATAGAATCTACCCCTATCCACTTTTGGAGGAAAAAAAATTGGCCACAAGAAGGTAGTATTGAGTAATAACTACCCCACGTAAAGGATCAGATGTGAAGTCCTTTTTTGTAAAAGCAACTCAGAATGACGGAGAAATGGACCAGACAGAGGAGACAGGCTCCATCATGGCTGTTAGTCCTCTCAAATCTGTGAAAGAAAAGACACAGGCCCTTGCTACAAGGGAGGACATTCAGAGCCTGCTAAAAGAAATGAAAGCCATGAGTTATGATATACAGCTGAGATTTAATGAAATGCAGAGAGAGATGACAAATCTTGGTTCCAGCGTATCTGACCTGGAATCTGCAGTTTTAGAAGAGTCCTCAGCCTGTTCTGCTCCAACATCTGATGGGCTGCTTCAGACAGACCAGCCATCCCGGGGGTGATGCTGGCTGGCACTACTACCCCTGTAGCTGTGGTCCATCTGTTTACACCTATAGAGAAACTGGGGTATGGTAATGGGACATTGTATATATGGTGTAATAAAGAACATTGAAGCGAAAAGTTCCCTGAGAGCGTGACTATTTGGACAAGATCCTGTGGTGACTTATCCCAAGGTACTGCACCCTGGTACAGAGGGTATAGCCAGAAAAAGTAAAAAAAAGAAATTCCAAAGCAGTTTTGAAAGAGTTTTTAGACTTGGATGACAAGGAGCAGCTAATCATAGGGTAAGGCCAAATGAGAAGTTATCCCACATTGCATGATCTTACCCCCACATTAGCCTGCAATGCAGCTGATCATCAGGCCAGTGGCCACCAGATGTTTGATTGCTTCTGCCCCAGGGTGGGCAGCTGTCTGCTATTCCAGAGAAGGCCAGTGATGCATTGTGGGCTTCTGTTGCCCCATCCAAGCCAATTTATGGTAATGGGACGCCTCCTGCCAGGCGCATCCCCATTCTGTGGCGAAGTCCGCCAGCACCATAGAGCTGCAGGTGTAGTTTGCCATTCCTGTGCATGTCATGGCAGGGGGCAGGATAGTGAGTGGGTTGGGGGGGAGGTTGTTGGGGTGGTGTCTGCCCAAATGGACAGCTCCTCGGCCCACCCCGAGGCATGGCGGGACTTGTGATGGCAGCCCACCCACCCAGTTTCCCTGCTGGGGGAAGATCATTTGGATTGCTCTCCCTGCTGGCCCAAAGTGTGGTGTCTGCATTTGTCCTCCCTGGAGCGGGCACAGGATCCGACTGGCCCTGTCTCATGTGGCTTTACCCATACACAGGGCATTGTATGCTCTTCCAGGTCCTAACAATAGGCCTAGATATGTAATCCTTCAAGTTCATGACTACAAGATGAAGGGGTTAATCCTCCAAAACTCCAGAGAAAAAGAAGCAGTCCAGTTGAGTGGCTACAAGGTCCATAATTTTTCAAGACCTAGCATCTGGGACCTTACACAGAAGAAAAGAATTGAGCTCCATCACTGTAATCTTGAGAGAAGCACGAATATGGTACTTCTGGGGATTTCCCTTCAAGCTATCTTTCGCCTATCAACAGCAACACTACACCATTAGAGAGGCAGCTGAAGGTGCCAAACTACTGAGTGAACTGTAGTTCCTGACACAACTAGAACTCGGAGGACAAGAGACTTTGGATGACACTAAGGAAGTAGGCAGGAGTGCAGACCAGGGTTGGGAGACTGCAGTATGCAAAGAAAGTACAAGGTAAGAACTTCCAAAAAATTGAAAAAGCTGCTTCATGAGGAGAAAGCATCAGAAGCTCAGACACACAGAAACACAGCGTTGAACAAAGTGTTGTGAACCACACCTAGCACTTACAGATGTTTCTATATATTTGTAAGGACTGAAACTAAAAATGGGGGTAGTGTAAGGTATAAGACAATTTTGTGCAAATGGATGATGGATTAAAAAAGCAAACAGGTAGGGCTGAGGGGAGGGGGAGAAGGTGGGGAGGAAAAGAAAAAAATTAAATATTAAGTTGGTGTCCCCCCCCCCCATTATTTATTTATTTTTTTAACCCCCCCCCCCCCCCCCCTCGTCTCTGGTGACTCAGGGCGGCTAAGAACAAAAATATAAAATATATAAATACAATATAAAAACACAACATCGATTAAAACTAAAAATAAAATATCCGCTCCCAACTGCCCCAACCCTTCGCCAAACGCCTGATGGAACAGCCAGGTCTTACAAGTACGTCTAAAAGACAGAAGGTCAGGAGCCATGCGAACCCTCATTGGGAGGGAGTTCCACAGCACAGAGGCGATCACCGAAAAAGCTCTCCTGTTGGTGGTTTCCAGAAAGACCCCTCCAGACAATTACAGGGGCCTATCAAGGACATGGGAGTGAGGCAGTCCCACAGATAGGTGGGGCCCAGGCCATGAAGGGCTTTATAGGTCAATACCAGCACTTTGAATCTGGCCCGGAAGACTATCAGCAGCCAGTGCAGTGCTCAAAGCACAGGTGTTATGTGCTCCCAGTGGCCCGCCCCCATATTCTGCACCAGCTGAAGCCTCTGGAGCATACCCAAGGGCAGTCTCACATAGAGCGCGTTGCAAGAGTCCATCCTCAAGGTGATGAATGCATGGATGACGGTAGCAAGTTCAGAGTCTGAGATATAAGACTGAAGCTGACGTACTAGATGTAACTGCCGAAAAGCACTCCCTACCACAGCCATCACCTGGGCATCCAGGTGGAGCTACGGATCAAGGAGCAGAACCAGACTCCGGACTTTGGACACCAAAGGAGGACGAAACCCATCAATGATGGGAGACTCCACCACTCCGAGGCCTCCCAAATCCTTGCCCACCAACCTCACCTCCCATCTTGTCGGGATTCAACTTCAGGTGACTTGCGCTCATCCAGTCCCCCACAGTCGCCAAACACCAGGACAGCAAGAAGATCTCCAGGCCTGGGTCCAATGTAAAAGAGAGGTAGAGTTGGGTGTCATTGGCATATTGATGACACCTCAAACCCTCTCATGATCTCCCCCAACAGCTGCGTGTACATGTTAAACAGGAGGGGAGACAGAATGGAACCCTGCGGGGACCCCACACGAGAGGGCCTGGGGGGATGAAGTATACTCCCCCAAGACCAGCTGGTGAGTTCTCCCAGCCAGGAAGGAGCAGAACCAGTCTAAGGTTGTCCCGCTCACCCCTGCACAGTCCCACAGGATAGCAGGTTGGTTTATTTAATATTAGGATAACCCAGAGCTTTTTTGTTGGGGGGTAGGGGGGGTAGAAACAAAGAATAGGGATCTCTTTTCTCACCCACTAGTATTGTAACATCGAGTGTTAAGAAACGTGATGCTACCCAGTTTGGCCCCCTCTGGCTCTTCTGGACTAGGGCTGAACCCGCACATCTCTTCTGGGCCTGCCAGATGTGGGCCCAGTTCAGACCACAGCAGGGTAGGTGGCTGGGCCAGAAACGTGGGTCCAGAAGAACCTGAACCCGCAGTCCCTGGCCCAAGAGCCTCCCAGGCAGCCCAGAATGGGCCAAACCATGGCGGCAATGTCCCATGCCAGGCCAGGGTGGTGCAAAAACAGATGCACCCACCTGGTTTGGCCCACTCTGGCCTGCCTGGGCAGCTCTTGGGCCAGGGATTGTGGGTTCGGTTCCTTCTGGGCCTATGTTTCTGCAGCATGAGGACAGAGCCGGCCAGCAACGCATCGCTTCCCCCTGCCCCCCCCGTCCCTGGCCTGGCCAGGTCAGGGCAACATGTATTTCGTCCCCCGTCCTGACCTGGCCATAGGTGCCCCTCCTTCCTGTTTTTTTTTACCCAGTAACTTTGTACGGTCCAATATATTTGTCCTGTGGTATAGCTGCAGGGTTAGCAGGAGGGGTGAAGGGGGTGGGTAGAGGGGAAGGCTAGACTGGAGTACAGGATGTGTTCATGCCTCGAGGACATGGGGGGAGGGAGCAGCACCCTAGGTGTAGCAGACAGTCAGGGCTAGTTTCTCTGTAGGGGTGCCAGAGAGAGAGGCTCTCTGGCAGCAGAGGAGCAGGCGGGCCGGCTGGCTGGAAGGAGGGTGCCGTTGGGCAGTCGGGCATGAGCAGCAGGTTGCTGCCATGTAAACAAGGTTCTTAGAGATTATTATTATTATTAACAAACATTTATGTAGCGCCAGCAGTGTACCTGGCACTTTACAAAGTAATAAAATAGACACGGTCCCTGCCCCTGGGGCTTACAATCTGAGAGACAGGAGCTGGGGGAGAGACTTCGGAAGGGGAACAGAGGGAGAGACAAGGGGTCTAACATTCATGAAGATGCGAGGTCTCAAGTGCACGTACTTGGCTTGGTTACGATGAGAATGACAGCAGGCAGGTCCATGTTGCAAGGATAAGGGTAAACCGATCGTCGGTATAGGAAATAGTGGCTCAGCAGGATAAAGAGTCAGACAGAGCAGAGCGAAAGAGGTGAGTTTTAAGGAGAGATTTGAAGATATGAAGGGAGGGGGCAAGGCGGATGTGGACAGGGAGGGAGTTCCAGGCATGGGGGGCAGCAAGTGAGAAGGGACGAAGGCGCTTAGGGGAGCAGGGAAGGCGTGGAAGGGTGAGAGAAGGGACAGAGATGGCTCCTAACATTCTGACAACACCCACCCTTCCAGCCCCGCATGGAATTGTCTTATATTCCTAGAAAGGCTTGGAAGGAACTATCATTCTGAAGGGGAGGGTGCCTTTTATACTAGAGGAGCTCGAGACCATCACACAGTCTATTACTGGAATATATCTATTATTATTTATTTTTATTTTTAAAACGTATTACCCCGTCCCTCCTGCCACAGGCAGCTCGGGGCGGCTTACAACAATCAAAACAATTAAAACACATTAAAAGGGGGGAACTGCGCATGCGCGAATAGGAAAAGACGTGCTTCCCGACGCTCCTCTCCCCGCGCCGAATAAACCTGGCAAAAAACAACATAAAAAGCAAAATCAGAGCCTCAAAAGAAGGTAAGGGAAGATGGGGAAGTCAAAAGGGCCCCAGGATAACAAAATGGGGTCCTAACTGTAGAAAAAATGTTCCAGCCAAAATCAGCAGCCCCCCTCCCCCAACGGGCAGAAAGCGGAGCCAAAATGGCGCCCGCAACAGGCACTAGCGAGGAGGAGTGCAGAACAGAAAAGGAGGGAACAGAAATGGACAGAGAAGACAAAATATTAACAATACTAAATGAAATAAAAGCTGGAATGGCTGCTGCAGAAGTAGCAAGGGAAAGCCAGATGGCTGAAATCATCAAGCTACAACATGCAGACCAGCAAAATAAAAAGAAAGCAGAGGTCCTAACAAAAAAAAAAATACTGCTGAAAATAGAATATCAGCCCTGGAAGATAGCACCCTGAATGGCCAAGACCAGCAAGCCACAATGTTGAATTTGATAAGAACGCTGGAAGCCAGGTATGAGGACCAGGAAAACAGAGCAAGAAGATCTAATCTAAGGTTGGTGGGCATCCCTGAAAATGGAGAAGGGAAAGACACTATACACTACATCTGGAAAATGTTGGAAACCTTGTTCCCGGGGGAGCCCAGTATCCACAAACCAAAAATTGAACGAGCACATAAAGCCAGCAGACATAAGCCCAAAGAAAATGAACCCCCAAGAGCCATAATCATAAAATTTTTGGAATTCCAGCAAAAAGAAAAAATCCTAAAACTGGCCAGGGGTAATAAATCTTTGGAATATCAAGGACACAAAATAAAGCTGTTCCCAGACTACGCAGGAGAGACAATGAACAAACGCAGAAAATGGGCAAAGTATTTTATAGAATTAAATCAAAAGGAGTTGAAACCTCAGCTGTGGTTCCCTGCAAGGATGACTATTCTCTGGAAGGGCAAGAGAAAGATATTCCTGGAGCCAAGCGAGCTAGAAGGATTTTTGGCTAAGCAAGGTCGTGATCAGGAACCTACTACTTGAAAAACAAAGTCTATACTTCAGAGTAAAGGACAAAAAGTGGACAGGTTTTTCACAATGTGCTTAAATTATGAGCATGAAACAAGGTGATTTTATAGATATAAGTAACAGATTCTGTGTTAAGAAATTGGATAAGGTGTTAATGTTTTCAGTAATATTAAATAATAATATGAAACGGGTTTATATGAAATTTAGGAAGGGGCTAAAACCCTTAAATAAAGTAAAAAATAAAGAAAAGGGGGGGGGAGCGGAGAGGGAGATATAAGGTAAAAAAGCCTTAAAGTAAATTACAAAAGAGAATCAGTTCCCCCAATAGAGAGAATTACTCTCACTACAGTTGTGAATGTATATAGTTTGTTAATAGTTAGAACGGGTCAGGTATTCAAGAAGGGAAAGCAGGAAAGAATAAGGAGATGCTTGGGGGAAAAAATTATTAAAATGTTATGGCAGTAGAGCTTAAGGTGATGACCCTAAATGTAAAGGGCCTAAACGAACCTATAAAACGCAAAAGAACTATGAAACTGATTAGGGATGAAGGAGCAGACCTGTGTTTTTTACAAGAAACTCACTTTAAGGAAAAAGATAGCCTAAGATTTAAAGATAAATACTTCAGTAAAATATATACCGCATGTGATCAGCAGGCAAAAAAAGCTGGAGTTCTAATTGGAATAAAAGCAAACAGGGCGTTCACGCTGGAGAATATCTATAAAGATGTAAAGGGAAGATGGCTTATTATAGTAGGAGAACTAGAAGGAAAAACTACAACGTTAGTCAATATATATGCCCCTAATAAAGACACGTATGAATTTGTCAGGAGCACACTACCCCTAATTGAAAAACACAGGAAAGGGAGATTAATCATACAGGGAGACTTTAATGCTAGCTGGACAGAAAGGGATCACTCCAAAAACAAACCCCCAAGGAAATGGCAACTAAACCTTGAGAGCCTGCTAAAGGCCTACGACCTAGTAGATCTGTGGAGGTACACACACCACAAAGAGAGAGATTACACATTTTACTCACCTGCACATAATACATATACCAGAATAGATTATTCCTTTATGTGCATGTCAGAGCTGCATGAATGTAGAACATGCAACATTAAGGCCAATATAATATCAGATCATGACTCAGTTATCACAGAAATAAAATGGATAGATGGGCCTACAGAGAAACGAAACAGCAACTGGCAGCTGTCCAGGGGCTGGCTAAAGAACCTGTTTTTCCTAGAGCAAACCCAAGAGGATCTCAAGGAATACTTTGAGCTTAATGTCAGTAGTGTAGACTCAATGGCCACGGTATGGGAGGCAGCAAAAGCAGTGATGCGAGGGAAAATGATGGCGTTAAAAGCAAAACTATGCAAGCAGAACAGGGAATACTTAAAGGAGTTATACAGGGAACTAAAGGCAGTGGAGGCATCAAATAAAACCAACCCCTCAAAACAAAAAGCAAGGAAAATTACAGCAATAAAAGAACAAATCAATCAGAAAGAGATAGAAAAAACCACAGCACAGCTCAAACGCATTAAAGGATTTTATTTTACTTATAGCAATAAAACAGGAAGGACATTAGCAAGATTAGTTAAAAAACAAAACAAAAAGTCCCGTATAAGCTCCCTTCAGTTGGCAGACGGGACTAGAATAGTAAAGGACGAGGAGATCCAGCAGGAGTTCTTCAAGTATTATCAGTCTTTATATGCATCTTCTAATCCAGATCCTAAAAAGATAACAGAATTTTTGAATAAATATAAGCTACCCAAACTAAATGCAGATCAAGTTCAGTTTCTAAATAATCCATTACAAAACGAGGAAATAGAAGGAATAATTAAGAATCTAAAGAACAATAAGGCAGCGGGTCCCGATGGACTGCCAGCAGAATTCTATAAAAAAACAGTAAAAATAGTGAGCCCCCATTTAACAGACACATATAATGAGATTCTAAAGACAGGAAGGCTCCCTAGTTCATTCTACGAGGCAAATATTACTTTGATCCCAAAACCAGATAGACCCAGGGATAAATGTGAAAATTACAGACCTATATCGCTCCTGAATGTAGATTTCAAAATATTTTCTAAGGCCCTGGCAAACAGATTAGCAGCGATTGTAAGAGAATTGATTCACCCAGACCAAGTGGGTTTTATTCCCACAAGGCAGGGACCTGACAATGTCCGTAGAGTAATCAACATAATGCATCGCCTTAGTAAAACGCAAGAACAAGCAGCGGTTATCATGCTCGATGCGGAGAAAGCCTTTGATAGGACAGAAATTAAATGTGTAGAGCAAATAATGAATGGCATGGGTTTTAGAGGGGCCTTTATTCAGTGGGTTAAAGCAATATATAAAGAACCAAAATCAAAATTAATAGTAAATAGTGGACTCTCAGAACCTTTTAATTTAGCTAGAGGAACAAGACAGGGATGCCCCCTCTCTCCTCTATTATTTGACTTAACTCTCGAAGTCCTAGCAATAGCAATAAGGCAAGATACTGAAATAAAGGGGATACAAATTAATGCTAGGGAACATAAATTAGCAATGTTCGCTGATGATACAGTGCTATTTATAGGGGACCCAATGACTTCCACTCCACCTCTATTGAAACTAATAAAAGAATTTGGAGATATATCGGGGTACAAAATAAATGAGTCAAAATCATATGCATTAATCTATGGGCAAAATGAGCAACAGAGACTAGATATCAAAGCAATACTCCCGTATCCGGAGGAGGAAAAGGTAGTAAAATATCTTGGAGTAAGGATACCCAAACAGTTAAATCATATATATAAGGAAAATTTCCTAACCCTCCCACAACAACTAAGTAAAGAGGCAGTAGAGTGGAAAGATCTACCGTGCTCATGGCTGGGATGGGTGAACTTGTTTAAAATGATACTACTCCCAAAGATTATCTACAAAATGCTAGCGCTACCCATCCAGCTCCCAGAAAATTTCTTCAAAGAATGTGATAAGCTAATGAGAGAAATAATATGGAAAGGGAGTAGGCCGAGAGTCAACAAACAAACACTAATGAGGATAAAGGAAAAGGGGGGCATAAACCTCCCGGACATGCGCCTGTATCATAAGGCAGCAACACTAGGAGCTTTAAATAGCTGGTACCACCAGCCAGAGGAAGCAACATGGGCTGCAATGGAACAGCAGGCCTTGTCACAGCATAATCTAAAGAACATAATAGCAGATGAAGGTACTCCCAATAAAAAGGTATGGCAGGAGCACCCATTCGCGTGGGCCACATGGTCAGCCTGGCAGAGTATAATCAGAAAGATTAAAGTTAGCCCAAATCAATTCCCATACTCACCTATTGATCTCCTAAGCCTGAAAAAATATCGACAGGCCCAATATCTAAGGGAAAAATTGAAAGAGAAAGGATTAGTGAAAATCAGCCACATAATAAAGGATAAGGGAATATATAGCAGAGAAGAGTTAGAGAAGAAAATTGAAGCAAGAATAAACCCATATGAATATATACAACTCAAACACGCACTAGTCAACACAAAGAAACAAAAGGAAAACTACATAAGAGAATCCACCACAATAGAGAAAGTATTATTTGAATGCACAAACATAAAAGGGAGATTAGCAAGAATATATAGAACATTAAAAGACATATGGTACCCCAAGAATCCCACATACATCCAAAAATGGAGGGAGGAATTAAATATTGAAATAACAGAGAAGGAGGAAGCCGAGATTATTGACTATATGCATAACAATGCATCTTCATTAGAAATCAAAGAATGCCAAATTAAACTAACTAGATTTTATATGACACCAATGCAATTTAGGCATGTAGAGGGAGGGGGGAGAGGACTATGTTGGAGAGGCTGTGGGGAACAAGGAACACAGAGACATTGTTGGTGGGACTGCGACCGAGTACAACCTCTACGGAGAGGAGTTTGGGGAAAAATGGAGGCCGGAGGCAACAGAGAAAACAACCGCCCCCCTACACCCACCCCCTACTCCCCCGACAAACGGTTGGCAGAACAGCCAGGTCTTGCAACTTTTCCGAAAATATAAGCAAGCATGCCATGGTGGGCAGTCGGGCACGAGCAGCAGGTTGCTACCTTGTAAACAAGGTTCTTAGAGATGGCTCCCAACATTCTGACAATACCCACCCTTCCAGCCCCGCAGCCCAAGATGTGCCGGGGTCTCAATTTGCAGACAGCATGGTGGCATTGGAGGAGTGGACAGGCAGGCAGGTGGCAGCTTTGTAGAAGCAGCAGTGACGGTGGCAGCAGGGCATGTTTCTGTGAAGGGCGTGCCAGAGAGAGAGGCTCTCTGGCAGCAGCGGGTGGCATTGGAGGAGTGGGCAGGCAGGCAAGTGGCAGCTTTGCAGGAACAGCAGCAACGGCGGCAACAGGGCATGTTTCTGTGAAGGGGTTTGGCCTTGGGAAGCTGAGGTGACATATGATCCTTGGATAGGATTTGCGTACTGTTGGTGGTACTCATTTGGAAGCCCCCGAGCAGTGGGGTATTAGAGAGGGGAGCCTTGGGAAGCCCCCAACTGATTGCCCCATGAAGAGCAGGGCATAGGAGAAAGAGAGAGAGAATTAGTGTGTGATTGGGCACACTTTATTCAATCATTGCAATAGGTGGTGGTGCAGAGAGGCACACAGGCAGGCACATAATTAAGTTCTGTATTATTTCCATCTCATTCTGGTGGGTTTGCTGCTGGATGTGGGCATTGAGCATGAGCACAGATGAGCTCTCTCTCTCTGATTCTGTCAGATGGCAGCATGAGCAGGATGCACCTCTCCTCTACCCCCCCCCTTGCTCTCTCTCGTTCTAGCAGCGGGGAGCCTCTCTGTCTCTCTCTCTCTCTCTGGTCATATACTGCAGGTGATGGCAGGAGCGGGAGCGTGTCTCTCATTCTAGCAGCGAGGAGCCTCTCTCACTCTTTCAAGTGTGCCCCCACCCTCATGGGTCCATGGCCAGATCAGAGAAACCCAGCAGTGGCAGGTTGACCTTCAGGAACAGGACCTGATTTATTTTATTTATTTATTTTTCAATTTAATACCAACCTAGCGCCCAGCCTTGAACAGTGGGGACTCACAACAACCCCCACCGCCGAAAACTCCAGTTCGCTGGACATGCTGGTTGGTGGGCAGGACACTAGTTCCTGTGCCACCCTGGTCAGGGCCTGCCATATTTTCCCCTTCTCTGCTCAGTACAGAAAGGGATAGCTGCTGGCATTCACCACCGGCTCCTTGAGGTATTTTGCCACTGCCCGCTCTGCAGTGTCAGGCTCATGCTGCCTCTGCCTGTTGCTGCTGCCAACCTCCTCCCCAATTGCCTGTGCCAACGCTGCCTGCCGGGGGTGGACCATGCGGTGTGGGTGATGGCCGAGGAGCTGCTCCTGCTGGAGGTGCTCTGCATTCTCCATCCTCCTGCTGCTGCTTTGCCCCTCCTGGCTGCCCTACTGCTGCTGCCGCTGTGACCCTCTTGATTGCCTGCCCACACCCTCTCCACCAGAGCATGCTTCCTCGGGGTGAAGTCTGGCGTGCGAGCTGCAATGCTCGCCTTCACCCTGGGGTCCAGCATGGTGGAGAGTATGTCTACATCCTTGTGAATAAGAGGGTCAAACCGCCTGCTCAGCCCCTCCTTCAATATTTGTACCAGGGCCACCACCTCTGGTACAAACTGCTGCTCCTCCCCTCCCCACCCCCCACCTTGGTCCCTCAGGAAGTATCCCCACTGGAGGAGCATCATCTGTCTCCTCCCCCTCGCTCCCCTCATTGCTACCCAGCTCCATGACACCATCCATGCTGAAGCTGCTGCTGCTTCTACCTTGCAGCATGGGAGGAGAACAACAAGCCTGGGCTGCTGCTGCCAATGTAAGGAAGGATACCCTCAAATACCACCTCCTCCAAATCCCTGGGGTGTGTGCCAGAGAGAGAAGCCTGCCCAGGAGAGGTGGGTGCCCCTGCACCACTCCAAGCAACAGCACTCACATCACCATAATTGCTGCTCCCAGCACCATCACCATCATTGCTGCAGCTCCCCCATATCTGCTGCTGCCCCCAGTGAAAAATCACTGCTGGCAGTGCCTGCTGGTGCTTCAGGGGGCGGGGGGGAGTAGTGCTGCTGCTGCACACACACACCTTGCCCTTGGCTCCCTCCTCCAGTGCCACTGCTACTAGTGGAAGGCTGGGGTTCCCTGCCTTCCACAGATTGCACTTCCAAGATCTCTGCTGCTGCACATTCCCCTGATAAGACCTGCCACCTTGAGGGGGAAAATCAGGTCTCTTCAGCTTGGGAGGTGGGCTGCCACCAGTGGCAGAAGTGGCAGCAGGCTTGCCAACTCGCCCACGCCCTCGCCCAGGGCCACCTGCCCCAGAGGCTGAACTAGTAGTCCTTCCCTTTCTCATTGTACACACAAGTGCACACAAAGTCAAAAAGTATGTACTGTATGTGATATATATATACTAAACCTAACATATTTATACAATATGCCTATACTATAATCCTTATCTATATTACAACACAGACTAGCCTAAATACCTATATAATATCTAATCTCTTTATATATGTATACAACTAATATCTATCTAAATCTAAGGGAGACAGGGGAAGGGAAAGGAAAACTACTATTATATAATCAAATTATCTATATAACTATTCTAATATATATATATATATATATATATATATAATCTATACTACCTATCTCTATATAATGTACAGGGGAGAGAAGGTCAGGGAAAGGGAGAAGGTAAAATGTAGGGTATGTGGAAGGAACGGTATTGGTAATACAGTGAGGGCTAGGGAGGATTTTTTGTGTGTGCAAGCAACACAGTTCTGTAAAACTCAACCTGACAAGCAGAGAGCTCTTAGAACAGAGAGAAAAGGCCTGGCCCTTCCAGTATAAAGGGTCGTGGTGCCTTTCCCCAGAGCCCCCGTGATTGGCTGTGGGAGGCAGAAGGCATTGAGCAAACACAGAGTGCCATGAGACTGCTGGGCCCTGCTTGTGCGGCTCATTGGCCAGCGATGCATCCATCAGATACTGATGAGCTGCTCGCCCCTCTCAGCACAGGCACGGTTCAAGAGTTCAACCCTGTTTAGGGCTCTGAGATGTCAGTTCCCTCCTCCCCTCTCCACGTTTTTCCTCCAAAACCCAACTGCCACAGCATTAATAATGACAACGACAAAATTGTTGTTTTCGTTATTTTATTTATTTATTTTTATTTATAAAATTTATATCCCGCCCCTCCTGCCCACAGGGCAGCCCGGGGCGGCGAACCACAGTATAAAAACAATACAATAATTTTAAACCGTTAAAAATATACAATACAGGGGAACAAAAACCCTCCCCCCCCTCCCCCTCGCCAAAGGCCTGGCGGAACAGCCAGGTCTTACATA
>QEPC01012168.1:972275-983711 GCA_003113815.1 Sphenodon punctatus | reverse complement strand
CGTCTCCTGGCTGGCTTTCACCAGCCAGGACGGGCATGGATCTTGCTCACAAGTGGTGGCACGAACAGACCCCAACAAGGACTCCACATCGGCAGGCGACACCATCTGAAACCGATCCCACAAAACAGGACAGGATGGGGCATCCATAGCCCCAAGATGATCCTCTGCAATAACCATGGTACCGAAATCGTGGCGGATGTGAGCAATCTTTTCTACAAAACACTCGATAAACCGGTCACAGCGGTCACTGGATTGCTCCATGTCCAGGTGGAGGCAGGCAGGACTAACCAAGCCTTTCACCACCCGGAAAAGCTCTGCTGGACGTGACTTTGCAGATGCAATAAGGAGAAGCAGTTCTTTGCTGCCTGCATCGCCACAGCATAGGCCTTTAAACTGCTCTTATGCTGCGATTGATCATACTCATCGTGGGTCCGGCGCCACCGTCACTCTAACCTCCTGCTCTCCCGCTTCAAACACCGCAGGCCCTCAGTAACCCAAGGAGACCTGCGGGAGACTCGGGAGGGCAGCAGACGCCTGGAAGCCACTCCGTCAATGGTCTCAGCCAACAAGGTGTTCCAGAAGGCTATGAGATCATCGACAGAGTGGGTGTCAAGGTCCAGGGGAAACTCCCCCAGAGTATTCCGGAACTGATCCGGTTCCATAAGTCTCCAGGGGCGGACTGATCTAATAGGTCCTGCACCCTTTCGGGGGTTGACATGCGCCAGGATGCACGCCTTAAGGAGGTAATGGTCAGACCATGACAAAGGCTCTACCCCCCCTGACTTCTACTAACTGGCCCCCCGCCTCAAGGCCGGTGCAGAAAACCAGATCCAGTGTATGTCCCTCCTCATGTGTGGGGCCACAGATGATTTCGGACAGGCCCATGGTTGTCATGGAGGCCACGAACTCATGCCTCGCTCCTCCAAGATCGGCATCAGTGTGGATGTTAAAATCCCCCAGGACCACTAATCTAGGGGTCAGGAGGATCACATCTGACACCAGATCAGCAAGAGCATGTAGGAATGCACGCAATTGTGTGCACGGTACACCAGCAGCACCCCTAATCTGTCCCCAGCCAAATCCAACACAAGATGGAGGCACTCAACACCTGGTGGAGCCTGCACCGGATACCTCCTAAAAGGACAATGCATCCTTGATAACAGTGGCTACACCGCCCACCCCCACCGTCTCTCCAGCCAAGGCTGATGCTGCACAGAGAACCCAACTAGAACAAGATCGGCCAAGATAGGACCCGATTCATTGTCCATCCAGATCTCTGTAATACACACGAGGTCGGCGTCCCACTCCGGGATCAACTTCCGGATGGTAGATGACTTATTGACAACCGACCTCGCGTTATTGTTGTCATTATTCTTGGTTGTAGTTTTCATTATTGCAATAATGAAAATTACAATTTTTGTTATCGTTATTGTAATAACAAAAACAACATGCACAGTTGTTTCCGCAGTCCCCTAGTGTCCTGTTTCCCCAGTCCTGCCCCCAGGACCGGATTGGCTTCCAGTTGCTACCAGTAGGCCTTAAATATTCACAGGAAGTTGGGTGGACTAACTGGTGTGTAGCTGTTATACTTACATGTGTTCCAATCCTGTTTCTAGCCCCTTGTGCTCTCCCCTTATTGCTCTAGTTGTGTTCCCTATCCTTGAACCTAGCACTCCTTTAGCTTCCAGGTTACCTGTTCCCCCTTTCTTCAGGCCATTGTACTCCTCCAGCCTCCTTGTTCCCCTCCTTGTTCTCCCTTGCTTCCAGACCCTTTGTTCTCTTGACTTATGTTCAAGTCCTCATTTTCTTTTCCTTCCTGGACCTCAGTATGCTCTCTGAGGCTTGCAAAACCAGTTCTCTGTGATGAGCTTCATTCTCCCTCAGATTGGAGAGCTGTTGAGAGATTGTCCCCTTATCACTACCCAGCTTTAGGTCCCAGATTGCCCTCTCCCTTGTTCCCCTCACGTGCTGTCCTATCTGTCCCATAAACCCCCACCCTTGGATCACCCCCACCATTTACCACCCCTGATCCCACTCTCAAGTTGCTGAGTGCCTCTGGCGGAAATCTTGTGATTTTGCCAACTTCCTCCACTTTAAGTTTGCTCTTCCTGCATTTAGCGATGCCCTTTCCCTGGCAAAAGACTGCTATTACTTCACATTAATCAAATCTCACTTCCGCAACCCCTGCTGTCTCTTTTCAACATTTGCTTCGCTTCTGAAGCCTCCCTGTCATCCCCTCTTCCTCTCTGTCTCTGTATAGGATCTTCTCTCCTTCAACAAGATCGATAAACCCCACCTTACTATTGCTTCTCAACCCTCTCCCTCCCCTACTCACTTCCCTGCTGCCCCCCTTCCTGCCTCTTCTCTTCTCCTTCTCCCCAGCTTCTCTTGATGAGGTCACGTCCCTCCTCTCTTCATCCAGCCCTTCCACTTGTCCCCTTGATCCATTTCCTCTTGCTTCCTAACAGCGATTGCCCCCACCGCTGCACCTTCTCTGCTGCACATTATTAATCTCTCCCTTTCTACTGGGTCATTGCCATTGGCTTTAAAAAATGCCACCATCTCCCCTATCCTTAAGAAGGCCACTCTTAACCCTCCGACCCTTCCAGCTATTGCCTCATTTTGTTCCTACGCTTTACTTCCAAGCTCCTGCAGCGGGCTGTCTACACGTGTTGTCTTGCGTTCCTCTCTTCAAATTCCTCCCTTGACCCCCTTCAATCGAACTTCCACCCTCTCTGCTCAACTGAGACTGTCCTTGCCAAAATCACCAATGACCTTCTCTTAGCTAAGTCCAAGGGCCTCTGCTCCATTCTTGTCCTCCTTGATCTTTCTGCCACCTTTGACACTGTTGACCATGGCCACCTCCGGGATTTGCTAAACTCCCTTGGTTTCTGGGACTCTGTTATCGATTGGTTCTCTTTGTATCTCTAGAGCCACTCCTTCAACCTTTCTCTTGCTGGTACCTCCTCTACATTGCTTCCCCTCTCTCTGGGAGTTTCCCCAAGGCTCTGTCCTTCTCTTATCCCGTTACGCTCTTTCTCTGGGTAAACTCATTGAAACCCATGACTTCAAGTATCACCTGTATGCTAATAAGACACAACTCTCCACTCCCATGCTATCCCTGTCCATCCAGTCTCGTATCACTGACTGTCTCTCTGACATCTCTGCCTGGATGTCTCACCGCCAACTCAAGATTAATATGGCCAAGACTGAACTCGTCATATTCCCCCCAAAATGTTCCCCTCCTACTTCCCTCTCAATTCCCTTTGAGGGAGTTTCACCATCCAGCCGGTTCCTTGGGCGCACAGCCTGAGATTAATCTTTGACTCCTCCCTTTCCTTTACACTATTATTATTATTATTTTATTAACAAACATTTATATAGCACCAGCAGTGTACCTGGCACTTTACGAAGTAATAAAATAGACACGGTCCCTGCCCCTAGGACTTACAATCTGAGAGACAGGAGCTGGGGGAGAGACATAGGAAGGGGAACAGAGGGAGAGACAAGGGGTCTAACATTCATGAAGATGCGAGGTCTCAGGTGCACGTACTTGGCTTAGTTACGATGAGAATGACAGCAGGCAGGTCCATGTGGCAAGGATAAGGGTAAATAGACCATAGGTATAGGAAATAGTGGGTCAGATCTCAGATTTACACCACAGATCTAGTTTGTTACTCAAACCTGTCGCTTCGCTCTGTATAATATTGCTAAAATCCAGCCCTGCCTTACTGTTTCCACCTCAAAAAACCTAGTCCATGCTCTAGTCATCTCTCTCCTTGACTACTGCAACTTCCTCTTTACTGGTCTCCCCTGCTCTGATCTTGCCCCCCCCCCCCCTGCTTATCTCTGTTCAACACTCTGCTGCCAAAGTCATCCACCTTGCCCATTACTTTGACCACGTTCAGCCCCTCCTCTCCACCTTACACTGGCTCCCTTTATGTGAACACATTCAGCACAACCTCCTGGTCTTCACCCTCAAGGCTCTTCATGGCCTTGCTCCCCTATATCTCTCTAGTCTTGTATCCTGCCACACTCCTGCCCAGAAGTTTTGCTCCTCCTCTACCCTTACCCTCACCTGCTCACAACCCACTTGCTCCTCTAAACGTCTTCACCCCTTCTCTCTTGCTGCTCCTCATAACTGGAACTCCCTTCCTGGATACGTTCCCTTTGCTCCCTCCCTCCCAACTTACAAATCCCTCCTGAAAACCTAGCTCTTCTGTCAGGCCTTCCCAAGTTCCTCATAAGTGAAATTGCATCCTCTTCACCCTCACTAGTTCCCTGTAATTAAGTGAAGCACGTGCACCTGCAACTTCTTATTCTCATAAGTGTACTTTTGGCTCTACCGATGTTGGCCTCTCCCTTGTCTTCCCCTCCTTTGTCTCTTTAGATTGTAAGCCCCTGGGGGTAAGGACCTGTCTAACTATTGATTGGTGCTATATTAATAATAATACCCTAGGCAGTACGCAAAAAGGCATGGCCATGCATGCAAGCATTACCTATAGGCAAGCAAATGAGTTACCCATTTCAGCTCTAATTAACCCACCCTGTGCCTTGAAGGGAAGGACAGGGGGGAAATGTGAATGAATGAATGAATGAAATAAAAATGTTAATGTTAATGTATAAATGTTAAATAACAGTTCACAATATGATTTTTACAATTTACTTTGAAAGTTTATACAACAAAATCTTGTGATTTATTGAGACTCAGCTGAAAAGCAGATGTAGCACTCATACCATGTTGAACCTGAATGTAGATGTGTTGGAAGTGTGTGTGTGTGTGTGTGTGAGAGAGAGCGAGAGAGAGAGAGAGAGAGAACATATATGAATACATCTCTATGTATGTATGTATGTATGTATGTATGTAGAGAATTTCCAGTGCTCTGTACTTAAGTTATCCTTATATTGAATTTGGACAATATGCTACTTACTCAGAAACATTTTTAAAGTTCCCATTTTTTTCCACAAATCTAAGCTGGCAAAATGGTGACATGAGGAAATATTCCAAAAGCAATTAGCATAGGCTATAACTCCCTGTGATGTAGTGGAATTAGCATTCTGTTTTATGTGAAGCAGTTTCCAATCCATGATAAGCAAATGGACGTTATTTCACATAAATTAACATGTTGGTACCATTATATCATAAGAATTTACAGAAGATGTCAGTTGCCAACTGCATGATTAATTTAGAGTTCTTTGATTAAGGTTATCTACAAATTGTGACATTTAAACCACAGACAAATAGCTTTCTACAAACTAGGGACCTGATCCTCAATTTGCATATGCATGATCATACATGCTGCATGTGGTTTGTTTATTTATTTATTTCCACCCAGCCCTTCCCAGATGGCTGAGGGTGGCTTACAAAACAGATAAAAACAATACATATAAAACAGCATAAAAACCTACGCCTCCAACCTTTCCCCTCACCAACCCCACCACAACCCACCCAAAAACCCCATTCCCTATCCCTGCCTGCCAGAGCCTTAACAAAAACGAAGTCTTACATCACCTCTGAAAGATGACCTGGAGTGAAGAGAGCCAGCTGAATTGGAAAGCAAAAGCACTCCAGCAAGGAAGACATGGTGGGGAGATGAGTGTTGTGCTCCTCCTTACCTTCAGAAGTAGCGATAGGAACTTGGGACCCTGATTGCTATGGTAACCAGAGGGAAGATGACCCCCTTTCTCCCTGGTGTGGTGCTGCACTGGGGCTCTGCCATTTACTCTCAAGTAAGTACTTTGTGGATCATGACTCAGAGAGCCCCAATGGACTCAGCAGCAGGGATGTGGCACCATGGGGCCCCATTCCACCCTGAAATCAACTTGCATAACTCTAGGGAGTCACCCCCTGCTTAGCCACTCTGAACAGGAGTCTCATATTTAAATCCCAGCCAGGGACAGTCTGCTTTGCAAGGTAAATAAATTGGATTGATGGAATGTCATGCCGTTTAATAAGCATAGGTCTTTCAAAAGAGCCCTTTCATACTGATGTTCTCTCTGCTCAACATGGACATCAAGGACACAGCAAGAATAAGGAGCTCAGGAGAGCAAGAGAGCTGATATCTGTCCATGAGCTATCTCCTTGCAGCTGTTTGGCTTCTGTGCTTCACCCCAGAGGAGGCTGCATTTCAGTAGCAGAAATGTGTCTAAGCCCACTTGGCCCGCGGGCCCCGGGCAGGCTTATCCATCTCTTGTTGCTTTTGCAAGCAGTGGCTACCCTCTACCCCGGCCCAGTTCACCCTGGGTGGCCTGCAACCATCTGAGGAGCTCCCCTGTCCCCTCCATTCCAGACACTTTGGGGCCTGCACATCTGGTGTGTGTGCGCACACGCTGGCCCTGTGAATGATATAGTGTGTTTCAGGATGCAACCAGAGGTCCCAATCCCCCAAGCCATTTCCGCACCCGCCTTTGAGGCTACTGTCACATTCCTTCCTTTGTTCCTTCCGTCTGCCCACTCCTGTCCCCCTCCAGGTTCCTCTGTTTATATCTCATAGGGATTTGGTGTGCAGCACGATAGAACTTGTGGGTAGGAAGGAGGAAGCCACATGGGGGTAGAAGATAGATTTATTGCAAAAGTAAACTTGGATTTACCAGGCCTTGGGCATCCAGGAACTCATCTATTGTTTGTTCCTGCAGCCTCAATGCATTGTACAGAATCAACTTCAATTCTCCTCCCACCCCCTGGCCTCTGAATGAGGAGGAGCCAGTGGGGGTACCAGTGCTCTTAGCTGAAGAAGCTGAAACTTCAGCTTAATCAGGTAAGAGGATGGGGAATTTGGTGAGAATGGAGAAACTGGGGGACAAAATCAAAGGAAATAAAGCAGGGCACTGAATTTACTCAGTCATTTAACAAAAGTCATAAGGCGTGGGTGGAAGTCTTGTGAGAAGGAAGTAGGTGTGTGCATGTAAGGGAAGACGCACACGTGTGTGGTGGGGGAGGAAATCTGTTTATGGTGGCGTGTGTGGATAGTTGCCTGCTAAGGATTGCTGTGTGTGTGTGTGTGTGCGTGACAATGATCTATCTTGCAGGGTGGTTCTGAGTGTGAGCTAGATAAGTATTGTAAAGCACTTTGAATGCTGAAAATGCTCTATGAATGTTTAGGAGGTTATAATAACAGCAGGGCTGTGATCATGGAAACATTTTTGGCTAACATTTGTGACAAAGGAATAAAATGATAGTTTATGAATTTTGTTAAGCAATAAACTGCAAAGTACAGCCAAGAGAGAGATCTGGCATTATGACATTTTTTTTAAAAAATGATTTATTTCATGAAGATTAGAAAATTTGTGCTCTTGCCCGGTGCTTAATTTGTAAAAAATGAATTGCCGGGGTCCAGGCCTGCCCCAGAAGTCACTCCACATGCCCCAGAAGCTACGCCTCCTAGCCAAGAGCATGTCACTGCAGGAAAATGAATCCAGCGTGTGGTTGCATTAAAGCTAGTATACCCAGAGGGTCTGTCCCCCCTCATTCTGTGTGCTTCAAGTCTCTGAGCAGGGATGGACTTGTCTACAGTGGTTGTACAGCACAACAGTATATATTGCTATGTATAAGTGGGGAAAGTTGGAGTAGGTGTAGTACTGAGTTTACTTTTTTCCTCACATCAAGCTGTCAAGTTCACAGATAAAATGTTGACTCCGAGTGGTAGTAATCGGCCTACGCCGAAACATCTCAGCAGTGCAGCCAAGCAGACGTCAGCTAAAGAGAGGGTAGAAAAAGAGGCTACCAAGAAGATATTATACCAAAGATAACATCTTTCCTAAGAAAGTCCAGTGTAGACACTTCCAAGGAGGAGGATCATAATGCAGGACCTTCAATGGTGAGTGACATCTGCCATGTTATTGGAGAGGAAGATGTGAGAAAAGAGTCGAAAGGACAAGAAAGCAATAATGAACAAGGTGATGAAGATGAGAAGGAAGTACAGGATGATAATGACTATTAACAAAAGTGGAGAGAGTGAAATGACAGACAGTGAAGGGGAGATATGAGTGAGATTAGTATGCCAAAGTGTGCTTCAGTGAACCCAGCCATTGGGTCCATTTCCATGGGACTTCAGTAATCAGGGGAGAAGTTTTTAACAATCTTTTTACACAGCAGTAAACAAAGCTGGTGTGAAACTTCAACGTACATGGCTCTGGACTCCCCAACATCAGACCATGTCTGCTGCCAGGCATGTTGGTTTGTTTTTTTACTAAGGACAGAGACGGGACTTAGGTGAAAGGAATTTGTGACTGGCATCATCTGAAAACTAAAATAGGCTTGCATGACATCTCAGTTGCCCACCTCCAGTGTAGTATGTTTCTTCAGCAGTGGCGTTTGTGCAAGACTGAGACAAAGAATCTAGAAGATGCTATAAGGAAAGAGGCAAATTTTTGGAGGCAAGTGCTTGATGGAATTATCAATGTCACACTGACCTTGGCTTTGTCCAACCTGCAAAGTAGAGGTCACAGGGAACATGCAGGCTTAAGTGGAAACCATAGGAATTTTCATTCAATTGTATCACTTTTATTGCAAAATATGATCCAGTACTGGACAAGTTGTTAAGTATGCCAGAAGGAACAGAAAAGTACCCAAGTCCTGATGTGCAGAAGGAACTGATTAGCATACTCTCAAAGCATGTTAGGGATAGAATAATAAATGACGACAACAAAACTCCATTTTTTGCTGTGATCATGGATACAACCCAAGATATTGGGAAGAAGGATCAGCTCAGCCAAGTGATCCGCTATGTGTCTACTAAGACAGATGAGCAAGGAATGCCAATTGACATAAAAATATATGAGTCATTCTTTAGCTTTGTTGAAGTGGAAGACCAATCAGCAGCTGGTTTGGCACATACTATTTTAGCAGCATTGAAAGTAATGGACTAGACATCGTAAAACTGCGAGGCCAAGGTTATGATGGAGTTGCAAGTATGAGTGGTGTGTATAGTGGCGTGCAAGCAATGTATGTCCACTGTGCTACCCACAATTTAAATTTAGTCCTGGATGATGCTGTGTCACATGTTCCAGAACTGAGGAGTTCCTTTGGGGTAGTAGAACATCTCTACACATTCTTCACACGCAGCAGCAAGCAGTGGCATACGTTGTCCTTGTTTACATTTGAGTTAAACATCATGCTGAAGAGACTGTGTCTAACAAGGTGGTCATAGCAATAGAGTCTGTAGTGGCCCTATGCTACCACTTCACAGATATCATCAAGGTGCTTACCCAAGTAACGCTCCTGTGAAAGAAGAAGGATGAAATTGTGGCAGAAAGAGCTCTGAAATCTAAATGGAGCAGTTCCAGTTTGTCCTTGTTGTACTGCTCATAAATTTTTTAGAATCTATCAATTGCATTTCAAAGCTGCTACAACCTCCACAAAATGACCTCAACAAAGCTGCAACTCTTCTCCAGACCTCTCATACTAATTTGCAAGAGACCAGACGTCAGCAAGACTCCTTTTGCAAAACTGCTGTTGAAATGTCCAAAACATGGGAAATATCTAAGGACTTTGAAGAGCGACATGCATCAAGGGTGAAGACGTTTCATAACGAGCTTTGTGAGGACTAAAGACTAACCTCTTCAGAATAAAGATTCAAAGTTAATGCATTCTTTGCTACACTGGACAGAGTCTCTTCACAGATGAAACGGTGCTTTGAGGGCCTAAATGAAGTAGTTTCTACGTTTGCTGCTCTTCAGCCATCAACACTGACGTCAGCAACTGATGATGAGTTGTATGTAGCTGGAGAAATTTTGATCAGACAATATGAAAATGATTTGTCACCCTGTCTTCCTGGCCGATTGCTAGCATTTAGATCATGTCCAAAATCAGAAATTTCCACACACAAAAACCGATGATAAAGGAAGTAGTTGCACTGCTGATGCTTGAGAACCATATCTCCTCTAGTTTCTTCGATATCTGCACTGCATGCCTACTTTTCTTGACCGTACCCACGACAGTAGCAACATTTGAGAGATCCTTCTCAAAACTTAAAATAATTAAGAGATATTTGAGGAGCTCTATGTCCCAAGACACTCAGTGGCCTGGTTCCACTGACTGGCTCAGCGGAGCTAGGCCAAGAAATGGACTCCCCCTTCCCCCCGACATCACCATCATCTTGCTTCCGCCCCTTTTTCCTCCCCTCAGTGTCCTTATTGTAGAAAACTATCGTTAGTTTTTAAATAAAAACCTACAGGGTAAAGAAAGAAAACGTATACTTGTACATGTCATTACCTGTACTTGTCAGTACTTGTACATATATGTGACAGTTATTAAATAAAAACCTACAGGGTAAAGAAAGAAAATGTGTATTCACCTACTGCAATGGTCTTTTCCGTGCTTTTAGTTCTGCAAACACATCAATAATTTTTTTAAGGTCCAATTTCATTGTATGCTCATTTTCAATGGATAGTGAAGTGGTAATGTCAATTTCTTGTCCCTTGATATTACAACCTAGCTACGCCCGTCCTGCATTAATTGAAGTTGATGCCAAGTATTTAAAGAATTTTACCTGGAGCATTGTGAATATCTGGGATGACCAAACAGTCCTGTCAGACACCCGATTATGATTGACAACACCTCTATTTTTACACTTCTGGTAGGTATCTTTCTGGGACAGATATTGCCAGTTTCCTACTCTGATGGTTTTGTGGAATGCTCTACAACATACTTCCCTTGATTTTATGTGGCACTTAAAAGATGTGAAATAATTCAATTATTATTCCAAAGTGTTTACAAATTCATTAGATGATAAGATCATGGGCGCACATGCTGTTGATCGTTCCAGGCACACTGTTGTTATCATTAACCAGTGGCGGCCCTCGCCTGAGGGCACCTGGGGAAGTGCCCTTCCCTCGCCATCCCCCTGGTGCCACTGACACAGAGCGCTCACTGACTGAGTGCTCTGTCTCTGCCGGGCGGCTGAAATTGACATCGGAGTGCTGCGCTGCTCTGACTGCTGCAGCTTGGCTTGCAGAGCAGCACGGCACTCCGATATCAATTTCAGCCGCCAGTAGAGACAGAGTGCTCAGTTAGTGAGCACTCTGTCTGGAGTCCCAGAAGGGACAAACTTAGACTGAACGTGTGCCGGGCGGCTGAGCGTTTAGTCCAAGCGAGCCACTGGGAAATGATATTTCCTGCTCGCGGCAGCTATGCATTGAGCCCTATGGGCTCAATGCAAAGCCTCACCTGGGTGTTCAGTGGAGGCACTCGGCGGCGAGCGCTGCTGCAGCGCGCATGCTTGAACTGACTCAGTTGCGCATGCGTGCCGCAGTACATCTCGCCGCCCAGCGCCTCCACTGAACCCTTACCTTAACTGCCTCTGCCTGCTGCCTGCCTGCCTGCCTGGAGTGCCTGCAAATGGTGAGTAAAAAACACGCCGGGGGGGCTCGAGAAGAGAGACTGGGGTCCTGGGATGGAGGGAGGGGCGGGTGTGTGAGACTAGGGAATGGGGGGGA
>QEPC01012168.1:940979-951662 GCA_003113815.1 Sphenodon punctatus | reverse complement strand
GGGGGGGGGTAGAGGGGCCCAAATCCATTTCTTGTCCCTGGGCCCACTCCAACCAAGCTACGCCCCTGTCCCTGGGTGAAAATAGAAATGCTCATAACTCTGCTTTAATATTTCTTATGCATGTTGCAGGGCTGTATTGGCACCCTATACAGTCCTGCAGCATACATAAGATATGTTAAAGCACTGTTAAAACAGTGTTAAGGTGCATGTCTTTACTCTTTGTTGTCACATTGTTTCCATATTCCCTCCCCTGCTTAAAAAGATACATACATAATGCCATGGCCACTAATAGATGTCCAATTATTATGCATTTTTTTCTTATCCACAATGCATTATCCCCATCAGGCAAGCAGAGGGGATTCAATCCATGAGGAAGAAATTCCCTCTATTCCCCTCCTGCAGCAATGAAGGCTGACTGATATGTGAATTAGTAACTTCACATGATATGGGAAATGTGGAAGATGGATTTAGCACAAAGGTCAATCCTTACTTTTGCGACATAAATTTTGGGACATTACCTGCATTACACCTGCAACCTAAACATTACACACATTCACAAAAAAGGCAGGGGTGAGGTTTTTTCCCCATGCTAAGTATCTCATTGCTGCTAAATTACCACAGTGTTACTAAAATCTCTGTTAATCGTACTGGTAACATTTCACACTCATTCTACATATCTGTTAATGAACAAATTAATAGAGAATCACACCCTAACTTTTTGCCTTACACTTCTCTTAAACAATAAGTCGATTAACACTGACAAGATTACTCATTTGAAAAAGTGGGTGTGAAGATGATGTGATGTAGATTTTTTTTTATGCGTGAATTGGTATTCCATTCAAACTTATATTTGAAAATCTCTAAGAATAATGAGCAAGATCCAGTTCTGTGTGGGTGTGCGAGGAATATACGCCAGCAGAGAACACAGATTTGCAGGTGCTTGGTACGCTGCATCCCCCTACTGACCCCTGAGAAGGATGGGGTCTATTATAAATGGCAGAGGCGATGAGATGGTGGGCAGGGCAGGAGGTAGGGTTGTACCAGTAGTTACCGGAGCTGGCATGAATCATGCCCTGCTCCCAGAGGATAGTTGAGTGAGGCTGTGGTCAAGTAGCACCTGATCCTGGTGGTGTCTTGCAAAGCAGCGGGGGCAGAGCATCTCTTGCAGCCTGCAGAAGTGGCACTGTGCCACTCCCATGTGTGCCGGGGGCACTTCCAGTGCCCAACCCCTTCACCTCAAAACAGAGGAGGAGGCTGTCGCAGCTAGGTCGGACAGTTCCCCACTCCCTGGTCCATCCCACCCCATGCTGTCCCCATCTCACCCAGAGTGGCTGGCAGCCAGTGGGACTGGGTGTATGTGTCTTGAGCCCTGTGGCAGGTTCCTCCATGTGGCTTGAGCCCTTCCATTGGAACTGAGCCTCATGAAGGAACCTGCCACAGCCCCACCACTGCAGGGAGCAGCCACCGCTTCTGCTTCATCCCCAGAATCCAGCACAGAGGGATCCATGTTTGTGCAGGCTGCTGTAGCATACTTATGCACAATATCACTTCAAACCCTGGGGTATGGAGCTCCTGAGCCCAGGCTGCGCCTCTGCCACACTCTGGGAAGGGCAACTAATAGATCAGCTCTTCTCTAATTTGTGACAGAAGCACTGTATCTTAGGGCAGGCTTTGCCAGCGATCACCCAGAAGAGTGCAGAGCAAGGAAATCCAGCTCTGCACTCTTCCGGGTAATTGCTGGCAAAGCCACATGAGAGGGCTTTTGCACCAGCCAAATGCCACGCATGTTTTGGCTTCCAAATTCTCTCCCAGAGCCAGAATCTGCACACACTGACCTGGAGAAGAAGGTGTAAATGTGGTCTCAGTTACCCTTCTCAAATTTTGGCAGAGCTGCAACCAGGGCTCCGGAGCTCCATACCCCAGGGTCTGAAGGGAGATCATGCACCAAGTATGCTACAGCGGCCTGCATCGGGGTCTGGGGACAAACTAGCAGTAGAAATACTTTCTACTCAGATGAGGTAACAGGAGTATGTGTGTGATGTGGGAAGGCATGTGTGATGCTGGTTGGTGTCCTTCCTCACACATATCCCCAGCTGCACTGAATCCTTAGGAACCAGCTGCCTGCTGCGCAGCTCCTGCAACTCTTCTGGCCAAATGCAGGGGTGGTGCAGATGATCCCTACAACATTAGGGATCCAAGCCTAGAGGCAATTGGTCCCTTTGGGGTAGTGTTGTGGCACCCTGGATTGCCATGGCATCCCTGTGTGGGGTTTAGATGGGCAGCTGTTTCATTGCATAACACTGTGCCTCCTGGTACAGAGGGTGTGGCCAGTGGTTAAAGCCCCACCCCCCCAACCAGCACATAGTCCTGACCGCTTTCCAACCCAGCCCAGGATTTCTGCTAGTGTATGTATAGGAGGACGCTGGCGCTCTGATCTGAATACTGCCTGTTATGCCAGCAGCATGTTTAGCTGGATTGGGGTCATTATGTATATATTCCTCATGCAGTTACAAGTGCCCTTCGCCGCCAAAATGGCAGCGATGGGGCATTTGTCCCCCCCCCCCCCCAAATCGGGAAGGAGACGCAGAGATGAAGGGCCGCTGCAGGAAGGCTTGCTAGAAAGCTTTCCCACTGTGTCACGAGGACTGCCGAAGCAACTGTCCTGGAGCGAGGAAGCACATGCGCGCCTCGTTGGACCTGGAGGCTCTGCCCCTGATAGAAGGGACAGATATCCTGTGGCCGCGTGCAGCGGCATTGCTGGGAGTAAGGCCGGAGAATCAGCCCTTTCCTCCTCCCCTCCAGCACTGTGGGTGTCAACCGGTCGCCATTAGGAGACCGAGGAGGAATTTTGGTGGGCAGCTTTCTTGGAAAGGGTCGCGTGTTTCACCTCCTCAACAGTGCGGAGTAGGCTAAATAGGCTGATGATCCAGTTGATGACAGATAATTTTGATTGGTTAACTAATTCGGCACTATGAATGAGCCACTACAATGGCTGATTAAATAGGGTAATTGGATTGAAAAGGCAATGTTGAACAGGAATGTAAGGTGAACTAGGATCCTGATAATGCAATACAGAAATGGGTGTTGTTTGTCGCACTCAGCAGGGGTCCAGTATGCCATAATAGTTAATAGGGTATTAAGAGTCATCTCCCTAAGAGATGGGGAGAGGACACACAGTGTAATGCGGGGCACAGCATGCACTGCGGTCATCCCACTGGGAGTGATGTCGTAGCACGGCCTGCAGGGACATGCGCTGTCTTCAGGCCTTGCGGACACCTCACTCCTTACTCGTGCCCAGAAATGGGCTTGTCCTCCCCCCTTCGGCCAGAATGATGTCAAAGGAGGGGATGTTGGTTGTTAAGGGACTGTCAACGGAAGGCACATCCGGGCCGCACCTGTGTTAATAAGTTATGTTAGTGAGTTGGCATACTGGACCCAAAATTGCTTGGTGGAATTACCCACTGAACTTTAAGTTTACTTATTTGAATAAATGAGTGCGGCCAGCAGTTAAACCAAAAATGTCTTGAGTCTCATTGGGGTGCGTCGACAAATGTTCTTATTTATGGTACATGCTGATTTATTGCCATGTGTATACATTGCACACTTGAGCTTCAGTTGTTTTTAAATTGGTGTTATTCATCTGACATCCATTGTCTTCAGTGGAACTATTCTGATTTATACTAAAGGGATGCATTCCCCATTTCTTGTATTAGTGTACAAAGTCAGATCTCTGAGCAAGTGACCTGTGATGGGAGAAATTTTCCCCTCCAGGTTACTAAGTGGGTCCACAGCCATGAGGTGTTATAAATTCTGCAGTTTTTGAGTGGCCTGCTGGTAGGAGGAATCAGAACGAGATTATGGGTCCATTCCTTATTATCTTTGCATACTGCAATATAAATGCACCAATGTTCTATGCGAACAAGGAAGCATTGCAGCCTAGTTGATGAGCCCCATGCCCCTGTGTAATCTCCCACAATATGCAACAGTATCACACCAATTTTGCTGGTAAAGGCACTCTGTGGCCGTATCAGAAGAGGAAGGATACAACCCTTAATGCACGAGTGCAGTGGGATTTTCATGTGTTTGTGAATAATGGCTACAGAATTTTTGAAGCATACTTTCTTGTCTGTGAAAAAGATTTACCTTTTTAAAAGTTATTTTCATCTTCTGTCTACTAGTTGGGTAGAGAAATAAGGGTCATCTGCTTCCTGCCCTGCAATTGCAGAGCTATATGAATCTTACACTCAGAAGACAGAGCTGCCACTATTAGATTTTTGTAACAGATTGATATAAATGATGAGATGTAAAATTAGTAGGAGTTTTGAAAACCCATTTGTGTCAGGTCTCCTGGGCAGGACCTTTAAATGCTCCATTAGTTCTGTCCACCAAACAGTGAAGCAGGAGTTTCGGAAAGGCACAGGAAAGATGCAGCCCATTTACCCTCTAGTTCAGCTTTGAGACTTCTGACCCAGGTTCTTAGGATGAAAATGGGCACGACGAAATGCTTAAAGAAACATCATGACAAGGTTAGATTGCAAGTTACTCTAGTCTCCAAGGTTCATTTGGTAGCTGAACAAATGTGAGTTAATCTGATATTTAAAACTCAGTAAGTATTCAATTTTCTTCTTTTTATAAGCTCCAATGCCATCTTAAAGCCGTATTGTAAACAATGTTACTCCTAAAACAATTTAGAGTATTAAAAATAGAGACTTTTAAATAGAGGAATTCACACAAGTATTTCCATGGGAGTAAACAAGACCTTTCATAATCAGCACACAGTGTTGCCAACCCCAAACACTCAAAAAATTATGAATTGGGTCACAATGAATCATAATGCTGGTTTACAGTTTAAAGTACAGTTTGGATTCTCTTTATTTTCTTTCCAGGTTTTGAGCATTGGGGTACACTGCACTCACATTTTCAAGCTTTGATCTGTAACCATGAATGTTAGAAACTAATTTTTTTTTAAAATGATAAGAGAGCCTCAGTCCAGGAGTAGAGACTTTAAGATAAATATGCTGGGCTCATGCTAAAGTCAGAAAAGTTGGCAACAGTGCAAATTCTCACCAGTGAGAGGCAGGTGGTCACAATCTGGACCTACATATGTTTCTTTCAATGATGTCAGTTTCACTTTTGTTTATAGTCTGTTTCATTTTCAGATTACCAGAGCTTTAATGCTTGGATTTTCAACTCTTGTGCATGCATTTTTTATTTATTTTATTTATATAGTGACAGCTATATTGTACCTGGCACTGTAAACCAATAGTTATAGACAGGTCCCTACCCCAAGGAGCTTACAATCTCTGTGTGCCCCTCCCTTCCCCAGCCACCACTTGCAGGCTCCAAAAGGAATCCAGTAGACAAGCAGGCATTCCTCCCTGCTGCTATCTGCCCACATATCCCCTCCTCCCCCCCCTCACACACACACCATAGATTTCTGGACACCTGCTCGATGCTCTATGCTGGCACCCGCGACTCCATGGTGTTGGAAGCGCACACACCCCAACAGATGGGGGAGGCATAGGGTGGCCCTGTGACCCCTCCAACACAGGGGAGGGAGCACCAGGGCAGGGTATTGCCCTACCTTTCCCCGGATTTGCCGCACGGCAGGCTCTACATTCCTTGATGACGCCATATGGAGCAGCCCCAGGGTGAACCTCTGGCAGCTACAGGACAGATAAGTGGGTAAATCTGGGGTTAATGGGGCAAATGGTGATCTGCCCGACCCACGTGGGGGGACATACCCTCGACCTGATCTTCGGCTCTGGCCTTGAGGCGGGGGGTCCGGTTGTGGGGGAGGTGACAGCGGTGCCCTTGTCGTGGACGGACCATTACCTCCTTCAGGCCGGTCTTTTAGCGCGCCCCCTCCAGAAGGGGAAGGGACCAGTTAGGATGGTCCGCCCTCGGAGGCTGATGGAACCCCAGCGGTTCCAGGAGGTCCTGAGGGAGCTTACCCTGGATGTGGACGGTCACTCTGTGGATGAGCTGGTCCGGCATTGGAACATCTTGCTGGAGGAGGCCATTGACAGGGTGGCTCCGAGGCGCCTTCTGCCTCGGTCTCGTCACCGCAGGACCCCTTGGTTTACTGAGGGGCTGCGGTGTATGAAGCGTGTGGGCAGGAGGCTAGAGCGACGCTGGCGTCGGACTCGGTCTGTCTCCGATCGTCTTCTCCATAGGGCCCATTTGCGGTCCTATGTGGAGGCTGTGAGGACGGCGAGGAAGGAATTCCTCGCCGTCCTCATAGCGTCTGCGAAGTCGCGTCCAGCGGAGCTGTTTCGGGTGGTGCGGGGGCTGGTTAGTCCGGCCTCCCTCCGCCTGGATGGGGACTTGTCCCGGGCCCGCTGTGAGGAGTTTGTCATCTACTTCGCAGACAAGATTGCTCGGATTCAGGCCGATTTCGACGCTGGGTTGATAGCAGTAGGGGAAGAGCGCGGGGGGGCGGAGGGTCCGTCTGGTCCATCTTTATGGGGTGAGTTTCAGGAAGTGACGCCGGCCGATGTGGTGGATGTCCTGGGGTCTGTGAGGGCCACGTGTTGTCAACTAGATCCGTGCCCGTCCTGGTTAATAAAAGCTTCCGGGGAGACGTTGGGGACGGTGCTGGCGAGGGTGGTGAATGCGTCCCTTCGGCAGGGGAGGTTGTCGCCTTGCTTAAAAGAGGCTGTGGTGCGCCCCCTGCTGAAAAAACCATCGTTGGACGTAGACGCGCTCGCCAGCTACCGACCTGTCTCTAACCTTCCCTTTTTAGGGAAGGTTATTGAGCGGGCAGTGGCGCTCCAGCTCCAGGGTCATCTAGATAATATCGGGCTCCTTGACCCTTTTCAATCTGGGTTCCGCCCCGGCTATGGCACCGAGACGGCGTTGGTGGCCTTGGTGGACGACCTCCGCCGGGAGATGGATGCGGGATGTTCGACATTTCTCATCCTGCTCGATCTCTCGGCCGCTTTTGACACCGTGGACCATGGGCTGCTGTTGAGACGACTGCGTGACCGGGGGGGTCTGGACGGGACTGTTCTTGAATGGTTCCGTTCATTCCTCTCGGGGAGGAGCCAGCGGGTGGTGTTGGGGGAGGAAACATCGAGCCCCCGCGCCTTACCGTGTGGCGTTCCGCAGGGATCGATCTTGTCTCCATTATTATTTAACATCTATATGCAGCCCTTGGGGGAGGTCGTGAGAGGGTTCGGGGTGCGATGTCACCAGTATGCTGATGATACTCAGCTGTACCTCTCGTTTTCTACCGACCCAGACCCTGCTGTCTCGGTGCTATCCCAATGTTTGGAGGCCGTGGCGGATTGGATGCGGCGGAGCAGACTGAAGCTCAACCCAGATAAGACGGAGGTGATGGTGGTGGGGAGGGCGAAGGGGGTGGTGGCCCCCCTGATTGGGGGGGTTTGCCCCCCTGTAGCTCAGCAGGTCCGGAGTCTGGGGGTCATATTGGACGCAGACCTGCGGCTGGAGCGGCAGGTGGAGGCAGTCGCTAAGGCTGCCTTCCGCCAGCTTTATCTGGTACGTAGGCTGCGTCCGTATGTCTCTGGCCCGGACCTGGCCTCCCTCATCCATGCCTTCGTCACCTCGCGGCTCGACTACTGTAACGCGCTCTACGTGGGGCTTCCCTTGTTCTTGGCCCGGAGGCTGCAGCTGGTGCAGAATGCGGCGGCCCGTCTTCTTACGGGGACGGGTCGCCGGGAGCACATTACACCGGTGCTCCGAGCGCTGCACTGGCTGCCGATAGTGTGCCGGGCCAAGTTCAAGGTCCTAGTAATGATCTATAAAGCCCTATACGGCCTTGGCCCCTCTTACCTTAGGGACCGCCTCGCCCTTCGCGCCCCGGAACGACTCCTGCGGTCTGCCGGGGGTGCCCGCTTGGAGGTCCCCCGTGTTAAGCGGGGGGCCACGATGAAGCGGGCGTTCTCGGTGGTAGGGCCGCGGCTGTGGAACTCCCTTCCGGAGGAAGCTCGCCTGGCCCCAAGCCTTTTGATATTTCGGCGTAACTGTAAGACCTGGCTGTTTGCCCAGGCCTTTGGGAGGGAGGGGGGGGTGATTTTTAATCCCCCACCTTATATATTTATTTATGATTGTTCTATGCCCTGTTTTATTGACATATTTTATATTTGTTTTAAATGTTTTTATACTGTTTTATTGTTGTTAACCGCCCCGAGCTGCATGGCAGGATGGGGCGGTATAGAAATCTAGAAAATAAATAAAATAAATAAATAAATGTGGGACACCATCCCATTTGTAAATTCCCATTGTTTCATATAAACTTGTTTCTAAAAAATACAAATTCCTAATTGTCAGTCCTCAAAGTATAAAAACCACAAGTCAATCCTACTTTTTAAAAAATAATTATTTTTAAAAGAATTAAATTTTAAAAATAGTAAGTGCTGTGTTTTATTGATTTGATTTGGGAAAGTTGAATCTTGAGGAGTTCACATTTATTTATTTTTCTTAGCAACCAGGGCTAGGAACTTTCTTCTAAACTGAAAATGGCATTCTCTCATGGTCCCTAGACTCCAGGTGCTGGAGCTTTAAGAAATAATAATACAAACCTCACAAGACTTGTGGGAAAAGACAACACTGACCATAAATCATGCGATATAAGAAGAAATGATTAAATCATGTATCCTGGCGTCTTCTGATTGCTGCTCTCCCCCTGCTCTCTCTCAGTGTGTATATTGCAATTACACAGATGTCGGCTTACACATTTATTGTAAGTAATCATAGGAGTAACAACAATCCAAAATGAGATGGGAACAATTCTGCCCTCTGGTTGCACCACATTTTCAAAAAAGAGTTTTAATAAGCAGCCTTTTAAAAATGAAATTAATACCATCTATATAACATCCCCTCACATAAGCCAGACTTTTAACCTCTGACCAGATTTCCTTTCCCAAACTCTACCACTTAAGCTACCAAAGCAACAGCAACTTTGCATGTTGTCCAGAAAGTTAAATAATTATTAGATGATTGCAGCAGCACTGACTGTGGTGCTGAATTGCTGAGTTTGGGGGCAGTCATATGAAGCATCCAGAGTATTATTCCTCATTGTGTTCTTGTGTCAACTCTCTGTTAGCTTATTTAGAAAATGAAGAAGCAGCTTACACAGTAGGGAACTGGTTGAAAGGAAAAAGCCTAAGTCGTATAGAAAGAACAGTTGGCAGGAATGCGATTCAAATTCATAACTCCCTTGTACACTTCAACTTGGGGAACATCCCCAAAGTCTACAGGAGATCTATGGTTGTAGTCTCTTTCTCTTGTCCCGTTATGACCAACATACCTTAGTGCAGGGGCTAGAGACTGCAGACCTAGGGGCCAAATGCAGCCCATGGTTAGTTTTTATGTGGCCCCTTTCTAGTTCCTAGATCTGGCCCCTGGATCCAGGTGCTACCCTCAGGCACTGAAAAAAGGGCTTAGGGTAAGGGAGCAGAGATGAGGGCATGTACACAAGGATAGAGAACAGATCCATGATCTGGACCCTCCAATTCCTGAGCATACTCCTCAAAAACAAAAACAAAAAACACCAAAAAAAACCCTCACCCCAACTTCTGTGTGGCCCCAGAGAGGGAAAAGGTTTCCTACACGTCTCAGTGGGAACAGCACCAGAATTAAAGAAGAGGCAGCTTCCTCCTTCCCACAATCAACAAGGTATGTGTCCCTGCCATTCTCCTACTCTGTTTATGCAGATTATGGGTGATTTCAGATGTTACGAGATCACAGTCAACCACGGTCAATTCCCGGCGGTGGCTGTGATTCCAGAACGTCTGTTGGGGGGGACAGATGTTCCCCCCCCAGATGTTACCACGGCGTGGAATTACATTCACCATGCGAGCGTCCGAAGCGGCAGGGCCGGAGGCCGTTGCGTGTTGAATGTAATTCCACGCCGGGGTGAACCCCGGCGTCACGTCTGGTCGGGCACCACGGCCTGGGATCACCGGCGGGATCCCGGGCTGTGGCGAATCTGGCCCAACGCGGCGGCCTCATTGGCTCCGCCACCCGCCCGTCTCCCCAGAGGGCGGGCGGCGGGGCGCGTGGAGGGGGCGGGGCCGTGCGGCCGCACGTTGTGCCGCGCGGCCCAGCCCCCTCCCAGATTCCCCGCCAGGATCCCCCCGGCATGTCTGATACGGCGTGATGGGGTCATCCCGGCGGGGAATGAATAGGGTGTTTTCGGTACGGGGCCAACGGCATCCATATGATGTCAGAAGGAACGGTGAAGGAAGCCTTAGCAGTAATTCTTTAGTTCTTATTTTATTGGCTTGTATTTCAAAATACAAACAGACCATACGTCTTTGGTTGCATTATTGGTTTCAAAGTCATTGGGGCATTCACAGGGCTTGGGATCAGCCCCACCGGATTCAAAGGTTTCGACTTCATCTAATTCAATTTTCATTCAACATTGAACATGTACCAGGAAACACTCTCATTCTAGATGACACACTATCAAGGGCCCCAATTAAACAAACACTCTCTTGATGAAGAAAAGACTTTACTAAAAGAGGTAGAAGTGTACATTGACCTCCTACAAAAGACAATACCGACATCAGCAGATTGAAGAAGAAATGAAAGGTGAGTCTTTTCAGTAGATAATTTGCTTCTGCCAAAAAGCATAGGGCTGTAGGAGATGCCTTCCACCTGCTTTAGGACCCTTTTCGCAAGATCAGAATCACTGTTGCCCCCCCCCCCCCCCCC
>QEPC01012168.1:919377-939756 GCA_003113815.1 Sphenodon punctatus | reverse complement strand
GCGCTCTCCGCTCTTCCTCTGTCCCCTCCCTCACTCTCCCTCGTTTCTCCTGCTCACCTAACCACCTTCGACCCTTCTCCCTCGCTGCCCCCCATGCCTGGAACTCCCTCCCTACCCACATCCGCCTTGCCCCCTCCTTCTGCTCCTTCAAATCCCTCCTCAAGACCCACTTTTTCCTCGCCGTCTTTCCCAATGCCTGCTAGTTGTTCCTCATATACTTACTGTCTGCCCTCCTCTGCAGACTGCTGCAACCAAGTTGATTGTAATCAAACCAAGCACACGCACCTGAGACTTCGCAGCCGCTTGAATGTTTGTTTGTCTTCTCCCCTGTCTCTCCCACTGGCCCCTCTCCCTGTCTTCTCCCTCCTTGTCTTTTAGATTGTAAGCCACAGGCAGGGACCACGTCTATTTCTGTGTTCTGTACAGCGCCAGGTACATGACCGGCGCTATATAAGTGTTTATAATAATAATAATAATTAATATTCACTTGACGGGTGGCTTACTTTCTAAAGGACAATGCATAGTGCTCCTTCAAGTGCTTTAGAAAATGAGGCTTGCTAAGATTCATGAGGGTCACCAACAAATAAATAAGTGCAGAACCAGAGCTCAACCATCCATATGGTGGCCAAGTTTTAGTAAGGACATACAAACCTTAGTACAAAACTGAGGAGTGTTTTAAAACTCAACAGCAGTCACCATTACTTTCTACAAAATTACCAGACAGACCTTGGCAAAGGTTAATGTAGTAGGGAGCAACCTGGTGGGGGTGTTGCCCTTCTAAGACAAGAGTGGGAAGCTGGAAGGGAATGGCCTTTAAGGCATGAGAAATTGGAGGTTTAGCCATGACCATTCTGCTGTATATAAGAAGGCATAACCAAAGAGAGAGGCAGTCTGTGCCTGGATGCAGAGGCAAAAGGAGCAGATTGCTGACCTAGGTCCTGAATCCAGTCTGTGCCTGACCCTGAAGAAGTGAGGATCTCTACCGGAGAAGTTGGGACAGAGAAGTTGAGAACCGCTGACTAGAGTCCTGAAGGGGCATTTTGTGAGTAGCAGCCAGATCGTTGCCTTGCTGGGAGAGACTTTGGGGGTTGTTACATTGCTGGAGAACTGTATAGGGACTATCACCTAAAGACGGACTGGGTGTGAATAAAATGCTTGTGATCAAGCTAATTTCCCTTGAGACATTGACTATTTGGGTCATATCCTGTGGGGGACTTACCCCAGGACACTGCACCCTGTTACAGTTTGCAACTGATGTCTTTTTTTTTTTTTTTTAAAGGTCACATGTATGTGATCATAGTGTATTACTCCTCCAGATATATCAATTTGGTTTTACATAAACCAAACCCCATCAACACAGGTCATCAACAAACTTAAAGCGATATTTGCCAGACATGGCATTCCTGAAATTCTCATATCTGATAATGGACCTCCGTTCTCATCAGAAAACATTAGGTTTTCAAGGACCTGTACAGCAGCTTCCCTGCCTACTCTGACTGAACTGGTGTAGGAGGTGGTCTTGCAGTTAGGATCCTGGGGGACTTCAATATCCATGCCGATGCCAGTCTTAGAGGGATGGAGCATGAGTTCATGGCAGCCATGGCAACCATGGGCCTGTCTCAGATAGTTTCTGGCTCTACACATCTTGGGGGACATACCCTGGACATGATATTTTGCACAGGCCTTGAGGCAGGGAATCTGCTGGAGGGGGCAGTTTCAGCTGTGCCATTATGGACGGATCATTATCTTCTCCAGACCGGTATCCTGGCGCATGTTGGTCCCCGGAGGGGTGTAGAGTCAGTTCGGTTGGTTCGCCCCCAGAGACTTGTGGAACCAGAGAGGTTCCAGAATGCCCTGAGGGATGTTCTCTCTGATTTCAATGGCTGCTCACTCGATGACCTTGTGGCCTTTTGGAACTCTGTGCTGTTAGAGGCCATAGACTGCACAGCTCCTAGGCTTCTGCGCTTGAATTGCCGACAATGCAGGTCCCTGTGGTATATGGAGAATCTACAGCAGATGAAGCAAGAAGGGCGGTAGTTAGAGTAACGGTGTCGTTCTCATACTGAAACTGACCAGTTATGACATAGAGTCTGGTTACTTACCTATGCCATGACAGTGCGGGCAGCAAAGAAGGCTTTCTTTGCTGTCCTCATTGCATCCGCTAAGTCTTGTCCAGCTGAGCTTTTCTGGGTGGTGAGGGGGCTGGTCAGTCCGACTTCCCTCTTTCTCCCTCTGCCTGGATTTACTTCGAGATTGGACTACTGTAATGCACTCTACGTGGGGCTACCCCTGGTGATGGTTCGGAGACTGCAGCAGCTGGTGCAAACTGCACCGGTGCGTCTCCTTAGAGGGACGAGTCATCACGAGCACATTACTCCGGTGTTCCATTCTCTGCACTGGCTGCTGATAGTCTTCCAGGCCCAACTCAAGGTGTTGATTTTGACCTTTAAAGCCCTGAATGGCCTAGGCCCCACATATCTACAGGACCGCCTCACCCTCCAGATCCTAGATTGGCCTCTGTGATCCGCCAGAGGCACCCTCCTTGAGGTCCCTTGGGTTTCCCGGGTGTCAACCATGAGGAGAGCATTCCCAGTGGCCGCTTCACGGCTGTGGAACTCCCTCCCGTTGGAGGTCCGCCTGGCCTTAGACCTCCCCTCTTTCTGTAGACAGTGTAAGACCTGGCTGTTCTGCCGGGCCTTTGCTGAGGGAGATGAGTGATGGGTGGGTTGGGTTAGGGTTGGGTTTTTTTCTTGTTTGGCCTAATTTAATGTTTTATATATTTTTATGAAGTTATTTGTTTTTTATAATGCTGTTAGCTGACCCGAGATGCATAGGCAGGAAGTGGCGGCATAAAAATATGACTAAATAAATAAGTCAATATTATTTTCACCACTGTACCAATAGTTCACACTATCCTGAGAGTAAATGGGAGGGAGAGAGAACGGTGCACACTCTAAAAGGCCTCTTGCAAAAGAATAAGTATTCTTACTTGGTGCTCCTGATATATAGATCTATGCCACTTGCCACAGAGCTGTCTCCGGCAGAACTTCTCATAAGAACATAAGTGTCATACTGGGTCAGACCAATGGTCCATCTAGCCCAGAATCCTGTCTCCGACAGTGGCCAATCACGGTGGCTTCGGAGAAGCACCCAACAGGTCACAATGGGGGATCCATTCCCTGTTGTTTTCCCCCAGCTCCCGTCATGTTCCCTGATCCTGTCTGGCTAATAGCTGCTAATGGACCTATCTTCCAGAAACTTGTCCAAACCTCTTTTAAACTCAGCTATAGTACTGGCCCTTACCACAGCCTCTGGCAGTAGATTCCACAACCCAATTATACGCTGAGTGAAAAAATATTTTCTTTTATTTGTTTTAAACTTGCCACCCATGAGTTTCATGGAGTGTCCCCTAGTTCTAGTACTAGCTGAGAGGGTAAATAACTGCTCCTTGTTTATTAGTTCCACACCACTCATGATTTTATAGACCTCTATCATATCTCCTCTCAGTCGTCTCTTCTCCAAACTGAAGAGCCCCAACCTACCAAGCCTCTCCTCATACGGGAGCCCTTCCATGCCCTTGATCATTTTTGTTGCCCTTCTCTGTACCTTTTCTAGTTCAGCTATGTCTTTTTTGAGATGGGGCGACCAGAACTGCACACAATATTCGAGGTGCGGTCGCACCATTGATTTGTATAGAGGCATTATGACATCCTCAGTTTTATTCTCTATCCCCTTCCGAATAATTCCTAACATTCTGTTTGCTTTTTTGACTGCTGCTGCGCACTGCGCTGTGGATTTCATTGTATTGTCCACAACCACCCCCAGATCCTTTTCCTGAGTGGTAACTCCTAGCTTAGTACCCAGCATTGTGTACGCATAGTTTGGATTATTTTTCCCTACGTGCATCACTTTGCACTTGTCCACATTAAATCTCATTTGCCATTTAGATGCCCAGGCACCCAGTGTCGTAAGATCCTGTTGCAGTTCCTCACAGTCTGCTCGTGTTTTAACTACCTTGAATAACTTGGTGTCGTCTGCAAATTTGATCACCTCACTCTTAACACCCTTTTCCAAATCATTAATGAATACATTAAACAGCACCGGTCCCAATACAGATCCCTGAGGCACACCACTTTTTACATCTCTCCATTGTGAAAACTGACCATTTAGTCCTACCCTTTGCTTTCTATCTTTTAACCAGTTTCTGATCCATAGTAAGACACTACCTCCTATCCCATGACTTTTTAATTTTCACAAGAGTCTCTCATGAGGGACCTTATCAAATGCTTTCTGGAAATCCAGGTACACTATATCTACTGGGTCTCCCTTGTTCACATGCTTATTTACACCCTCAAAGAATTCCAACAGGTTAGTGAGGCATGACTCACCTTTACTAAATCTGTGTTGACTCTTCCCCTTTAAGCCATGTTTGTCAACATGCCCAGCGATTCTGTTCTTAATTATGGTTTCCACCATTTTGCTCAGCACAGACGTCAAACTTGCTGGTCTGTAGTTTCCAGGATCACCTCTGAATCCCTTTTTAAGTATCGGGGTTACATTTGCCACTCTCCAGTCCTCGGGTACAGTGGCAGATTTTAGTGACAGGTTACAAATTACTAACAGTAGGTCTGCGATTTCATCATCATCATCATCATTATTATTATTATTATTATTTTATTATAATTATACGCATTTATACAGCGCCAGCGCTTTACAAAGAATAAGATAGACACATTCCCTGCCCGATGGCTTACAATCTAAAAACGGGGAGGGGAGCCAGGGAAGGAGGAACAGAGAGAGAAACAAGGGATGCAACATTCATGAGGATGCGAGAGCTCAGGTACCTATTCTTGGCTTGGTTTCAGTAAGTTGAGAGTTTACAGATAGCAGGTGGGGGATAAACCTGGGTGGGGATGCTTAGCAGGAGTTAGGAAGGGCAGAGCAGAAGAGGTGGGTTTTGAGGAGGGATTTGAAGGTACAAAGGGAGGGGGCAAGGCGAATGTGGGCAGGGAGGGAGTTCCAGGTGTGTGGGGCAGCAAGGGAGAAGGGACGAAGGCAGTTGGGGGAGCAGAGGTGTGTGGAAGGGTGAGGGAGGGGATGGAAGAGGAGCGGCGTGCTCAAGCAAGGGTTCAGAGGGAGATCAGGGCAGAGAGGTAGGGGGGAGCGAGGTTATGAAGGGCTTTGTAGGTGAAGATGAGGAGCTTGTGCAGAATACGCTCAAGAAGAGCGAGCCAGTGTAGAGAGGAGAGGAGAGGCTGCACGTGGTCAAAACGATGGGCTAGGTGGATGATCCTGGCAGCAGAGTTTTGAACAGAGATGAGGTAAGAAAGGCCATCGAGGAGGAGGTTACAATAATCAAGGCGTGAGATGACAAGGGCATGGATGAGAGTTTTGGCAGAGGAGATGGACAGAAAAGGGCAGATCTTGGCAATGTTGTGGAGGGAGAAACAGCAGGATTTGGTCACAGAGTCAATGTATTTATTTATATTATTTATTTTATATTATAAATATTTATTAGCCACCCCCTCATGCCAAGGGATCCCAGGGCAGCGTACAATAAAACTTCCCCACAATAAAACTTCCCCCCATAAAACTAAGACAACCGTAATACCATTAAAACTGAACACATAAAATAAGCCACAAAAAAAATACCTTCTAGCCCTCCTCCCCCCTAAAGGCCTGGGCAAACAGCCAGGTTTTACAGGCCTGATGAAATGCCAACAGGCCTGGGTCCAGACAGACTTCCTCCAGGAGGGAATTCCAGAGCCGCGGCCCGGCTACCGAGAACGCCCTCCCCATTGTGGTCCCCCGTCTAACACGGGGGACCTCCATGAAGGCGCCCCCGGCAGACCGAAGAGATCGCTCTGAGACACGGGGGGCGAGGCGGTCCCTGAGGTATGAGGGGCCCAGACCGTGTAAGGCTTTATAGGCCAATACCAAAACCTTAAACCTGGCTCGGTACACTATCAGCAGCCAGTGCAGAGTTCGGAGCACAGGTGTTATGTGCTCCCGCTGACCCGGCCCCATAAGGAGACAGGTCGCCACATTCTTCACAAGCTGCAGCCTCCAAACCAGAGTCAAGGGAAGCCCCACGTACAGCACATTACAGTAGTCGAGTCTCGAGGTGATGAAGGCATGGATGAAGGTGACCAGGTCGGGCCTGGAGATGTACGGACGCAGCCTCTGCACCAGATACAGCTGCCAAAAGACGGCTTTTGACACCACCTTCACCTGCTGATCCAGACGGAGGCCCAAGTCCAAAACCACCCCCAGGCTCCGAACCTGTTGGGCCACAGGCGGGCGAACCCCTCCCCACCAGAGGGGCCAACACCTCCCGTGCCCTACCCACCAACATCACCTCCGTCTTGTCAGGATTGAGCTTCAGTATGCTCTGCCACATCCAATCCACCATGGCCTCCAATCACTGGGAAAGCAACGAGACGGCAGGGCCTGAGTTGGTCAAAAAAGAGAGGTACAACTGAGTATCATCAGCGTATTGGTGACAACGCACCACAAACCCTCTCACGATGTCCCCCAAAAGCTGCATATACACATTAAATAATAATGGATACAGGATTGAACCCTGCGGAAAGCCGCAGGTCAAGGCCCGGGGTCATGATGTGTCAGCCCCCAACACCACCCACTGGCTCCTTCCCGAGAGGAATGAACGGAGCCACTCCAAAACCGTCCTATCCGACCCCCCAGGTCTCGCAGCCATCTCAACAGCAGCCCGTGGTCCATGTTATCAAAGGCGGCTGAGAGGTCTAGCAGGATGAGAAATGTTGAACATCCTGCATCCATCTCTTGACGGAGATTGTCCACCAAGGCCACCAACGCTGTCTCAGTACCGTAGCCAGGGTAAGTACCGTACCCAGACTGAAAAGGGTCAAGGAAACCGATGCTATTAAGATGCACCTGGAACTGTGTCACCACCGCCCGTTCAATAATCTTTCCTAAAAAGGGAAGATTAGAGACAGGTCAGTAACTGGCGAGTGCATCCACATCCAATGATGGTTTCTTAAGCAGGGGGCGCACCACAGCCTCCTTGAGGCTGGGCGATAATCTCCCCTGCAGGAGGGACGTGTTGACCACCCTCGCCAGCACCGTCCCCAACGTCTTCCTGGAGGCTTTCACCAACCAGGACGGGCATGGATATAATTCACAACTGGTGGCTCTCACAGACCCCAGAACACCTACCTCATCACCTGGTGTCACTTCCTGAAACTCATCCCAAAAAGATGACTGAGACAGGGCCTCCATAACCTCACGCTCCTCTCCTACTGCCTCCAATCCAGTGTCGAAGTCACTGTGGAGTCAAGTGATCTTGTCTGCAAAGTAGGTGGCAAACTCCTCACAGCGGGCCTGGGACAAGTCCCCGTCCAGGTGGAGGGAGGCCGGACTGACCAGCCCCTGCACCATCCGGAACAGCTCCGCTGGCCGCAACTTTGCAGATGCTATGAGGGCAGCAAAGAACTCTTTCTTTGATGTCCTCACAGCCTCAACATAGGACCGCAAATGGGCCCTATGGAGAAGTCGATCGGATTCAAAGCAAGTTCTCCACCAGCATCGCTCCAGTCTCCTACCTGCCTGCTTCATACACCGCAGCCCTCGGGCCCTGCGGTGACGAGACGGAGGCTGGGGACATCTCGGAGACACCCTGTCAATGGCCTCCCCCTGCAAGGTGTTCCAATGCTGGGCCAGCTCATCGACAGAGTGACCGTTTGGATCCAAGGTTAACTCTCCCAGAACCGCTGCTGTTCCATCAGCCTCTTAGGGCGGACCAACCTAACTGGTCCAACCCCCTTCTGGATGTGGTGCGCTGAGAGATGTAGGGTTTGAAGGTAAGGTGCGAGTCGAAGATGAAGCCCAAGTTGCGAACTTGGGGGACAGGGAGGATGGAGACCCTGTCAATGGTAATTGGCAGGGAAGAGTTCCTTCAGAACTCTGGGGTGAGTGCCATCTGGCCCTGGTGAGTTATTAGTATTCAGTTTGTCAGTTTGCCCTAGAACATCCTCCGTCACATTGATTTGTAACAACTCTTCCAGTTCCTCACCCACAGAGCAAGGATTTGACGTAGGTACCTCTCCAAAATCCTCCGCAGTGATGACCAACGCAAAGAACTCATTCAGCTTCTCTGCAATGTCCTTATACTCTGTGAGTGCCCCTTTTACTCCCTTGTCATCTAATGGCCCAACTGACTCCCTGGCAGGCTTCTTGCTTCTGATGTATTTGAAAAAGTTCTTGTTGCTTGTGTTTGCCTCTTTAGTAAGCCTCCCTTCAAAATCTCTCTTGACCTGCCTTATTAACACTTCACATTTACGTTGCCAGTGTTTATGCTCTTTCGTATTATTTTCATTGGGACTAACCTTCCATTTCTTTTTTAAAAAAAAATATTTTGTTGGTTAATCATCTATATTAAATACCTTAACCGCTGACCCTTACAAACATAAAAGAACGTTTTTCTCTCATCAGGGTTGGATCAGGAAATACAGAATTAAACAAAACCAACTAGCAATTAGGTGTAGGCATGGATGCCTTTTTGGCTCTAATAGCCTCCTTCACCTCCCCATTTAACCACAGTGGAAGACGTTTGGTATTCCTGCTTCCTTTTTTAACTTGCGGGATGCATTTAATCTGGGCTTCCAGAAGGGTGCTCTTAAACAGTCTCCATGCCTCTTGCAAACTTGTAGCCCTTGCAACTGGGCTTTTTAGTTTCTTTTTAACTAGTTTCCTCATTTTGTCATAATCTTCCTTTTTAAAGTTAAATGCTACTGCTGTACTTTTCTTTATCTTTCTCCCTACAGAAATTATGTCAAATGTGATCATATTATGATCGCTATTGCCTAGTGGCTCCCCCACAGTTACTCCTTGCACCAGGTCCTGTGTGCCACACAGAACTAGATCTAGAATAGCTCCTCCTGTTGTTGGTTCCAGAACCAGCTGATCTAGGAGGCTATCATTTAGGGCATCCAGAAAATTGACCTCCACGTTCCACCCCGAGGAAACATTTCCTCAATCAATATTAGGGTAATTGAAGTCACCCATTATTATTATTATTATTATTATTATTATTATTATGTTGCCAACTTTAATAGCATGTCTAATCTCTTTTAGAATTGCTTTATCAGTCTCTCCATCCTGGTCAGGAGGATGATAGTATAGCCCTACTGCGATACTCTTCCCCTTTATACCTGGAATTTCTATCCATAGAGATTCCAGGAAACAGTTTGCATCCTTTAAAATTTTAATTGTACTTGACTCAATGTTGTCTTTTACATATAGAGGCACCCCACCACCAACTCTATCTACTCTGTTATGCCGATATATTTTGTACCCTGGTATTACAGTGTCCCATTGGTTATCCTTGTTCCACCATGTCTCTGTGATGTCTATAATGTCTAGATTTTCATTTAGCGCCATACACTCTAATTCTCCCATCTTACTTTTTAGGCTTCTAGCATTTGCATATAGACATTTATGTGTATTCTTTTTATTCTTTTTACTGTGCACAATTTGCACACTATAGCGGACTGTATCAGGCACCCTGGAATTGTTATTTATCTGTTCTCCAGTGAATTCCACCTGAAGTCCCTTAATTTTTATCCCCTCCTCAGTCTTAAGCAACTCTAAATCCCCTAAGTTAACAACATCCTGCATCCTGCCACAGTCCGAACTGTGCACTCCACAGTGCCTGTAGGCTTTCCCCTCATGGGGAGACATCTCAGAACACCCGTACCTGAGGCACCAAGCTAGCTGGAACCAAGATTGCCCAACTTTTGAGAATTTTGAAAATGGGATGAGGAGCTAAAGAGATGGCAGCAACACAACTTCAACAATATATACATGGCAAAAACACTACCAGAACTGATACCAGGAGACAGTTTGGTTGCAAAGCTCCCAAACATATGGAAATGTCAAAAAAACCTGCGGATATTCCTCGATCCTACCTTGTAGAGACTCCACATAGACTCAGAAACTGAGCTGACCTAAGACATATTCCAACTCACCCAGACAAGACCGATACACCTCGATATGTTCAGTCGGAAAATGAATCCCCTTCTCATGAAAGAGTAAATGAAAAATCAATTGGGGTAAGGCCGAGGTGAGGAAGACTAGTCAGATGACCTCAAAGACTTGACCTTTTAACTTTAAATTACAGTTGTAAAGTACAGTTACAAAGAGTCAGTTAAGTTGTAAGTTTAGAGAATTGCATACATTTATGTTCTATTGACTACAAAGATAGGGAGATGTGGAGTGATTATAGAGCCTTTGGTCCTCCTCAGGGCCCAGAAGGGTCCAGGAAATGGGTAAGCAGGGAAGAAGAATAAAGGAAGAGCTTCCAGTAAGGGGAGTTCTGTGTTCAAGAATGGCTCCTGGTGTCTCTCTCTCACTAACTCCACAAAAGGCATGAGGCAATACATGAGGAAGTATTTAAGATTAGAAGTAAGGCTCCAGTCCAAATCCACAAACCAGAGTCCTCTCTTAGGAGAGAAACGTCATGCAGGAGCAACTGTATGCTTGAGCATCCTTTGCTAGATTCACGCCCAAATTCTTAGGGTCTTTTAATTTATTTGATTGCTGCACATGGTTCTTAGCATATTTAATATATTTCCTTTCTATTTTACAAGATGAGGAGGGCATAGCTCAAGTGGTAAGAGCACATGCTTTGCATGTATAAGGTCACAGGTTCAATCCCCAGCATCTCCACTTCAGCACCTCTGGTAGCATGCCTGGGGGAGGCCTCTACTGGGGGCTTGGAGGGGTCTCAAGTAACACACTGGGATGGCTTCTGCTGGAGACCCTGGAAGAGCTGGATTTGGACCTGAATTTGAAACCCCTGCTTGCCATGTCAGGTTGTGACAATACTGGGCTAAGATGTACCATTGGTCTGACTCAGGCAGTTTTTTTTTTTTTAAAAAGATGCCTTCTCTAGCTAATAGAAAACCCGGCCATTCTAATAGTGGTGGCTGAAGACTTTAGGCAATGAGAACATGTGACTATAAATGTTACGGAAAGGTATTGAAAAGATGCTACTATTTACCATATTGTGTTAATGCACAAATAGTCAGGTGTTACGTATTTTTCAATATTTCTTTCCTGTAACCTGAAAATAAAAAGATACAGTAAGAAAGAATAGAACCATAGGATAGCTACTGGATAATCCTTTATGTCTTCAAAAGTTGTCTGCTATTTATGAGAATATTAGTAAGCATTTATAATTTTATGGGGTTTTTGTGGAGGGGGTGGATGCAGAGAGGAAGAAGGGGCTGCCTCTAGCTGGGCGTGGTGAGGCCTGCCACTCACTGATGTTCCCTCCCTTCTCATCAGGTATATAACTAAGGCCTGGGCGACCAAAGGAGGTGTTGCCCATTGGTGGGGCTGTTCGTGGGATGGGGCGTGGGCGTGGGCACCCCTCCCTTGAAAAGAGGACTGCCGGATGGCGTTGAGGAGCGGGGTGGCTTTGACTCTCGGACGTCAGCGAGAGTAGATCATTCCAGGTGCAGAGTTGGTCCTGGGAGTCTCGAGATATCTCGGAAAAGATCGCGCCCGGCGGCTGCTGATCTGCCAGACCAGGTTCTTGCATCGAAACAGCTTAAATTGGACCATTTTTTGCAATTTACATCCACTCCAGGGGCTCTTCCCCTGGCATCATCGCCAGTTGTGGGTGATAACACTGATTTGCCACGGGCATCTGGCACTTTTTTGGACTCCTTATATCAGGGTCGGTCCTCCCCTATAGAGGGGCAAACCGATTTCTTGCCATCTGTGAACATTAGTGATTATGATTTATTACTAAAACAAAGCGTCAGATCTGGTGATCTACTGCAGCTAATCTCTACCCAATTAGAGGGTATTAATAAGAATCTGGGGTTACAGGGGGAGCTACTAAATAAATTGGTCCGCATTTCAGAGGATAAGAGGATGGGCATAATGGGAGATAGACAGCTTGATGTTGGTCCAACATCTTGCCCCAGTTGGAGTACCCCTGCCCCTCCCCCGACTTGTATGGTAGTCCCTGGACCTACTGTTCAGAGGGCTTTTTTTAATGGAGCTCATCCATGTTCCACTCTCCGGGACCCCCCTGTTAGAGTAAATATCTGTGCAGTGGCTCTTAGGATTCTACCCATAGTGGATGGGTTTCTCCCATTTTGGGCTTCCAAGGTGGCTATCCAATCTCATTTAAATTATCTGCTGCAGTTACGTTTTCCGTTGTGGCAGATAGTATCTTTCCAGATGCTTCCGGTCTGGGATAGTTCTCTCAGGCTGGTGGTGGTGTTTAAATCCCCTGATCTGGTTGGTAAAATTTTGGCTTCTGCCAGGGTTTTGAATGCTTGGGGGATTCGGGTTAGTGAGGTTTTTACTTCGGATGTAATTAGGCCTCTATTGCCCCAAATTGCAGGCATTTGGGCCATTAAGGTCTTTGCAAATGGCCAAGGGAAATCGAGCCTGTTCCCCTTTCGCAGGTTGGGAGAAGCCCAGCCAAGGCAGGAACAGAGTGGCGGCCCAACTCTGCAACCATTGGTCAGTGGCTCCTGGACATAACTAATGAGGGATGCCCCCAGGAGGTGTTGGGACTTTCTGTTCCTTCCCTCCCCTCAACTGTCCCCCGCCCCCCCCCCAATAATGTCTGGAGAGGGGGCTATGGAGGTACAGTCATTTTTTTCCCCGCCTAAGGGTGCCCCTATGGCCCAGGACTTTCCCGTGGCCAATGGGGTAGACAAGCATGTTCCCCCTGGAGAGGAAGCTTTTGCCCCAGCTGGGTCAGGCTCGTTAGATGCCTAGTCAGTTACTGTTCATCGAACTTCCCCCACTTTGGTTGGTATACGGGAGTCTATTCATAACCTTATTCAGGGTATCAATCCCATTAACAACGGTACTCTGCGGTCAAAATCTGTGGGGAAGAACTGAAAGGGGAAGGGTCCTCCCCCAGCCAATTTAGCCATCTGTTCTTGGAACGTCGCTGGATGGAGGGCTCGGGACAAGGACTTCCTTTTCTATGCATATTTTGACAAATTCCAGATTGTCCTATTACAGGAAACTTGAATTAAGGACCCGGTCGAACGGCAGGGGTTTATTTCCTTCTCTGTATCACTCAGCTATATTCACCAAGGGGCGTCCCCGGGGAGGCGTGGCTTGCCTTATTTCCATAGACTCAAAACTGCAGGTGTTGGGTAATTTTGAGGCCCCTCCATACGCGGTGGCGGTAGTTTTACAATGGGGAGACCTCCAATTTGTGGTGATCTCAGTATATATCCCCCCTGTTAATTCATACGGCTCTAGTTCCTCCCCTTGGGGTCAGCTTGATCAAATGCTTGTGGAGATTCTCGATCGGTACCCCCAGGCAGGGATTATTTTAGCCGGGGATTTTAATGCATGGGTCGGACAGAATGATGAGGTGTTGGGGGCGGCCAGTAACCTGAGTAGCCGTCCATCTCTCCAGGGTCTTTTTCCCAGGTGCTCTAGGGACCCTATTATTAATCAAGCCGGCCTTTTTTTTGGCTTCCCTCCTGGCAAGTTTCAATTTGTTTTTGTTAAATGGCTCCATGTTAGGGGACCAAGTTGGGGAGTTCACATTTGTAGCCCATCAGGGGGCTAGTACAGTGGATTTTGTTATGCTTTCCCCATGTATTATTCCTTACCTTAACAATTTCAGTGTGGATTTTGCTCTCTATGGGGATCATTTTCCACTCTCTTTGGATCTGCTGTCAGGTGCCTGTAGTCCAGGCCCCGACTCACTCGGCCCCTTTAGAGGTGAGGGAGAGACCAGGGTTAGGATCCCATGGTCTTCGGTCCTTTCCAATGCTGCTCAGGTTGTTTTGGACAAATCCATTTGTTCCAAACTGAGTAATGGGATCCTGTTGGGTCCCTGCCATCAGGGAGCAATAGCTGCCTTTAATGAGATCATGGGTCTGTTAGTGCCTGTTCTTTCCAAACCTGGAGATAGGGCGAAGGCTACTAGTGGAATTCAGGGCCATGGTCAGTGCTGGTTTGACGCTAAATGTAGGACTGCAAAATTTGAGTTAAGAGCTAGTTACCATTCCCCGGTAGAAAGTTGGTCTCAGACCTCTCAGGACAATTATGTCCTGCTTCGCCAGCAGTACAAAGTGCTGCTACAGTTAAAGAAGTCCATCTATCGGGAGGCCCTGTGGGGACCTTTGGTGGTAGCAGCTAAGGGTGGGCAATCAAAGACTTTCTGGGACATTATAAATAAGGCCATTAAACCAGCCAGACCAGAGCTGAGGCGCTTTGTGCCTCACAATGTCTGGGAACCTTATTATCGCTCTATTTTTCCCACTCCACAGTGCGTGGGTGAGGCCTTTAGTTTCCCCCTTGAGCTCCCGGACTGGGAACCAGTTTCCTCTGAGCTTGGTGCTCAGATGATAACTAAGTTAAAATCTAATAAAGCTCCAGGCTCAGATTTTATTCCTGCAGAACTGTTGAAAACGCAGGTCATCTGGTGGGCCCCTTTGTTGACTGCTTTATTTTCACATATAAATGCCTGTGGTATTTTGCCCAGGGGTTGGGGTGATGCCATAATAGTGCACATCTATAAGGGTGGGCTTCGGTCCCACCCAGGAAACTATAGACCAATTAGCCTCTTGACCACTATAGCCAAGTTATATGCTAAGCAGTTGTTGTTGCGTCTAGAGGACTGGCTGCTCGAGGAATCCATCATTTATCCAGAGCAGATTGGGTTTCAGGCCCAGAGGTCTATGGTTGAGCACTGCCTGACCCTTGTCCATTTGGCCGAAAAATATACGAAGGGCCATCAGAGACTATATTGTGCCTTTGTGGATTTCAGAGGGGCGTTCGATTCTGTTGATCGAACGCTCCTCTGGGAGAAATTAAGGAGATCCACTATTGATAGAAGGCTTTTGGCGTTGTTGGAAGCTGTTCATTGTGATTCCACATTAGCAGTCCGTACGGATCAATATGGCACTTTGTCAAATCGGTTTGGTATAGCCTCCGGGGTTAGGCAGGGCTGCGTGTTGGCCCCGACCCTATTTAAGATATTTCTCAATGATCTGGTCCCTTTGTTGTCAGTTGCCCGTCTGTTTCCGCCAAAACTGGATTCCCACCCGGTTGGCATCCTATTGTATGCTTATGACGCTGCAATTTTGTCCCAAACAAGGGTGGGCCTCCAGAGGCAGCTTAGTCTGTTGGCAACTTATTGTCTCCAAAATAGGCTCCAAATTAACCATGCAAAAACAAAGGTCCTGGTTTTTGGTCGCACCAGGAAAAGGTATACTTGGCTTATTGACAATCTTCAGATTGATCAGGTGTCGAGCTATAAGTACCTGGGGATTAGGGTTCAGGCCTCCTTGGCCTGGAATTTGCATTATGCAGCAATTAGAGCTAAGGTACGCGGCTGCATCCTTTCGATACAACGTTTTTTCCATAAAAGAGAGGGTGGGTTTTTTGTTCCGGCCTGTCAAGTCTTGGAGGCTAAGCTGAAGGTCCAAATATTATATGGGGCTGCCATTTGGGCTATTCAATGTTATTTTGATTTTGCCCCTTTACAGATGAGGTTTTTCCGTTTTCTTTTAAGGGTCCTGAATGGGGTCCCCTCTGCTGCTATCCGTCTGGAAACGGGGCAGGTCTCTTGGAACGTGTTTCCTTGGCTCCAGGCGATAAGTTTGTGGATTGCCATCTATCATGCCCCCCCGGGGAGTTTACTTGCCTTTTTGAGTATGGATTCCTTCGTAAGCTCTTGGAGGGGCCTCGTTCGCTCCAAGATAGCCTCCCTGGGCCTCGACGTAGTGGCCCTTTTATCTAGGGATCCAAGGTCTGCTAAGGCTTTGGAACGGTCAAGACTCATCGATAACAGCAGACAGGAGAATTTTGCAGCAGCCTCAGACTGTTCCTTTCTATCAGATTATGTGCCCCCCTTAGTGGGCCCTGGAGTACCTGCGAATTATTTGTTGACTAGGGTTTCCTTTAGGAAATTGTGGCTGTTTTTATGCGCACAAATTAATGCCTTGCCCACGCGGATGCTGGAGGGCCGTTATGGCGGTATTCCCAGACACTTAAGGCTCTGCCCGTTTGATAATCAGGAGGCTGAGGGTTTAGAGCATATCTTTTGTTCATGCCACCTATATGACAACCAGAGGAAACTATGGTTGGCTATGTTTTTGGTCCATTTGCCTGGACGCTCTCCGGATGAGTTGACACGGTTTCTCCTGGCGGATGCTGATAAAGAGGTGTCTCAGGCTGTTATGACTTTTTTGGTATGTGTTTTTAATGCACGACGGAAGTTTTTGTCCTTCCAAGTCCAATAGGTGTCCAATAGGTATGCGAGCATCACTTGGCAATTTTGCGAGGCGACAATTCATTCTTTGGGCTGCCGTGAGGCATATCTTATGAGTAAATTTGGTCATTTAAATTACAGTTGATTTTAACTTTGCTATTTATTTTAGGCTCGCTGGAGAGTGTATATTTGTTGGTGGGCAGGTCCCTCTTACTTTGTATTTTTTTTTTACTTATTATATTAGTATGTATACTATTGATGTGTATTATTGCCCTTTCTTTTGTAATTGTTTGTTGTTTGTTTGTTTGTTTGTTTTTGTGGATAATGACCTATGGTCACGTCCGAAATAAATTTGAATTTGATAACTGTATGGTTCCCACAGTGTTCTTTTAATTGAATTATAAGGTGTCTTGTGAGCATTCTGGGCACTGAAAGGACACTTCACTGATTGGTCACTTCCCAGAAGGTGAACTAGGCATAATTATTTCTAAATACACTTATGAAAACCAGAGCTGTCAACCAATTAAAAATTTCACTTGATTATCTGTGTTGCTTTTAACCAGTTAATCAATTATGTATTAGAACATTACAGAATCACAATACAACTTTATGGAACACAGCTCATTGACTTTGTACTTGCCATTATATCTCTTTTTAAATTACATTTTTAATTTTTAATTTTTTTATCTGAATTTTTAAATTTTAGACTCTCTTAATTTTCAGTCGATGGATTAATCTTTTAAATTGATTTCCTAGTTAATTTTTTTCAGCCCAGTAAAAACATATTATACTACAATTGCAGCCACACATGTCGGACTGGGAAGGCTACCACTCTGGGTAGCCTTACATCTCCATGGGCAAATGAGCCACACGAAGGAGCCTTACCCCAAGTGGGGTATGACTGTCCAAGGCGGGCCAACCTATATGGCAGGGCACACTTGCCCTGCCACACTTGGAGCAAGGCTTGGAGCAGCACCCATCACGTGTGGCCACGTCACAGCCAGGTGCTGGCTGTCAGCTGGGCCTAGGGGAGGGAGGCAGAACAGGGCCGGGCAGCCGCTCTTGTGGGCAGCTCCTCAGCTCCAAGATGGGCCAAGCTGCCCAGCTTCCTCGCAGTAGTAGGCCCAGCTTCCTGTGCCAATTGCTTACCATGGGGCCGCACAGAGATCAGGCCTATGCCACTCATCTGCCTGCACCCTATGGATGCAGCCACACAAGACGTTACTCTAATTTGGGCAACCTTATCCCACTTTGGACAACATTGCCACGTGATGCAGTGGCTTGCATAGCCAGCTGCCACCAGATGTTCACCCCGCTTTGGACAAGCTTTTACTTTGCTTTGGGCAACTCCGCTTTTCCCCTGCATTTTGGGGGGAAAGGCCAGCGATGTAGGGTGTAACAAGGTTATTCAAAGTGGGATAAAGCTGCCCAAAATGGGACTGCTTGTGTGTCTACCAGCCCAAAGTGTGGTGGCTGCAATTGCCTGCCATGAGGTGGGTGGGGATCGGGCCCCTTCCTACTCGTGTGACTGCACCCCATATTTATTTATTTATTTATTTATTTTATTTTTAAAATTTATAAGTCACCCTTCCCACAAAGGTGCAGGGCGACTTACAATCAATAAAACAACAATAAAATTAATACAGTAAAACACTCACTCCCTCATCCCTACCCACCAAATGGTCTTTCAAATAAAAAAAGTTTACACTGCCTCCGGAAGATGCTTGGGCTCAAGCAAACTTCCCAGGGAAGGGAATTCCATAGAACTGTGGTAGCAACCGAGAATGCCCTCCTGCGCACCCCGTCCTACAGACAAGGGTAACAGATGAAACCTGCAAGAAGGCGCTCCCTGCTGACCATAGGGCCCATGATGGAACATCATAGGACAGGCAGTCCCTTAGGCAAATGGGACCCAGATCATTTAGGGCTATAAAGGTCAAAACCAGGAGTGCAGACTTCAGAGCACAGGTGTAATGTGCTCCTGGTGACTTAGCCCCAAAAGGAGCCAAGCTGCTGCATTCTGTACCAGCTGCAGCCTCGAAACAGTCATCAAGGGCAGCCCCACGTAGAACACGATGCAGTAACCTAGCCTCAAAGTGATGCAAGCATGAATCACAGTGGCCTTACTTCATCTTTCAATTATTTGTATAATTGAAAAGTCAATAGAATCCCTCATACATTTCAGAATTAAATGTACCCAAGCCATCAGCTGAGCACGAACAGAGGCACCTTCATGGCAGAGTGGGCTATGGTCAGGTGTTATATCTAAGATATAGGATAATGTATGTCTTCTATTTCAATCTTCTCTGTGGAGTAGAGTCCATGTGATATATATTCCACATTCCTCCTTTAAGGCTAGTTTTCATGTCTGCTTATGTTTAATGGAATGTTATAATTATAAAACCAAACCAGTTTTATAATAGAAGGGCAGATCCTGCTGTTGTATAAACCTCGTGAAGTCAATAGTGATCTACTGGGGTAATGTAAGGCGCTTTCTGACAAGACGAGATGAGATGGGATGGAATATGCAGCCTTCAGCACAGTGGGGTTCTCTGTGAGGTAAATGACATGCAGCTTCCGTCTCATGAGAAGGGCGGATCTTTGCCATCAAGTATGCGCGTTTGGCAGAGTAGGATTTCACTACTCTGCTTGACGTGTATTTTTGCCAGCAAAGATCTGCATTTCACCCTTCCCACGAGACACAAGTTGCACGTCATTTGACTCCTGGGCTTACATGAAGAGCCAAAGGTTGCGCATTCCGTTGTTGGAAAATGCCCTAAGATATCATCCCAGTGATTGCATTTAGAATTCCATATCCTTTGTTTGAGGGGAAAGGATGGTGTATGGTTGGGAAAAATTGATTTGTGTTACGCCTTTTATGCTAAGGTTACCAATTGCCTATGTTGCAGGAATTTTATGATTTGGGGTCCAAGCTATTTCCAATCACAATAACTATGTGCTTCTTCTGGGTATTCTAGGCAAATTATGCTAAATATTGATTTTCTCAAGTGCCTTTTACTTTACTTAATACTATGATTTTATGGTTATCCAGTCATAAGATCACAAATTTCCTTTTAAAATGCAAACAAAATACAATGTTTTGATAAAAGTTAAATTAAAGTAGGTCAGAATAAATCTGTGAAATCATTCTGTACTGTGCAGCACCATTAAAATCTGTATATTGCTGAAATCACATTTAAAAGCCTTTCCAAAAGTGTTCCAAATGATATTATATATGTATTTTTAACCTTTATACAGACAACAGGAGCACTGTCAACCAAATTTGCATCTCATAGCTGGAACCAGCACCATTGCATATTGCATAATGAAACATCAGAATAACAATAAGCTACCTTGGCACATGAGCGACTTTTATTTTAATACCTAAACATTGTGAAAAATTCACCACCCCACAAGGTTTGTTACATATAATATTACTTGTATTGTGATGACAAGTGTTCTTGAGCACATTTTTTCACAAATGTGGGTGCATGTTAGATTTCATGAGAGTCTTAATTACTATGGTACTTAGGTACCTAATCATAAAATAGGTTCAATCTCAAACTTATTTGAAATAATCATCAATCCTATGTTTTTTCAGATTTTTTTTTGCAGATTATGTTGTGACACAGCATACACCAAAAGTACACATTTATTTCCCCTATATAGAAATTTTACTAACACAGCTGAGCAAATTTTTGCAAAAATTCTACCAAAAAGAAAAATTCTGCAGCTCTGGGATTTCTGCCACCTTGGTGAGACCTTGCTAGCTGTAGTTTGTTAAGATAGTTTTTCAGTATCCAACTTGCTTTCCCACATAGTAGCTAATGCAAGTTTTGTCCTAAAAGCAGGACTGTAGCCACAACATTGGCATGGATAGGGAGACAGACTGCATGGGTATTTTCAGATGTTACGAGATCACGCTGAACCACAGTGAACCACGCTCAATCCCGTGGCGGGGCCAAAGAGCCCTGAACGTCTGTTCGGCGCGCGCCAGATGTTCATCACGCTCAATACCCACATGGGGTCAATTTCAACCACGCTTCCCGGGCTAGCCGGGGGAATATCCCGGGAAGCGTGGTCAAACAGACCCCCACCGGGAACCAAGGAAAAGTAACGTCTGGACGCCA
>QEPC01012168.1:897848-914327 GCA_003113815.1 Sphenodon punctatus | reverse complement strand
CTGGGGCTGCTTCCCTTTCCCGATGGGCGCATTCCGGAGATGAGGTGCTCGCATGTGGGTTGGTCTGCGGCGGAGACCGTGTCTGCCCTGTCTGTGTGCAGCCTGGCCACCTACATGGTCTGCCTGGCGGAGGGGGGCCCTGCCCTGGCCGTGTCCTACTTTGGCTGCGTTCACGGGGCCTGTGGGTACCAGTGCTCCTGTGGGGTGGTGTATCACCAGCTGTTGGAGCTGGGTCACCTTTCGTGGCCCCCCGCTGCTGACTTCTGCTTATCTGAGCCCACCGCAGCAGAGCTGGCGGCGCTGTTCGGTATGTGGTCCCGTTGTCCGGTGTGTGGTCTCGTTCCAATGTGCAGTTGGGGCTCTCCATGCAGGATCCATTCGAGGTGTATTACCTGGTCACCCACCACATGTCCGTGCTGGGGTACCACCGGGGCATGCTTCATTGGCCGCACTTCATTCACCTGGTGGGCCACTCGGCCCCTGGCCCCTTGGTGGCCCCCTCCAGCTGACTGTGAGTCCCTCAGTGCCTTCCGGTCCCCAGTTGCCAGCCCCACTGTGAGCTCACGCCTCCGTGCTGATGCCGTGGTCCACTGCCTGTTCCCTCCTTGATGTCTTGACCATGCTGCTGTGCTGCCAGCATCCCGGGGTACTGCTGCCCCTGCCTGTGGCACTGGGCCCCCTCCGGGGAGGCCCTCTTTGACCCGCCCCCCAGCTCCCCTGGGTACTTCTGACCATCCTCGGATGCCTGCGCTCCCTCCTGCACCCCTGCACCCCCTTGGGTGCCTGTGTGACCTCGGGTGTCTGGGGTCCCCGGACTGCACCTCCCGGCTTCCTCTGGGGGAGGGGGTGGGTTGTGACTTTGGACCGGCTGCACAGCCCCAGCTCCCCTGCCTCCCCTCCATCGCACCCTCACTGGCTCTTGGGGTGCGTGTGTGCCTCCTGCACCATTCCTGGACCGCTCTCTGTTCCATGTGGCTTCCCGCTGTGCCTGTGCCCCAGCCTTCCAGGTTCCCCTCATTCCGGGACTGCCTGTGTTGCTGGGGGGTCACCCGTGTGGACTGTGTTGTTGTTGGGGTTCCACCAGCCATTGCCTGTGTCCTGCCCTGCCCCTGGGCCGTTTCCCTGCCTCTGCCCTGTCCTGCCCTCCCTCCCCACCCCCCTGTGCCTGTGGTGCCGTGTGTGTTGTCTGTCCCTCTGTGTGCCCCCTTCCCCTCCTTTCCCGTTTGGGTTTGTGTGCACCCGGGCATGTGTTTGTGCTGTGTGTTCCACTGTGCCCTCATTGTCTCTGTGCCTGTTGTGTGCAGTACCTTGGCGGTTCTTCTCCCTCCTCCCCGTCCCTTCCCGTTTCCCTTGTGTGGGCGTCCCTTTAGTCCCTTCTGGCTTAGTTTGCCCTCAGCTGGCCATGTCTGTGTCCCGCCCCTCCCCGGTGCCTTCTGGGTGTTTTGACCATGGCTGGGATTCGGTGTCACAGCTGTTGTGCTGCCCTGGACCGTGGTCTGGTGGCCCGATTCCCTGCTGTGGTCCTGGTCCCGTCACGTCTGTTTGGGACTTATATTCACCCCGGGGCGCGGTTGTTCTGTTCACCCCCCCTGGGGGTTCACTGTGGTGAACCGCCCGCCCATAACGTCTGAAATCACCCCATGATAAGGAGTAATTATGCTTCCCTTCAGAAGTTCATATACTACATAGACATTTTCTTACCAGAATTGTGATTATTACTCTATGCCATAGGCCTTGGGTTACCCATCTGAATCTTGAGACATCTTAGCCTTCAGATTAACAATGCTCCTACCCCATCTTCCTTAGCTACAGGCCTGCTTAAAACTGAGTGCATAGTACAGTAATAATTATTGAAATATATTCATAGTTATGGTTGCAAATTACACAAGAATTATCATCAGTTATCATCATCATCCATAGAATTAGGCATGAGTAATTTTTTACTGAATAAAGAATAGTATAAGGATCGCATAATATAGATGTTCAGAACATTTATTGTGTGAAATATTCACAAAAAGATTACAACTTCTTGAATGTTATGTATATAAAGAAAAATATATGAAAGGGAGATAAGGGCTCAAGTTGATGAAATCTTTCCATTGACTTTAGTGAATTTTAGATTCAGTATTAAGAAAGCATGATGTATTAATAATTTAGGTTCTTGGAAGCTTGATTATAGAGGGGCACCGGGATTGCACCATGTATTTTATTTCAGAATAAAAATGTGCAAAGTGGTGGCAAAATCCTGGCTCCTGGCTGTCAGAACTCCCACTGGTTTCAAGGGAGTCAGGGTTTGATTCCATACTACTGTGTTACAGTGTATATGTGCTATAATGTATATAATGTATATGAGTGTATATAAGGCCACTGGGTGAGGTCGTTTGGAGTGAAGTACCATCAATACGCTGATGACACTCAGCTCTACCTCTCCTTTTCGTCCAACCCAGGCCATGCAGTCTTTGTGCTTATCCGATGACTGCCTGCGGTTGGGGACTTGATGAGGATGAACCGATTGAAGCTGAATCCAGACAAGACAGGTGATGATGGTTGGTCAGCCTTGTGACCTGGAGGGGATTAGGACTCCTCTTATCTATGGAGTCCAGCCCCCTCTGGTCAATCAGGTTCACAGCCTTGGGATACTTCTGGATCCCTTGCTGCTCATGGGTAGTGGCCAGGAGCACTTTTCACCAAGTCCATCTGGTGAGGAGGCTGCAGCCTTTTTTGTCTTGATTTGGATATGGCCACTGTCATCCATGCTTTATCACCTTGAGGTTAGTTTACTGCAACACGCTCTATGTATCACTATTCGGAAGTTGCAGCTGGTGCAGAATGAGGTGGCTCACCTCCTTTTGGGGATGTAGCACCGGGAGCACATTACACTGGTGCTCCGTAGTCTGCACTGGCCCCTTATAGCTTTCCGGGCACAAGTCAAGGTCCTGGTTTTGACCCTTAAAGCCCTAAACGGTGTGGTCCCCACATATCTGAGAGGCTGCCTGTCCTTCCATGCCCCATTCTCGCCCCAGCAATCAGCTGGGAGCACCTCCCTGTGGGTGCCATCTGTTAGTCTATGACAGGTAGCCTGTTTGTATGACGAGGGCTCGTAGGGAGGCGTTCTCTGTTTCTACCCCAAAACTATGGAACTCCCTTCCCCCAGAGGTTTGTTTGAGTCCAAGCCCGAGTGTCTTCCAGACACGGTGTAAGACCTTCTTGTTTGTAAAGGCATTTGGTAGGCAGGTATAGGGGATGAGTTTGGGGTAGGGTTGTGAGGGGATGCCGGTTGTCAGGAATGGGGAGGTGTTACTGGGTGGGTTTTATGGATGTGTTGGGGGGTTTTGTGGTGGTTTTTTTTTATATTTTAATGTTTTATTGTTTATATGTTTGTATGTGTTTTATATGCTTTGTGAGCCGCCCTGAGACTCTTTGAGGGAAGGGCAGGATGGAAATCCAAATAAATAAAATAAAATAAATAATGTCTAAGCTTCAACATGTAGCAAATTTGGATTTGCACATCCTCTACATTTTCTGGTGCCTCCAAAGATAGAGTTTATTGAGTTTAATATTGTTAATACTAAAGTGAAGTTCCACATTTTGCATAAATGGACCATTACCATCTGAAGGCCTAGATCCCTGCCCTCTTTTGCCCCCATCATGGTTGTGAAGCAGCTAGACTGGTCCACCCTCAGAGACTAATGGATCCAACAGGAATACAGAACTCTTTGGAAGATTTGCCCACTGACTTGTCGGCTGCTCTTTCAATGAACTGGTCGACTTGTAGCATTGCACGCTGACCACAGCCACTGGCACGATTGCACCCACGCATCCACTTTCCCCACTTCAGCAGGACAGGTCCCCCTGGTATACAGGGGACCTGAGGCAGATGAAGCATGAGGGTGGGCGGTTAGAGCACAGGTGATGGTGCTCAACTTACTCTGAAGCTGACTGATTGCAGCATAGATTATTTTTGAAGGACTATGCTATGACTGTGATGATGGCAAAGAAAGCTTCCTTTTCTGCTATCATACATCTGCAAAGTCTTGTCCAGAAGAACTGTTCTGGATTTTGAAAGGCCTTGTTAATCCAGTTTGTCTTCACCTGGAATTAAAGTCATCTGTTGCCTGCTGTGATGCAGTTGATAATTACTTTGCAGATAAAATCACTCGTATTCACAACTTGGATGCTTCTGTTTTGACTGTAGACTCAGAGTTTGGGGTTGTAGGAGTTCAGCCTTGTTCCATTTTTGTTGGATCAGTTTCAGTTGGTCTCCCACTGATGCAGAGGAAGTTCTTGGGGCAATATGGGAGGCCAGTTGTGAATTAGATCCTTGTCCATCCTGGCTGGTGAAAACCAGCTGGGAGACATTGGTGCTATTGCTGGCTGCAGTTGTCAGTGCCTCCCTTCAAAAGTGTGGTTGTCTGTCCCCAAGGCTCAAAAAGCTACCTCTCAATGTTGACTTCCCTCCTAGCTATTGGTCTGTCTCTCACCATCCCTCTTAGGGAAGGTTACTGAATAGATGGTTGCCCAGCAGCTTCAGGAACATCTTGATACTGCCAGATACCTAGACCCATCTCAGTCTGTTTTCCATCCTGGGTATAGTACTGAAACTGGCACTTGTGGCCATGGTTAATGAGCTACACCTGAAGATCAGCAAAGGAAATTGTACCCTGTTGTTCCTGTTAGATATTTCAGGTGACTTTGATACATTTGATGACAAGGTATTGTTGTCATGACTGCAGGATTTTGCAGGGTTGCACGGTACTGCTCTTATATTTATTTATTTATTTATTTATTTATTTGTACGATTTATATGCCACCCCCTCCTGCCTCAGGAATCTTTAAAACATTAAAAAGACCATAATAATTTCAGTTAAAACAATGTAACCCCACCACCACCCTAACCCAACCCACTCAACCCATCTCCCTCGGGAAAGGCCTGGCGGAACAGCCAAGTCTTACATTGTCTGCAGAAAGAGGGGAGGTCGGCAGCCAAGCGGATCTCCAACGGGAGGGAGTTCCACAGCCGAGGCACAGCCGCAGAAAACGCCCTCCTCATAGGGAACCTCGGATAACCTCGAGGAGGGCGCCTCCAGCCGACCACAGGGGCCGCTCCAGGACCTGGACAGTGAGGCGGTCCTCTTGAGTGGATCCATTCATTCCTGTCAGGTAGGTCCCAGCAGGTGGTGATGGGCTATTTCTCATTGTCCCCTTGAGGCCTCCCCTATGAAAGTCCACAAGGTTCCATCTTGTTGCCCCTATTGTTCAATGTGCATCTGAGGCCGCTGGGCGCAATCGTATAGAGGTTCAGTGTGAGGTGTCATCCACATGTTGATGACACCCAGTTCTACTCCTCTTTTTCATCCAAGGCAGGCCCCATGGTCTCAGTCCTTATGCAGTGTGTTGCTGCCATTGGAGACTGGACAAGGGTGAGATGACTCAAGCTGAATTCAGACTGACGTGATGATGGTTGTCCAACCCTGTGACCTGAGCGGGATTGGGATTCCCATCACTGATATGGTCCAGACTCCTCTGGTCACCCAAGTTTGAGTTCTGGGAGTGCTCTTGGATCTCTTGCTACACCTAGATCATCAGGTTGTGGTGGTGACCACTCCAGGAGTGTCTTTCACCAACTCCAACTAGTGTGGAGGCTGCAACCTTTTCTTTTCTGATTCAGACCTGGCCACTGTCATCCATGCTTTTATAACCTCAGGGCTACACTACTACAATGCTCTTTATATGGGGCTGTCTTTGGTGACTGTTCGGAAGCTGCAGGTGGTGCAGAACATGATGGCCCACCTCATTTTCAGTGTGAGCACATCACGTCTGTGCTTCAGAGTCTGCACTGGCTCCTGGTACCTTTCCAGGCAAACAAGGTGCTGTTTTTTTCTTATAAAGCTAAATGGACCAGGCCCCACATGTCTGAACGATTGCCTCTTCTACTGTCTCCCATCACAATGCCTGTAGCCAGCTGGGAGCACTGTCTTGCAGGTACCACCTCCCAGTCAGGTTCTGATGACAAGGGGTGATTTCAGACGTTACGTGTTCCAGAGTCACCACAGTGGATTCCCAGCAGTGGTGAACCGAACAACCACCCCCCGTGGTCAATAAAGGCCCCAAACAGACATGATGGGAGCAGGACCATGGCAGGGTATTGGGCTGCCAGATCACAGCCTGGGGCGGCGCAACAGACGTGACGCCGATTCCCGGCCGTGGTCAAAACACCCAGAAGGAGCCGGGGAGGGGCGGGACACAGACATGGCCTTCTGAGGGCAAAGGAAGCCAAAAGGGACCCAAGGGAATGCCCACACAAGGGAAACGGGAAGAGAGGAGGAAGAGGGAGAAGAGCTGCCCAGGTACCACACACAACAGGCACACAGACAGCAAGGGCACAGTGGAACACACAGCACAAACACACACACCCGGACAGGAAAGGGAGGGGGGAGGCCCAGCGGGACAGACAACACACAAGGCACAACGGGCAAGGGGGGGAGGGACAGGGAAGAGGAGGGGAAACGGCACAGGGACACAGCAGGACACAGGCAAAGGCAGCCAGAACCCCCAATACAGAACAGCCCACACGGGCACCCTCACAGCAACTCAGGCAGTCCCAGAACGGGGGGCCCCAGGCAATCAAGGCACAGGCACAGCGGGAGCACACACGGAACAGGGAGCGGGCCGGGAACAGTCCAGAAGGCACACTCGGAACCCAAGCGCTAGTGAGGGGGCGATGGAGGGAAGACAGGAGGTGCAGTGCAGCAGGTCCAAAGTCACACAACACGCCCCCCGGAGGAAGCCAGGGGGGGGCCAGTCCGGGAGCCCCAGAACTCCAAGATCACACGGGCACCCGAGGGGGGGGTCGGGGCACAGAAGGGGGCACAGGCGAACGAGGATGGTCAGCAGCACCCTGGGGAGCCAGGGGGCCCGGTCAGGGCGCCGGAGGCGGACAATGAAAACGGCAGCCACGGAGGGGAACACCGGGGACAGAGGCAGATGGGGGGGGCGGAGGGGGCCTGGAGCCACAGGCAGCCCCAGCGACACCCCAGGAAGCAGGCAGCACAGCAGCATAGCCAGGACAGCAAGGAGGGAGCAGGCAGCGGGCCACGGCAGCAGGGCGGAGCCGAGAGCCCACACGGAGGCCAGGAACAGGGGTCTGGAAGGCACAGGAGGACTCACAGCCAGCTCCTGGGGGCCACGAAGGGCTCAGTGGCCGGGTGCCCCGCCTGGTGTATGAGGTGGGGCAAATGAAGCATGCCCTGGTGGTACCCCTGTATGGACATGTGGTGGTTGATCGGGTAGTAAGCCTCGAAGGGATCCTGCATGGAGAGACCCAGCTGTACATCGGAGCAGGACCACACACCGGACATGGCTGCCAGCTCTGCCGCGGTAGGCTCAGACACACAGCAGTCAGCAGCAGGGGGCCACAAAAGCTGACCCAGCTCCAACAGCCAGTGATACACCACCCCACGGGAGCGCTGGTACCTATGGGCCCCATGAATGCAGCCAAAGTAGGACACAGCCAGGGCAGGGCCCCCCTCCGCCAGACAGACCATGTAGGCGGCCAGGCTGCACACACACAGGGCGGACACGGTCTCCGCCACAGACCAGGCCGCATGCGAGCACCTCATCTCCGGGATGCGCCCATCGGGAAAGGGAACCAGCCCCAGCGTCTCAGCATGCAGCCAGCAATCCCGGGCGCTCGCCTCATAGCCGAAGTAATGCAGACCAGAGCTCAGGCTCGCATAAGCATCCGACAGGCTGTCTGGGCAGCTCAGCAGCAATTGCACCACCAGGGTATGCCACAGGTCACACAGGGCCATGGTCTCGCGGAAGGACCATGGATGGGGGGCCCCATGGGAGCCGGGAGCCCAGTGAAAGCACAGCCAGCCCTAGTCCAGCATGCCAGGGAAAATAACACCACGAACAGGGGACCTACATTCCCTCCAGGGATGGGAGGGGGCTCGGGGGGGCACCAAGGCCAGCCGGGAAAGCCATAGGCCACAACAATGTATGACAACAGAGCGAGGCATGGGGTGCGGACCCAGCCCATGCAGGAACCGAGCACACAGACAGGACAGCCGACATGTTAATCAGGCCGGCAAGGACACGATGTTGCAAACAGGGAGAGGTGGGAGGTGATGACAGGAGACATGCAACTGCAGCATGCACGCCCAGGCATGCGCCGACCCGTGCGCACGGCTCCTGCCAGGGACAGCAGGTGTGCTCAATACCGCGCACCCGCCGCCCCGGGCCGGCCGCCCTGCAAGAGCTGGCACAGGCAGCTAGAAAAGGGGGGGGAGAACACCCGTCCCAGCCTATATCAGGGCTGCCAGCGACCCCCCAGGGCTCACCTCACCATGGAGGGGGACAGGTTGGGTGCATGCGGGATGCTCCTTGCGCTCTGTGCCGAGTGGTACCGCGCCCACACCGATCAGCTGTGCATCCAGACCGCTGAGGTGCACCTGGGCGCCCGCCTGCGGGTTACTATGGCCTGGAGTGCTGCAGGGCCCCGCAGGGCTCAGTCACCAAGCTGGCCTGGCTCAGGGCGCAGAGGGTGTCCGGAGAGGACTTACAGGCCGTGAGCCGCAGCCAAACCAGACCTGCGGCGATCCGCGAGGCGGCCGGCCACCTCCAATGGAGGAGGGAGACCATGTGCCGGGCCGCCCTGCTTGCTATGCCCATTGCCCGGCGGCTATGGGTCATGGAGCGGGCCCAGGGCTGGTGGTCCCGGGCGTTGGCTCAGTGGGATGAGGCAGCCTGGAGGGCACACTTTAGGATGGACAAGCTCACCCTACTGCGGCTCGCGGAACTGCTTACATCCTGGCTGGAGCGACAACACACCCCCATGAGGAACCCCATCCCCATGGTCCAGCAGGTGGGCATCGAGGTCTGGGCCCTGGCAACACCCGACCCCTGCCGGTCCTTCTCTCAGCACTTTGGTGTCGGGGTGAGCACCGTGGCCTGTATCCTCCGGAATGTCTGTGAGGCTGTGGAGGGCGTACTCCTGGACAGGGCGATCCAGCTGGTGGATCAGGGGCCCGTGATGGCCGGCTTCGCAGCTGGTGGGTTCCCCAACTGCATGGGTGCTGTGGATGGCACCCACATCGAGATCCTCCGCCCCTCTGCAGGGGAGCCCGCGGAGTATGTCAATAGGCACGGGTATCACTCCCTGCAGCTGCAGGTGGTCATGGACCACTGGGGGAGGTTCATAGACATCTTCACGGGCAACTCTGGGTGCAGCCACGATACCCGGATCATGACCATCTCCCCCTTTTATGCCCAGATGTACCGGGGGGACTTTGCAGACATGGGGATGGCCCGGATCGAGGGGGTGCTGATGCCCCTCTGTATCCTGGGGGACCCAGCCTACGCCCTCACCCGGTGGCTGATGAAGTTATACCCAGTCGCCCGGACCCCGGCGGAGGCGCTCTACAATACCCACCTGTGTGCCAACAGGACCGTGGTCAAGCGGGTGTTTGAGGCCTTCAAGCAGCACTGGAGGAGCCTCGCCGGACGGCTAGACTCCACAGTGGAGACCTCGGCCCTGGTGATCGGTGCCTGCTGTGTTCTGCACAACATGTGCGAGACCGATGGGGCCGCCCTTGAATACCCCATGCCTACCTGATCTCCCAGCCCCGTGCCTCTGTACGTGAACTCAGACAACCCGAGGGAGTACCATTACGCCAAATGCATCCGTGCCGCCCTAGCCAGGCACATCAGTGGGGAGGCCCAGGCATGAGGGCGCCCACCCCCATGGGGGCCTGGGGGTGTCCCCGGGTGAGCCCCTATACGGGCATGGTCCACACACCCCACCTTCAGGCCCCTGAACTGATCACGGGAGGCAGCTGTGTCAGCCGTGTATTTATTATATCACCCGCTTACCCGTACCACCACCACCACCACCGCCGCCACCCCTCAGACCGCCCTCCCCCTTCCCCCTCTTCCCCCCGGCCCCCGCGTTTCCTGGGGCACCCCCTCGAGTGCCCTGTGGGCGGCACAGAACTCTGGGAGCTGCCCTCCCCCCCCCCGCTGTTCATGTCCCCAACGGTGTCCTGGGAGGCCTTAGTGTCCGGAGGGGCAGGTGGCGGTGGGAGGGAGGACCTGGGACCCGAGGGACCCCCCTGGGTGGCTGCTCCCTCCGGAGGCCGGCGGGGACCGGGAGGTGGATGCGGGGCCCCTGCTGGCGTGAAGGTGGCTGGGGCGGTTGGGGAGGCAGTGGGGGCGCTGAGGGGCCTGGCACAGGGCCCTGGGCAGGCAGGGTGCCTGGCGGGGCGGCTGCCATGACATAGGTGCACATAGTGCCTGTGTGCAGGAGCAGGGAGGTCCCAATGTCATGGAACCTGTTCATCTTGGCTGAATGCTCCTGCACCATCCCCTCGATGGCCTGTTCCAGCCGCCTAAATGTCTCTGCCTGCCTGCTGTGTTCCCGGCGCTCCCACCTCCACTCCAGGCGCACCTCTGCCTGGAGCCTCTGGTCCCTTGCCTCCGCCTGCTCCAAGGAGCGCTCTATGGCTGCCTCCATGCGGTCCACGACTGCAATCATCCGCTCCCCCTGTTCTGTGGTGGTCCAGACAGTGTCCTCCGCCTGGTCCTCCCTCCGGCACCATACCCGTGCCTGGTGCTCCCTCATTCGCTGGGTAGGGGGCACAGGTTGCTGTGGCCTCTTCGGCTGTCCTATAGGGTACATAGTGGTTAGTTGTTTGCTGCCCCGGACGCCCGCCCCCCTTGCCACCCGCCCCCCCTCCGGGGCCCCCATCCCACCATGCGTGTCCCGGGATCTCCACCCGGCCTCCCCAGGGCCCCCCCGCCTGTGTGCCTCACCTGGGTCCTCCGGCTGCTGCCTGGGCTGCTGTGCGCCAGCCTCCTTGCCCGCCTGCCTCTGGTGCCGGGACGTTCTGTGCCCTGTGGGGTATGGGGGGGTGGTTGGTGGGGGGCTTCCGGGTTGCCCGGCCGTCCCCCCGTCCCTGTGTAACGGGTTGGCAGGGCCGGGTGGGGCCTGCCCCCTGGCCAAGCCGTCTCCCTCCCACCTCGCCCTGGGTCCGTCCCCCCGTCCCGTCAGCTAGCTTACCCATGATGTTTGTTTCTGATTCCTCCGAGGCCGGCCCCTCCATGTTGCTGTGCTCCCCCTGCGACCACTGGCTGAGGGTGATGAGGGTGCCGGCCTCGGAGTCTGGCTGTCCAGCCAGGGGGTGGGCCCTCTCCGGGCTGCTGTCCGGGGTGGGGCCTGCTGGTCCCTGAGGTCCTGGGGCGTTCCTGCTGGGGGTCTGGGGCCCTGGAGTGGGTGCCTTCTTGTGGGGTGGCGAGGGGAGGGGGTACCTCAGCCTGTTCCCTGCCCTGAACCACAGCGCTCCCCACAAGCTGTGGGGTGACTATTGAGCCCTTCATATGTAGGATGCGGTCCAGGGCATCGTAAAAGGGGGCGGTCCGGAGTCCGTGCCTGGACCGCTGGCTGTTGTCCCTGATGGCCTTGTAACCCCTCTTTAGCTCTTTGGCCTTGGAGCGTGTCATGGGGACATGGGGGCAATACATCCATTTGGGGGAGATTACCCACAATTTGGGGATATGTGTTGTGTGATGTGAAGGGTTAAACACATTGTAAAGCTTAGTTGAGGGCAGAATGCTGAAACCAGTTGCTAGAGTGGGGGATGAGATTCCCTTTGTCATGGCAAGTGGGTAGTTTGTTACCAAGCAACGGCCAGGTAACCTTCCCAACTTGATAACAATAACAATGGCCAGGAGAAAGAGGAAGTGACCTAAGGCCTCCAGCGAGGAAGAAGAAGGAACTTTTTCTTCAAGAATTAACTCTCTTCCATCTTGACTTTCAACGAGTTAACAGCTCAGGAGAGGAGCTGCCACATGTTTGCAGATTATGGACTAAAGACTTGACTATGAACTAAGATTTGAACCCAGTCTTCAACATCAAGGCCGAGACAGCAACTGATGGACCAGTATTGCCTCCAAGGGGAGGCTTGGCCAGGGGTGCGGACCTCTGAAAGCTCCCTGATTGCAGTGAAGGTTTTCTGATCACACGGGGACCCACGTGGGCACAGGCAACAGGGTTGTGGCTGGCCTGGTGGGCAAACGGGGGGCTGCCTCTGAACGAGAGAGGGCCCCAAACCCATCCCCCCGGTGACAGAGCGGCACTGTGAGACGGTCCGGTGATGCCCCGCCGCCTCCATTTCCCGCACTAGCACCCGGAACATGTGCTCGTTCCTCTGATTGAACGCTAGCTCCAGCTGATGCTCCAGGGTCCCCCAGATGCGGATAAAGTCCCGGGTCTCCCGAAGCCCCCACTAGCCCCCTCGGTGGTAGGGCCTTCTCCCCCTTCTCCCCTCCAGTTCCTCCTCCACCTCCTGCTCCTCCTCCGCCTGGGCTGGGCCCGTGTCCTCTGGGGGCTCGGCCTCCCGGGTCCGTTTGCGTGTCTGCGGGACACAAAGGAGGGGTGTTGTTTGGTAGCTGGTCTGCCCCGTTCTCGTGGCCCTGCCCCTTCACCCCTTCACCCCCACCTGCCAGACGGCTACCCGGCCGGTGCCCCTGTGGTGCCAGGTCCGATCCCCTTCGTTCCCCTTACCCGTTTCCGGGGTGCCTCCTCCCCCAGTCCAGTCGATGTCCCCAGGACAGCCTGTCCCGGCTGTTGCTGCTGCTGCTTCCCTCCCTCCACCTCCTGTATGTACAGCACGACCACCTCCTCCCCCGCCTGCGCCTCTACCACCTCCTCCTCCTCCTCCCTCGCTCCCCTGTGTTGTTTCTGGTTGCTTGGCAGCAACGCTGCGTGCTTTGTCCTCGGCTGGGAATCATTTTGATTGATTCCAGCCGGTGATTGCTGTCCAGACGTTACTTTTTATTGTTTCCCATTGGGAATCTCTTTGACCACGCTTTCAGAGATGGTCGGGCCGGAGGTCCGGAAGCGTGGTTGATTTTGACCCCATGTGGGTATTGACTGTGGTGAACATCTGGCGGATGCCGAACAGATGTTCAGGGCTCTTTGGCCCCGCCGTGGGATTGAGCGTGGTTCACTGTGGTTGAGCGGGATCTCATAACGTCTGAAAATACCCAAGGGCACACAGAAAAGCGTTCTCAGTTGCTACGCCAGTGTTGTGGAACTTCCTTACCCTGGAGGTTTGTTTAAGCCCAAGCCTGAGTATCTTTCGGAGGTAGTATAAGACCTTTCTTTTTGGCCAAGTGATTGGCAGGTGGGAATAGGGGCTGGGAGGGGATTTTGGAGGTTGCTGGATGAGATTTTTAGAGGACTTCTGTATTTTCATGCATTTTTATGTATTTTATTATTTCTTATCTTGTAAGCTGCCCTAAGCCTTAGGGCAAGGGCAGGACATAAATTTAAATAAATAAATAACATGTTCCTGAAAGAGAAAAATAAACAACATATGTATGCTGTTGAAATAGGTTTAAAAAATCTATCGAAAATTATATAGTCACTGGAATGAGTGAGTGGAGGGACAGAGACCATGAATGAAGAAATATATAGTACAGCTATCAAGAAGGGATAGTGATGATCTTCAGTTGCTACTTTCTAATATGATTATATAGTGCCATGAACCTCATTTCAACAAATAGCCTAAACTTCATTGGACTTAAACAAATTATGGTAATGAATCATAATATTGTAGTTAATCCTAATTGATGACGGGGGGCAAATATTTTACATTTCATTATCACTGAATTTGTAATAAAAATGCAAATATGTATTTTTATCGATATTTTTCTATAGGGATTTTCAACACCAGTTGTCTCTTAAACAATGTTATCTTGTTCATTGTTGTGCAAAAGCATAAGAGAATACAAGAGGTTGTGGTTACATATTTATTGTAAATTTATCCACCATTTTGCCTAGTGTGGAGGCTGAGAAGAACTATCTGTAGTGAAAAAGAATAAGCAGCAGCATTAAGTAGGTGATATATGGAACAGAGGCACTGATATTGACAGATCTAGTTTCTTAAAATACAAGAATAATGTTGATAACAGGTGTACTTTTTATTTATTTATGATTAATATAGAACAAATAGTTTCCTTGTAAAAATGCTCATTTACTCACATGTAACTCCTCTTAAGGGTGTACCTTAAGGACAAAGAAAGGTCGCCAATCTCTCCAACTCCTAGTTCTTTGTCAAAAATGGACACAGTTAATGAGGTTCGTTTGGTACAGCACAAATTCTCAGACACAGATAGAGATCCTTTCAATGGAAACAAATTTGTTTGGCTTTACCAGGTTACTTAGCGATTAATAATAGCCTTGAGATGCAGGTCAGAAAGGTCATTGTACCCGCTTGCCAACACAATCTGAAATGTGCAGCTAGTCCAGCTCTACAGGCTGAGGCCCCCAAACACTATGCATAAAGTAAAACAGGCTATTTTCCAACTTCTTTTTTCATATTAATAAGCAATTTTCAAGAGAAGGGTGGCAAAATGGGGGCCATGCCACTCTAAGTAATTCATTTATTTTGCAATTTAATCTTATGTTAGGAAAAAATTACACTGCTGCAAAAGCATAGCATGGTGATTTTTAAACGTCAGTATGTTTCATAAGTAACCTTGTATGAAATATTGTATTAGCAGCCTTTAACGGTAAACTGCAACAAAAAATATTTCCAGAGATTGAAACAAACCTATACATCTTTGCCTACCTTTAATTTATTTCCTTTTCATTCTGTTTTTTTGCCTTGCACATTTGAAGGAAAACCATGTATGATTTACTTATTTTGCATGTTTTGCTACGTTCTGTGGATTAATATTTTAATAAGAAACTTAAAAGAATGCAGCATAAAACATGCTTAAAATAGACAGCTAATGGGTATTTTAAAAATAATGCATTTTAATTGTGTTTCATCTATTTATATGTCATTTATTACCATTTCACATATTTTGATGTACTCATTTACCAACCCAAGGTAACAAAGAATCAGAAACAAATTAATAATCCAAACAAGATTGTTCACACCAATAAAATGACTTGGATTCATAGAAGTGTTTGTTGAATCTTACACTTAGTCCATAGTGCTTAGATTCTACTCCTGCTGAATTCAGTGGAAGTTTTACCATTGACATCACTGAGATGTCAGTATCCCTATGGCCATTTTTACACGGATGGAGGTGGGAGGGGGGATGGGTGTTTGGCCGTGGTGGGTGGAGATGGGTGTGTGTCTGTTTACATGGACACACACACACACCTCCAACCACGGGGTCGCCTCCAGTTTTCCGGAGGGCCCCGTGGGTGAAGATGGCTTGGTGATGGGTGTAGGTGGGTGTCCATTGGGAGCGCGCATGCACAAACACCCACTGCCCATGGTGTTTACACGGGCGCACACTCGGCGCACACCCATCCCCCCACCGGCCGTTTACACAGAAGCCCACCCCCACCCCCCAACACCCACCGGAACGCCAAGCGGGGGCTGGGGGTGTGTTCATGTAAAACCGGCCTAACTTATCTTTCTGCCTAATTAGCATAATTTGGTGAGTTTTTATAAACTTCTGTTCTCTAAAGACAGATAACTTGGGGCATCTCAAGTTCCTAGACATAGTACATGTCTGCTTCCTGGAGCAGCTTGTCTTAGAACCCACAAGAGGAATAGCTGTTTTAGATTTTGTCCTGACTGCAGCAGAGGGCCTAGTGAAAGCGGTAACAGTGGCAGAGCCACTTACTAAAACAGTGATCACAATGTAATTAAATTCAACATGCTAATAAGTGAATGATTACCGAATAAGTTTGCCACAAGGATAACTTCAAGAAGGGGAACTATGGAAAGATGAGGAAGTTAGTTAAGAGGAAATTAAAAGGGGAAGACATCAAGGTCAAAGGCCTGCAATAGGCATGGAGATTATTGAAAACTTCTATCTTAGATGCCCAGATTAAATGTATACCACAAGTCAAAAAGGGAAAAAACCCAACAAATGCCTGCATGGCCATATGGTAATATTAATGAGTTAATAATTGTTGTTCAAAAAATGGGAAAGTACTATAAATGAGGTAAATAGGAGTGAGCACAGACATTGGCAGAGAAAGTGTAAAACCATGATGAGACAGGCCAAGAGGGAATTTGAGGAACAACTTGCTAAGGATACCAAATTCTATAAAAGCTAGGGGTGGGAAACCGGTAGAATCCGGTATCCGATAATGCCGGTATCGGGTGTACCGGCATTATCGGATTCGACCCGGTACCGGATTTCGGGGTACCGGATTTTTTTACATTGCAGCCATTTAAAAATGGCTGCAATGTAAACAAACTTAAAGCCCCAGCAATAAAGTTTTTTTTAAAAAAAACCTCCCCGAGTCCAGGCTGCGCGGGTGGAAGGGGGGGACACCCCCCACCCACCCTGCCCAGCCTGGATTTTTGTTTTAAAAAAGAAAAGAGGAAGACCCAGAGGCGAGGCGAGGCGAGCCCACCCCCCAGCACCAGCGGCCGCGGCGTCCCCGCAGCCGCCGGTAAGTATGACCCGATCCCTGGGAGGGGGGGGTGTTTAACACCCCCCCCC
>QEPC01012168.1:848945-878060 GCA_003113815.1 Sphenodon punctatus | reverse complement strand
GTGTGCTGTGTGTGGCACCTGTCAGCCTGTTCTCCCTCTTCCCCCCTCCCTTCCCGTTTCCCTTGTGTGGGCGTTCCCTTGTGTGCCTCTTGGCTTCGTTTGCCCTTCTGCGGCCATGTCTGTGTCCCGCCCCTGCCCGGTGCCTTCTGGGAGTTTTGACCACGGCGGGGGTTCGGCTGCACGTCTGTTGTGCTGCCCCGGTCCGTGATGGTTCGGCCCGGTTCCTGGCCGTGGTCCCGGTCCCGTCACGTCTGTTTGGGTCGTTTTTCCGCCCCGGCTCGTGGTTGTGTTGTTCACCCCCCCTGGGGGTTCACTGTGGTGAACCAGCCTCCCGTAACGTCTGAAAGCACCCAATGTAGTATTAAAAATTCCAACTGATTAGTAAAAGTATCAGTATTTTCTTCTGGTAACCTATTGGATAAACATTTGACCATAGGTGAACCAAAAATAAAAGTGAAGCAAAATAATAGCACAGTGACATTGTTTTAGAGTATTGGGGAAAGTCCCAAATATTGGGTAAAAACAGACATCAACTTTACTCCACTTTAACATTTCTTATGCATGTTGCAGGGCTGCATTGTAAAGCGGAGTTAAGGTGCATGTCTGTTTTTACCCACTGTCTAAAATGGGCTTTGAAATACTGATGAAGTCAGTATTGTATGGATTATTCAGTACAATAGCCTAATTTAGAAGCTACATTTAGAAGCATTTAGATCCTCATGTTGCTCTTATGTCCTGCAACACAACCATTAAAATTGACTGCCTTTGTGACTACAGTGATTTGAATACTAGCAAGCCATACTCTTCAACAGCCTAGATGTTTACAGGTTCAACAGTTACATTTTACAAAAGAAGCAAATTAATGTAGTATTTAATATAGTGCAATACTTTGTCTAACCTGTGACATGCTTACAACAAATAAAACATGGATCAATAAACTCAGTGATAGCTTTTAACTGAGTGCACATATATAAAATTTTATAGTATTATAATGTCTTTTAAAATACCATTTTAGTATACTTGTTGGTAAACAATTACACTAATTTATTTTGTCAAAGGATTTGAAAAACTAGTTCTTTCATGTTGCTATTGGTACCAATTTACTGTATTTATGCAGATACTTTCACACACACTGGAGCTGCACTCACATCAACCATATGTCTGAAATAACAGACTTCTGTGAACTAATTAATTAACTAGCTACGGGTATTTTTGTACCTCTGTATTTTACAAAGAAAGCTAAATAAGTTAGATATTTGCATAATCAATAATTACTAGCAGTAATCGGGTTAATTTGTTGTCACCGACCTCATCAACTCTAGTTCCAATTAAATACTGTTTGTTATGCATCCCGCTGACCTCAAATCATGAATAAGTTTTGCCGCTCTAAAAAATGATCCGTTTTCTCTGTGCAAGTGTGGCATTGTTCATGCAGCCCAAACTTTTATAGCTGTAAGAGGAAGTTTGGAAATAGAAAGTGAATTTTTATTTGATTAAAACTAAGTTAGTTGGAAAATAATGCCTGGAGAAATAAAATACAAGCTCTAAAACTTTATGCTTATGAAATATTGAGCTTTTAATCAACTTGCTTTATATATCAGTGACTTCAATAACTAGTCAAGTAGCACCTAACACATCTGAGGCTTCCTTTGTTTGAAGAAAATTCCTCCTACATGATTCCCATAATTATGAAGAAACCTACTATTGAGTCCTTGCCCTTGTTATCTGGTAATAAATTATGTTGTTTACTCCACCTACTGGTTGCTTTTAGCAAGAGATTCTACTGTGAAATGTAGCAAGAAATGCATCTAAAAGGTGCGAACACTAAGAGTCTGTCAATTGAAATTTTATTAGACAAATTAAGATTCTGCATCTTGTGTTTTTAAAAGCACAGCTATTTATGATAGACAATGTTTTCCTTAAACTACTTTTAAATGAGTGAAAAAATCAATGCCGTATAAACAAGATAATTCAAAGAATTGCAGGAAAATAAAACTTCTTTGCATTTTAGTAAAGCCTCATTAGTATTCAAATTACTGTAGGCACAAAGGATCCAGTTATTTATTTCAAATTTATATTTCTAGGAAATTTTTTAAAAGCTCAGATAACTCAAATTGTATTCCTATCCTTCATATTCATATCAGGAGCTGAAACATAGCTAATTTTGCTGTCAGTCTATAAAAACAGTGTGTAAATTGCCAAGGTTGTATTAGTGGAACCTTTAAAATATTAATAATCCAGTACATCCTCAGGCACATAGCTTAAACTCCTCCCTCTCCTTTGCACTTCAGAACCTAAGATCTTGCCCTTTGCCTGGCATGATGACATTGCTAAAATTCAGCCCTTCCTTACTGAAAAGGGCAGACAAGACTAGTCCATGCTCTTGACTATTGCAATCTCCTCCTTACTGTCCTTCTCCACTCTCACCTCTGTTCAGTACTCTGCTGCCAAGGGCATTCACTTGGCTTGCTGCCTTTATCATATCCGTCCCCTCCTCTTCTTCCTCCACTGGTTCCTCCTCCCCCTTCACATCCAACACAAACTCCATGCCCTTGCCATCAAGGCTCCTCATGGCCTTCTTCCTCCATTTCTTTCTGCTTTCATCTCATTCTACGTTTCCTCCTGGAACTTGTCTTCTCCTCTGCTGCCACCCTCATCTGCCCCCGAGTGTCTTGTGCGCTAAAGCATCTTTGTTCATTCTCCCTTGTTGTGTCTGGAATTCTCTCCCCAGCAAGATCTGCTCTGTTCCTTCATTCCCAACCTTCAGATTCCTCCTAAAACCTACCTCTTCCATCAGGCCTTCCCTAGCTCCTCACCGCCATAAATTGCTTGTTTATGCTTCTCTTTATACTGCCATTTCCCTCTGAATCCCCATCTCTTATAACTAAGCTAAGCACATACACCTGCAAATTTTCAGCTTCATGAATGCATCCCTGCCTCTCTCTATGTTCCACTCTCCCTTAAGAAAAGAAAACCAAATGTTAGGCATTATTGCGAAAGGAATAGAGAATAAAAAAGAAAGTATAATGTTGCTGTATAAATCATTGATACGACCCCACCTTGAATATTGTGTGCAGTTCTGGTATAACAAAACTGGAGAAGATTCAGAGAAGGGCAACAAGGATGATAGAAGGGATGGATCAAATTCCATATGAGGAGAGGCTCAACAGGTTAAGACTGTTGCCTGTTTAGCTTGGAGAAGAGGTGATTAAGGGGACACTCTCTGAAGTTAAATGGAAGCAGATTTAAAATGAACAAAAGGAAGTACTTTTTCACACAGTGGACAATACAGTTGTAGAACTCATTGCCAGAGGAGGCAGTGAAAGCCAGCAGCACAACTAGTTTCAAATGGAAATTGGATAATTTTGGGGGGATAGAGCCATAAATGCTTACTAGTTGTTGGGGCTTAAACCCCTGGCTACTAGTACTTGAGAGCAATCAGCAGGAGATGGATCACTTCTTTCAAGCTACTGAAGTTGGCCACTGTCAGAGACAGGATGCTGGGCTATATTAACTGCTGGTCCAACCCAGTAAGGCGCTTCTTATGTTCTAGATTGTAAGCCCCTTCAGACAGGGACATGTCTAATCATGGCTGTATAGCACCAGGCACATTGCTTGTGCTATAGTAATATTAATAATAAATAATAATAATCTTTAACTAAATAGGATTTTAAAATTTTCGTGTAGCAGAAGAACCAGAATTCTGAAGGCAGTAGTGTGTCTGTAAACTGATGGTTGTAGACCGATATTAAGCATTTGTATCAGAAATCTAAAAAAACCCTGTGAGGATGTTTTGACTGTTTTTCACTTAATGAACTCCAAACAAAGTGTTCTGATTCCTTTGCTGCCTTGCCCTTTGCTCTGATCTGTTCAATTAAAAAACGAATGAGTCTTCTGTTATGCAAAGGATTAGATTGGATGAATATGTTGGTTCCTTCTTCTTCCAATAATTTGTAAAATTATGATGTTTTGCTGGGAATCAATAGCAACTGGTTTAGCTACGGGCAGAAAGTAGCTTCAAGATAATCAACAAGTATTTGTGTTGAAGTTCATTCACATTGACACTTATCAGGGTGCAAGTATGTTCTGAAAATTGGCTCACAAGGGACCAATCCTACAGAGGAATGATTGACATGGTGAAGAAGACTTGTATACTTTTCAAAGGTTTCAGCCTGAGAATAAACACAGTCAGGAGTATGTAAATCCAGGTATTTACATTAGACATCATCAGAGCTGGTAAGTTGCTACTTTTTGATGCAATGCTTGTTGGCTGCTTCTACCTTTGTCAGACTCTTTGCAAGACTCTGGGTTCTCTGCTTTACATAAGAACGTAAGAAGTGTCATACTGAGTCAGACCAATGGTCCACTGAGCTCAGCATCCTGCCTCGAACAGTGACCAATCTCAGTCGCTTAGGAGAAGTAACTAACAGGTCACAATGGAGCAATCCATTCCCCGTTGTTCACTCCCAGCTCCCGTAAGAGGTTATGGGCCCAAACCTACTTGGCTAATAGCCATTAATGGACCTATCTTCCAAGAACTTATCTAATCCTTTTTTTTAACCCAGCTATACTACCAGCCTTTATCACATCTTTGGCAACAAGTTCTAAATGTTAATTGTGTGTTGAGTGAAAAAAATACTTTATTTGTTTTAAATCTGCTGCCAGTTAGTTTTATGAAGTGTCCCCTAGTTCTGGTACTATCTGAGAAGGTAAATAACTGCTCCCCCTATTAATTCCTACCCCACTCATGATTTTATAAACTTCTGTCTTTCCTGGTGTACAGATCTTCAGTACTTCCTTCCTGGAAAAAGTGGATTTCTTCCACATTTGGGCAGATATTGCCTTCCATGATGGGTGTTTTTAAACAAGACGTGGCCACTCATGGCCCTCCACTGTCCATGTGTCCAACCGCTCGTTTGAAGTTGTTGTCTTGGGAGATGCGCTCCCATGACCCACGCACCGGCCACCCATGGCCACGCACAGAACACTCCGGAAAAATCCGGAGTGCCCCATGTGAGCCTTGGTGGCTGCCTCCATGGACAGGGCAGCCATGCTGGCAGCCACTTTTTTGAAGCCCTCCCCACATACCTCGCATGTGTGGGCGTCCTGCTGCCAGCCCACACACCAACCACTCCCTCCTGCTGCGCTCATTTAAAAACACTGATGGATGTTGCCAGAGAATATCCTGAGAATGTGACCATCATGCAGTGGCCTAGATGATGAAAACAGATGCTTCCAATTGGATTGGGGACTCATTTAGGAGACACTGAGTTTGAGAGAGAAGCAGAAAGGCAATAATGCAGACTGTGATGGTGGAGATGCTATCAAAAGTGGCTTTGCTGTCATTTTCCATATACATTTGGCAACAACGTCTGTCCTCAACACGTCACACTAGAAAGGAACGTATAGATCACTGTGAGGAAAGAACACAGGCAGAGAAAATGGGAAAGCAGGAAATAAGAAAGTATAGAAAATATGTTATATTTTGTGTTGATGTGGCATAGATCTTTATAACAGAATAAAAGATCAGTTCGTTTTATAAAACGGTCTTGATTAAGATATCCACTGCTAAGTTAAAAATGGAAGACAGTACCAATGACAGTTGATATTGCAGAAACGTAGGTCGTTTTTGCATGGATGCGCCGGCGGTGGGTGGAGGTGGGTGTGTGACCTTTTCCACGGACGCACACCCACCTCCACCCATGGAGCCTCCTCCAGTTTGTCAGATGGCTCCGTGGGTGGGTGAAGGGTGGAGTTGGGTGTTGCGTGGGAGCTTGCATGCACCCCCACCCACCGCCCGTGCTGTTTGCATGGACGCACCCCCACCCCACCCCCAACACCACAGCATTTGCACGAACGCCACCACCACCACACGCCCGCCCGCCCGCCCGCCCACCCGCACACCCAGCAGCGGGGTGGGGGGGCGTCCATGCAAAAACGGCCTTAGGTTAGTAAGGAGTTTTTGAAGGAGATACATCTAGTGAGATGGGTTGAAAAGGAAGAAACGGAGCCTAGTTTGAGACTCCCAATAAGTTTCTGATCAATAAGTTTCTGAGGCTAATTCTGCCATTCCTAGCCACTCTGAGAAGTACTTGACTCCATGACAAACCGCATTTGAAAATAGTGAGAATAAAATCCTATGCCCAATAAAGTCCGTGGGATTGTTGCCTTGACTTCACTGGGCCCAGGATTTCACCCAGAAAGTTTTCCTGTCAGTTTCTATGGGTTTTTCATCAAGTTCTATGTAAGTTGGAATGACAGAATTATACCGTAGGGTTTGGGTTTTATGGGCTTTTGTATCGTTTGTCTTTTTTTCTTCATTCTTGTTATTGTAGTGACTGTAATTGGGCCACTAATTTCCAGTATTCAGTGATTCACTCACATACAAAATTATCTAGTGATTTATCATGTTTGTCAAGTCATGCAGTAAAAAAAATCTTTCAGTTCTGCTTTATCTGAGGCAGTGTTGAAGGTTAATTTACCACAAATCAAATAACAACTGGATATGTTATTTTATGTGTTAATTACATTCTTTCCTATCAGCAGAGACAACAATACATGAGAACAATATTGATTGTCCTTTGATGTACACTAGTGTAAATCAGGAGTTAACACTATTGAAGTGAACATAGTTATACTCGTGATAAAAAGTGGCATAAATGAGAAGAAAATCAAGCCAAAAATTTCCTTCCTGCTGCTAATGAATATTCAAAAGGCATGTCTGATTAAAATACTGCTAACCTAATGTACTGTCCTGAAAGTACTTGAAAAACAATTGGTCTAGAATGTCACAGTTTGACACCCACTCTGTCTTTCGACACCTGGCAGTTTTATTCTTATAAAGGTGAGGACTCAGTGGGTAAGACACTGACCTCTGATCTTTGGATCTATAATTTCAGAGGCAAGGCTGCAGGTTTGGTCATTTGAGCGTTGTCCCAAGTGAACAGCCCCCATCACAAAGTGATCATACATAATTTGTTGTTGTTGGAAATTTATGCTCATGAAAATGGAAAAGTATGTGCCTCCAAGTCATTGAACATCCCCACCTCTTTCTGGACTTTTAATACTCATTCTTCACCAATTCAGATGTGTCACACTGCTTTCCAAGGCCTGAACCAACAGAATTGGTTCAGGACATCTCCCTCATTTCAATTTGAGGGAGATGGAGCTTTCCTAGTTCTCAAACAGCCTTGTGGGTATATTTTAATAGAATTAGTATCTAACATACTTTTCTCTGTGGTTCTGTATTTCTTTGATGCTTCTGTATTCCATTTTCATAAATCACTGTTTCCAAATGATTCTCATTCTACATCCATTTCCTCTTACAGAATTTGCCACACATTCAGTCAACCAGCCTCCTGTATTCTTGTGCCATGTCAAATTCCTTTTCTTTTCTTTTTCTCTGTGTGTGTGCTCACCTGCATAGGATGGATTGGGCTATGCCAACCTCTTTGTAATGCTTCAAAGGTTGAAAAGACATAATATCGACCACTGCTCCATGTTCCCCCACTGTGTAACAGTAGAAAGTAACAATACTCCAACCCTTAAACTCCAAGCCCCACTTCCTGATCCCAAAGCCCCGCCCTCATTTCACCCCTATTTGGGGGGGTGAGAGAACAGTTTTAAATGCAACATTTTAAAAATAAAACCAACTATGCGCATATTACATCCGCTCATGTGAGATTGACTCTAACTCCTTAACTTCAGATTTCTTTTTCAAAACAGTGTCTGTGGAACTAAGGCCTTTTTTACAAGGACGCCGCCGCTGGCCTGGTGAGTGGAGATGGGTGGGTGAGCACACCCAGCGAACACCCAGCGGCGCCGAGCCAGGAGACATTTACATGGACACTGCCGTGCAGAGGGGGGAGGGGTTGGGACGGAAGGGGAGGGGCTAGCACACACCCATCGGGCAAACACCCACCCCAGAAAACACCAAGCAAACACCCATGACATTTACACGGACAGCCGAGACAGCGAACCGCGGGGAATCCCCACCCAACACAGCAACGTGACAACATGGCTGACTGATAGCAAAAGAAGCCACATCATGCAGCTCCACCCCTGAACTGTCAGACCCTGTGCGAGCGGGATAGGAGGGAGCAGGGATGACAGAAGACACAAAGTAGCAGCCCCAGGCCAGCCCCGTGACAGAGGCCAGATAGCTGGGCGCCACGGACCCCCTACAAACCAGAACCTGCCCACACAGAACCGTGAACACAACCAGGCAGGGAAGGGCTGCATGGCCAAGGAGGTGGGGGGACCCCAGTGTGGGGGTGGGAGGGGCGGAAAGGGAAAGGGAACAGGGGAGAAAGTCAGAGCCCCGAAGTAGCAGGGGTCCCTGACACAAACACCCAACCCCCCGGCAAAGCCCCCGCACACACAATCCCAAGGCCCCCAATAAAACGAGCTGGGAACGGGACACAGGCGGTCACAGCAGCAGGGCCGGAAGCGCACAACCACAGCTGGGTTGACAAGGGACGGCAGGTCACACCAACCACCTCAGAACACACCAACCACCAGCTCCCCAAACACCAACGATGAATGCGTGTGGGTGAAGGGGGAGACCAATACCAAGGCAGGGAGGGGGCAAGGCACCAGGACAACAGCCAAGGGGACGGACCCCCGGCCCAAGGGACCACAGGGAAAGGGGGGCATTGAGACAGGGCCAAAGGGAGACATAAGAAAGACAAGACAGTCAGCCAAGTGGCCACAACCCCCAGGACAGGGAACCCAGGGTCAACCCCAAAGGATCCGACAGAGCTGCAGCACAGCCACCGGGTGAGGGGAGAGAATGCTACATACCCTGCACCTCCCAGGCAACCAGGCACAACCTCCATGTGGCACCCACACAACAGAACAGCGCACAGGGAATGAGAACACACACAACCGGAGACGGGAGCAAACCAACTAATACACAGGGAAGAAAGGGAGGAACAGTAAACAGGGACAGTCGAGCTGAGGAGCTGACGCCGAGAGGTTTGATGGGGCAAATTCTCCCCCGCAATAGAGATGCTGACCCCGTACCCGGCTCCAGCAATCTGCCTGGGCACAGTCGAGCTGATGCACCCGATGTAGGAGGTGCAGGAGGAGCTGCAGAACCCCCTCCTGTTCCCTGGTCCGCTCTGCGATCATCGCCTGCACTGAGGGAGAAGGGTCGAGCCATTAGGACGGTCCAAGAACCCCAACAACGTGGAACCCCAAACAGACACCAGGGGAGAGAGCCCCGCACACATGCAGCATACCCACTGATCTCATATAGCCATGCCTCAGCACGGAGCTCCGAGGCCACACACTAGTGCTGGCCGGCCATCTGTCCCAGGTGAAGCACGGCCAGGAAAACAGCCAGAGTAGCTAGAAGGGAGAATGGAGAGGGAGAAGGGGAAAGAGTGCACGGAAACGGTGCAGGTCAGAAAGGGTCATTAAGCTCACACACAATAAACATCGACCCCAGGTCACCCATGCCAGCACCCCAATCACTTGGATCAAGCGGGAACACGGGCAGACAACTGATGGGCCTGACAAAGCCCGCACTCACGGTCAGCAGTCCGTCTCTTCTACCACCCATCCATCGCCAACAGTGCAGATGGTGTGAACCAACGGGGCGACAGGAGCGTCATAGGCAGGGCAGTCCCAGCGGAGAACCCAACCAATGGGTAGCCCCTGGCCCACACCATGTTTAGTGTGTGTCAAGGCCTCCAGGGCAACAGTAGCCGATAGGGAGGGGTTGGGGCCTGCACCCAGCACCCTCCCATGTACCGGTGCATAATTGACAGCACTGCCATGGGACAGCACCAGCACACACATGGCACACACAAGCCATGACAGGCCAGCCAAGCCACCTAGGCAGTCGGCAACAACACCACAGGGAATATCAGGGGGCTGCACAGAGGACGGGGGCCCGCACAGGGTCTCAGGACACCAGGTGGCCAACGACAGATCAAGGACAGTGCAATCTACAGGACGCGATGGGCCACCACCAACACACAGGCCGAATCCCATGATCCATTAAGGAGCCCCCAAGGGAATGCATAACACACCACAGGTTGCTACCTGACAGCCCCAGTGATCCCGAACACAACCCCCCACCCCCCGGACTCCGATCACACAAACAGACACGGGTAAGGATGCTGACATGGGAGGGGCAATTGGAGCGGCACTGTCACAAAAGCACTCTAGGATGTACAGTCACAGGCAAGGTCTTTATTCATGATGGGGAGAAAGTGGGGGGTACGGGCAAACAGAGGCCGGTTAACGGGTGATCACAGGCCCATGGATGTTCCACGCAACCTTCACTTTGGGGCATCATGGCACCCGCTCCAAGAGGGACGGAGGCGCTCATTAACACAACAGGGATGGAGGCAGGAGTATACAAAAGGTGTGATGGGGTCCGGCAGTTGGGGCAGCTACCAAAGGGTCGCACAATACAGTGGGGAGGAGCAACACTGTCCAAGGGGAGGGAAGGCACAGTACAGTCACGGGGAACACGTTGCCACGGAGCAGGAGCTTGGGACGCCCAGCTCAGGGAGAGGCCGGAGGGTGCTCGTGAAACATCGGTCCCTGGACAAGACCTTCCCAGGCGAATAGGCCCCTGTGGAATCCCCGGGAACGCACCGCATATGCGCGTCCACCATGAACCGGGCCAGGAGGTGGTTCTCCGTGGCAGCTGCAGCCCTGACATCTGGTAGGTCCAGCACCAATTGCAGAGCACCCAGCTCATGCACCGTGAAAGGAGATTGAATCCATCCACGAAAAACGGGGTTGCTCAGCAGCAGCTGGACATCACGGCTCTGCCACAGCATTCCCAAAAGCATGTTGACATATGGTGAACACTCCCTGTCACCACGATCGACCTCAAGGCCTGTTCCACACCCTGCCGTTACCTTTTCAAGGGCTGGTTGCTGGATTGCACAGGGATTCAACAGAGTGCGGCTGTGAATGAGCGATGCACAAGGAGCTGTGCATCGCTAGCCAGCATGTGACCTTACACAGTTGATAGTGGGCAGGCTGCTAGGCCCTGTGAATCCCTGACCCACGCACCAGGAGGACACATTCCAGCGCAAGCGATGACATGACCAAGGCCACGGCTGCCTCTAGCATGGAGTTAATGAGGCACTCCATTCAGCATATCTTGATTGTGCACAGCTGCACAATGCCATGGGTTTCACTCACTGTGACAGATATAGGGCTGGTGCGGATGCATCCTGCCCACTGATTGCACAGAGGCGTGCCACGGGCACTGGGGGGGGGAGGTAGACCCCCTTGGCCACAGTGCAGCCCTGTTGTGGCCCTAGCCTCCTGGCATTCAGGCGGTCCGTGCCGGTGGGGAGATGTGCTGGCGGGCCGGTGAACGGAGATCCCTACCAGGTGCGCGGAACACACCCAAAGTACTGCATCAATCGATGGGCACCAAGCATGGTCCATCAAAGTACATATGTGGGCTGGTTCCAGTGCCTGGGTGTGGCATGTAGAGAGAGGTGGTTGGGGTGTCATGGATGAGAGGTGATAGTGAAAGACAGCAGAGCTTGTACAGAGGTGGTTCTGCCCAATATTGCGTGTACATGCAGAGCACGGGGGAGGAAGGTGTGCTTAGCAGTTCATCCGCGGCAGCGGTCCCCATTACCTTGGGACAGCTGTTTACCAACAGGGGATGTGTGAAGCATGGTGTGGGTGTGCTGGGTGCACATGGTGTGGGGGTTGAAGGCACAGGCCGCAACCGGGTAGTTTTTTAGTGCACAGACCAGTGATTGTTCAGGTGCTTTAGCGGAACACGTTCACAGCTGTGCAGGCCTTGGGCCAAGCCACCCATTCACATAGAGGCTAGTAGGGTACCCGCATGGTGATCCATCACTGTTTCTGGTGGTGGGTTCTTGCGGAGATGCGGAGTGTTTGTTGGTGGTACTATGCTGCCTGTTGATGAGCTCCGAGGAGAGGGCCATCCTGTTAACGGTTCTGGCCACTTGCTTTATGATCCTGGCCCAGGTGTTCCAGCAATGGACCGAACTACTCCTGCCAGAGCCCCGCTTCTAGAACCATGGAACACGGCGCAGGAGAGAGGCCAACATGCGCCGAGCAGCATCATTGCGGTGGACGAGGAGGATCGCTGCTCGCTGACATGCCCTGTTCGGAACATCTGTGTCCCAGGACATGCGGCTTGACCTTTCCATGTGGCCCCTCAACCTTTACGGCCGTCGTGTGACTTTCCCAGCTCGGAAGATGAATTGGATGCATTCATGCACCAATAAATGGTGGGAGAACATGCCGGCAGGAACGGTATAGGTCCCACACCTGTATTGCGCATGGCTTGACGCTGTATGTCTGTTTCTAGCCCCCTCCCCACACATGAAGGCCTCTTAACATAACAATTGACATATAGGTACAGTATAATATTTGCTTATTTGGGTGTATTTACAAGGGGATGGGTTTACTTTTGGGGGGCCTTCCATGTGCCCACTTTGGCGCACCACCAGGGCTCGACCCCCTGCGGGCCTTTGCTGCCACCTTCCGCTGCGTCTGGCGGCCTGGGCTCTCCATCGTCCACTGGTCGCTTCACTCCGGGCTGAGGTATTGGACCCTGCGATGTTGGAACATACAGTAAGCATTACAATAGTACCTGGTAAGTAATCCCTGCACCACAGCCCTTTTTGTTGCCCTCTGGAGGTTCCATGGATCTCCATGTTGCATCCCCACCGCTCATCCCTCTGCAAGTAGCGATGCGTTCCCCCCCCCACCCCCCCGGGCGCACTTTAGAGACAAATATGTGATCCGGCTTACCAGAGCTGGTGGGGCGACCGGCATGGGTGGTTGGTCACCTGGGGGTTCTGGGATGTTCAGGGGAGGCTGTGGTTCCCGGAGGAGGGGTATCGGAGGCAGCTGTAGAGGAATCGGGAGGGATGGGGACTGGAAGCGCAGCCCCATAGGCTGTTGTGGGTGTATGTGGGGAAGGGGGACCCTGTGCACAAGACCAGTAGAGGGGTGCTGCTGGGGAAACCAGGGTTGGCCGAAGTGCTGGGGAGGGGGCACCTGTACCTGTGGGAGGGTGCCCTGGTGATAGTCGGCTGCCATCCATCTGTCCGCGTCTAGAAAGTCCATGTCACGCTGGGGTTCTCTCCGCAGGAGCCCCACTGCCTCCTCCATGAGGTCAAGGGCCTGTGCAGATCTCCCCTCCAGCGTGACACGGGCCCTCACCCTCTCGGCCCTGTTGAGCCGCATCTCATGGTGGAGGGTGGCATCCGGCACCTGTCCCACAGGTGTTTGGTACAGGACTGGTTGAGCATTGCTGCCAATATGTCCCAGTCCCTGTCCCCCTCCCCTATTTGCACCCCCCCTGGTGAGGGCGAGCTCCTCGGAGTACACTTCGGCTAACCTTCTGGTTTCCTCCAGCAGTTCCCTCCCAGGTCCTCTCTCCTCCTCCGATTCCTGGCGCGCATCTCCCGATTCCTCTCAGCGCTGCCGGCGGCAACACCCCTCGCAGGACCTGGTCGCTCATCTGTGGAAGACATGTTACCCCATGGGTTGTGTTGCTTGCCATTTCCGTACCATGTACCCCTTGTGGTGCAATTGTTGTGCTGCTGGTACTGCCTGCCCCATTTCCGTGCTGGTCTGTGTTGATCGAGACCGACAGGGTGGGCCCCCTAATTCCCATCCTCTGTGTAGGACCGCAGTGGTGGCCCCATATGAGCGCTTCTTCTCCCAAGGCCGTGTTGTCCCAGCACCTCATTTTAGGCATGTCTCATGGTCCCTCCTTCCCGTGTAACCCCACATCTGCATTCCTGTCAGGAGATATTGACCCGTGTAGCTACGTTCCCCTACTGTGGAGGCCCCCAGCCCTTCCCTGTCTTGCATGGTGGGTGTATTACTTGAGGGGCTACCTCTGTGCCCTGTATGCTACTCCATTGCCCCGGCACCACCCGCGACCCTTCCCTTGTCCATGTTGGCCTACCATCATTGTCCTGATGACCAGGTCGTGGAGGTGCCATATGTTCCTTCTCGACCACCTCCTCCTCCGTGACCTCCTCCTCATGAACCTCCAGGGTCCCTTGAGCTGTAGTGGGAATAGGGATCGATCAGTTGATCCCTGTTGCCCGACTTGGGCCCCAGTCATTGTGGCCGCCCCCTCCCCCCCCCGGGCCCTGGTTGTGTTCCTATCTGGATCAAATTTCTCCGCGTCCTGGGAGGTGTCCTGGGTGTCCATCTGCTCTGCGTGCACCCCCCATCCCCATGTCCTGTCACCCTGTGGGTTTTGTGGGTGCACGCGGAGGGTGATGTTTCTGTGAGTGGTTTCCCAGGACGCCTCCTCCCCTTGTGTGACGGGGCTGTCCCCTCCCGCATCCTGGCTGGCCTCGCCAGGGGCAGTGTTTTCCCCCTGCTCTAGTGGGATTGGGCAGGGGGGATGTTGTTCTAGCCCTCTTTCTGCCCCTGGCGAAGATGGTGCCATGTATGCGTGAGGCAACTATGTCCCCGTCCATACACAGGAACTGGTCCAGCTCATCATGGAACTCCATTGTATGCATGGCACGGCCAGACTTGAGATTGTTGTCCTTGATATACTTATATCCAGACCTCAAGTCCTTTGCCTGCTGCATGCACTGGGTGACATCCCTATTGTACCCCTGCTGCTGCATCTCCTGGGAAATAGCTTCATAGACCATCTGGTCTTGTAGCCGTGCACCAGGCCGTGCTGGACCTTTTCACACACACACACATGCGTATGAAGGCCTGGGTCTCCTGTATCGACTAGGACTCCCCCTTTGGGGTACCACGTGGGGGGGGAATTCCAGCTTATCGGCTTGGGGCCCGCCCGGTAGCTGTGGTGACCGTGGAGCTGGTCGTCTCCTGTTGGGGGTATTGCATGGGGGTTAGCATCTGTCCTGCAGCCCCCTTTTTCTCCCATTGGGGAATACTTCCCCTCTCCCCCCGGGGGGCATGGCAGGGTTACCTGGCTGTCACGGAGGTCCTCCTCAGCCGTCTCCCTGGTGGTGCGTTGCTCCTGTGTCTGGGTGCTCTCCTGGGGGTGGTGGTAATGGTTAGCTGTCAGCTGCCCACCCTGTGTTCTCTCGGGATGGTTTCTGGTATTGATGTGCGGGGCCCCCCTTCCTGGGTTGTTGTGGTACCCTCACTCTTACCTCGCTGTCGGTTTCGCTCCCTTCCCCATGCCCCACGGCTGTGGCAGACGGGGGATCCGGGCGGAGTGGGCACTGCGGTATGCCCACGGCCCTGTGACGGAACAGGTGTGCTTTGATTAGCTGTCTTTCCCTCCCTGCCCCCCCTCCCCCCGTGCCATTGGGCCGGGTCCCCATCCCCTGGGCGTCCTGGGGTCCCTTAGCTTACCCTGGCCCGTCCTATGCGTGTCGCAGTACTGGCTCCATTTGTTTTAGGTTGCTTTTCTCCCATTTGGGGAGCTCGCGCACTGCTGTCATGTTTTGGTTCTCCTTTAAAGGCTCCTGACCAGGCATCCGGTGTCTCCCCCGGTGGGCGTGTCTGCTTGGGGGCACCTGCGTGGCCTGTCTAGCCATCTCTCAGTGGTATCGGCAGACCCATCTCTATGGTTGTGGACATTTTGGTATTTACACAGACGAGTGGGTGTTGAACACCCATCTCCACCCACCTCCACCCATCTCCACCCATGGAGCATGCCAGCTCCTTCCCAGCTACTCCGTGGGTGTTGGTGGGTGGGTCATGAATGCGCACCCACCCACTCTTGGACGTTTACACGGACACTCTCCCACCCATCCGATGGGTGTTTATGGGTGTTCGTGAATGGGTGGCATCCGTGTAAAAAAGGCCTAAGTAAGTACTGGGGTAACCATGCTGAGAGTCCTGGGTTCTATACTTCACTGTATCCTTTGTGTTTACTAGGGCTGAAATGAGCAATTAAATTTACCAACTTTCCACTTACTGTGTATGTGTACCACATGCTGTGTACCATTCATTCACTTCTTACCACATTGCTGAGGGTACCATTTTACTTCCAAGTTTGTTGTTTCCATATTTATGAATCACTGTGCAAATAGCCCATCCCTTACCTTCCTTCCAGTGTCCTTTAACCTCCACTCCAGTGTCTCAAATCAGAATTGTTGTTCTGTGTTGTTCCTTTTGCTTTGGCCAATCTGCAGCCAAATTGTAGTTCAGTAACGGAATCTGTGTACCAGCCAATAAGTGACAAGGAACTACAACAGGAAATGGAGTGCAAGAAATGTAGTATTGTACAGACATTACCTCTTGGGATTTGAAATGGTCGGCAAAGCAGTAAATAGGATCCCGGTAAGTGGAAAGTCAGTAAATTGAGAAATAAAATGTCAGTCGAGACATTACCGACTACCAAGAGGTTCTCAATTTGATCAAGATGGTACAGGGAACCAGGATTTCAGTGAGATTTCCCTTTTGAGAAAAATCTCATTTCAGCCCTAGGGTCAACCGCTCTGGTAGCTTATTTGGAAAAGGAGGGAGCAGCTCGTAGTTCCTTACCTTACAGATCAAGCTGTTGGTTGAAAGGAAAAGGGCAAGATGTGTAGGAAGCACTGACAGTGGAGGCAAGATTCAAATTTACAACCTTCTTTGTTCCCAGCTGATAGCTGCCAAATCAACACCAAAAAATAGCATGGCTTCTATATGATACATACTTTATTTCCTGTTGTGGCAGGGAACAGTCCTGTGTGGCTGTGGCCCCTTTAAGAGGGGGCTGAGTGGACCAGCCACTGAGCTGAGCATGTGTGCATGGGTCTAGGGTAGCCAACCAGAACCTGAGACCCGCTTGTGAGAGAAACAGGATGAGAAGCAAGGAGCCAGAGTGAGCAGGACACTGGCCCTTTAAGGGCAGTAAAGCTGAAGAGTTTGCCACGCCCATAGTGCCTTCATAAGAGGCTGCAGGACTGAAAGCAGGGCAGTCTCTGCCTGGGAACCAAGGAAACAACATCTCCTGGACCTGTGCTGGAAAAAAGCCTGGTTACTGGACCTTCCACACAGCAATCTCCAGGGTTCTGAAAGCTGCAAGAACCAGAGAAGGAAGTGAGTGAACCCAGGTATTGGGGAAGGCTGTGTCCAGGCTGGAGCCTGTTGCCTGGGTAAGGCTTGCAGAGAGCCAGGGTCTTCCTGGCTTGGTTGCTATGGACTTTGAGTGTTTGCTATGGACTTTGGGTGCTTGAACATTATACCTGACTGTTGCTGAGTTAGAAGAAACTTAACTGGGCCTGCAGGGGTGAGGCGACTGAGCCAGCAGCCCAGAGAGACAGTATCTGCTGTATGCATTTAATAAAGACTTTGAGCTAATGACTTGTGCAGTATGCTAATTCCTGTATGATTGACAGCCCAGGGGGTCTGATTGTGCAGCAACTTACCCCTGGGAACTTCGCCTTAGATTTCCTGAGAACCAAAGTTCCAAGGAAGGGCCCCAGAACTCTGGAACTTGGAAAATCCTCAGCTAAGTAGAAGGAAGAGGGCCAGAGGGCAGGTAAATGGAGAACGGAGGCCAGTAATAGGCCCCTGCTCCCCCTTCCTTTCCCTGGCCCCTGCTGGTCAGGGAGAGAATAGGCCAGTGGGGGCCAGGGAAGGGGGTGGGGGCCTATCAGGGGGGTCAAGGGTGGGATGGGTGCTTAGCAGAACAGGGGAGTCAGGGAAGGGTTTGTCAACATGGGCCCCCTCTGGAAGGTAAGTAACCCACCCCTGACTCCCCTGCTAGGCCCCCAGCTCTCCCTAAGCACTCACCCAACCCTGACTCCCCATAGAAATTTGTGAGTATTCTCCAAGGGTCCGAGGAGCTACCCAAACACTCAGGACTGCTCCTCAGACCATCGGAAATACTTGCAAGGGTTTTTTTCCGTGTTCGGAACGCCACTCATTAAAACTGTACAATCTGTGGCTTGTTTTCTCCAATGGTATTCTGGTGCCAATATGAGGTTTGGGAGGTGTAGGAATTGTACAGATGTTATTTTGACAACATGCTACCAAAATAAGTACATTTTAGATAATAGTTGTGTTGTGTGGGGCACAACATGAGAAAAACTCTCAGTGACCATAGAAATCAGTTGGTTACTATCCCGCTTATAATAACCTTTTACTACTTGAGAACTGTTATCAGTTCCCCTGCCTCAGCCTTCTGTTATCTAAGCTAAATATACTAATTTCCTTTAACCTCTACTAATAAAACTTGCACTCCGAATCCTTAATCTTCTTTCTTATTTTCCCACCAAACACTCTCAAGTTTGTAAAAAAAATTCTTGAGGTGTCATACCTTACCATTACCAAACAGGATGGAAAAATTACAACCTGTGCTGTATATATGTTGCTTCTTCTAATCCATCCTTTTAATGGCATTTGCCATTTTTGCATCAGCATCATGTTAGCTTATATTTAGGTTGTGATCCAGCATCTCCCTGATCCTTCTCAGCAGTATTGTGCATTTATTTTTCTTTGCTATGTGTAACACTTCACATTTATCCATTACTAAATTTCATCATACATTGTTCAGCCCAGTTCTCCAATTTATTTGGATCATTTTTATTTCTAATCGTACCCTTCATTGTGTTGGCAGCCCCTCTGAGCTTTGGGTCACCTGCAAATCTGCTAAGTATACTCTTTATTCCTTCATCTAGATTCATCAGTCAATATTGAAAAGCACTAGAACCAAGCCAGGCCCTTGGAAAAAGTATGAACTACATTACATTGCCCTATAGTAACCTTTATGAATGAGTAAGAATGCCATTGATAGCATCTCAGATTTATTGCAACTTCAACATTTTATTTATTTATTTATTTATTTAAATTTATATTTTGACCTGTCTCTAGGGCTCAGGGCAGGCTACGACAGATGAAAATATATAAAAGATTAGGGATGCGTGAACAGAACAAGGTTCGGATGTTCAGGCATTCGGACGTTTAGTCTGAAAACTTAGTTCGGATTCATGCGTTCGATCCCGTGGAGTTCAGAACCCCCCAAACGTTTGGAAAGTTCAGTCCCGCCGGGAGGCTTGCGGCACTCCAGGTGTGCCCATGGGGGCATGGCAGGCCGTCGGAAACATAACAGAAGCAGAGACCGGGAAGGCTTGGTGCTTGGCACCCCAGCTTGGCCGGGCAGGGAGGCTCGGCGCTTGGCCCCTGGGGGTGCCCATGGTGCCATGGCTGGCTGTCTGAGACTCAGCGGCAGCAGCAGCAGCAGAGGCCGGGAAGGTTTGGGACTTGGTGACTGGCCTGGCACCCCTACTTGGCTGGGCATTGCAGGCTGCCAGGCATCGGTGGAGCAGCAGCAGACATTGGATTGCCTGGTAGCAGAACCCATGGTACAGAAGAGGTAGCAGCGGCAGCAGCAGCAGCAGACAGGCAGCGTAGCATGAGCAACAGAAGGGAGGCTGAGGCAGGGTTCGAGGTTGGCAAGCAGGGAGGGCAAACAGGCAGTGTGGCATGAAAGGCAGTAGGGAAGGCAGTCTGGGACCTTGGCAGAGCACTCAGATAGACTGGCAAAGACTGTGCAGTGCGTGCGAGAAAGAGCCAGTCAGATAGGCGGGCCGAGATCGTCTAGATAGAGGCCAGCTGGCAGGCTTTCAGCTTCCCAGTGCCACCCTGCATCATGAGGTCAGTCAGTTAGGCCAGCCAAGGCCATCTAGTCAGAGAGAGAGAGGCAGGGCAGGCGCTGAGCATTGGGAGGGAGGGACAGCACCTCAGCAGCAGCAGCCCAGGTTGAGGAGGAGCCCCATCCCAAGACTGCCCCTGACATGCGATGGCATGTGTCACTGCAACATCAATCCATGTCCAGGGGCAGCTCAGGGAATCCCAGCAGCGGAAGGTTCACCTTAAGGAACAGCAGCTGCTCCACCAACTTGGCCCCCAGTCTCAGGCAGTGCGGTGAGCAAATGTCCCCCACCATAAAGAACACCCGCTCGCTGGGGACACTCGGTGGGGAGGACAACAAACCCTTGGCCACTTTGGACAGAGCCGGCCACACGTCCCTCTGAGAGCTGTGTCGCCACCATATTCTGCCCCTCCCATCAGCGCCATCAGTGGTGCAGCAGCAGCAGCCAGTTGAGACCCAGAAGCATCAGTGCACCATGGAGGAGCTGGGGTGGGGGCAGCTGCCAAGTCCATTGGCAGCTGCAGGACATGGAGGGCGGCGTGGTTTTCAAGTGAAAGCCACGCACATGTTGGGAGAAATGATTTCCCTCGATGGGCAACCCTTCTCAGTGTTTGGGAACATGGGGTTTAGGTGCCTGATTGGCTTCCTGGCCCCCCACTGTAAGCTGCCCTCATGCACCACCCTGAGTCGGCAGGTGGTGCCAGCCTTGTACCGGGCTTTAAAGGAGTGGGTGAGGGAGCAGCTGGCAGGGGCTGGGGGTGCCACTGTCCACTTCACCACCAACCTGTGGTTGAGTAGGAATGCACAGCACACCTACCTGGCAGTGACAGTGCACTGGTGGCAGGACCCAGAGGCAGCATTTGGCAGTGGCAGGAGGGGTCCCGAAGCAACGGTGGACCCTGCTTAAGGCGGAAATCATGGACGCCACGGCCCCCACACTTCTTGGAACATCGAGGCAGCCCTGACCGCCATGGTGAGGGAGTGGGTCACACATTCACCAAAGGGTGCGTGGTGAAGGACAACGCAGCCAACATATTGAGGGCAGTCCGCGAGGGGGGCTTCACCAGCATCCCTTGCGCCACACACACCCTTCAACTGATGATCAGGGACGCTCTGGGCTTGGGGGAGAAGGGGATTGTGGCAGGCACCCTTAGCTCCCTGATCAAGCGGGGGAGGAAGCTGGCCACTTTCTTTAACCGGAGCATGAAGGGCAACAACCTCCTCCGCGCGAAGCAGGCTGAGCAAGGCTCCCCAGTGCACCAGCTGGTACAGGATGTGTCCACCCGGTGGAATTCCACATTCCTGATGCTCAAGCAGCTTCTCGAGCAGAAAGCCGCCTTGCATCAGGTTCAACTGGCGACTGACAGCGGGGCACCTCCAGGGTACGATGGGATGGAATGGGAGAACTAGACACACAGTCTTTGTTCTGAGACTGTTCCTGGTCGAGACGGAGACCATCACCTCCTCCATGGCCACCATCAGCCAGGTGACCCCTCTGATCCAGAGTCTCCTCAGGAGGCTGGAGGAGATTCTCCAGGGTCAGGATTGTGACCCTCAGGGCAAGAAGCTGGCGGCTGAGGCAGTTGTCCTGGTGCAGCAGCTGAAGGCGTGGTTTGATGACCTGCTGCAGTGGGAGGAATATGTGTTGGGAACCATGCTGGACCCCAGGGTCAAGGGCAGCATGGCACACTAGACAGCACTCTATGGGCACTGGAAGGGTGACCTGGTGGAGAGGGTCTGGCATGCAGAGAGGGCTCTGGAGAGTGCGCAGCAGCAGCAGCAGGAGGCCCCTGGTGATGGTGGGAGTGGGAGCAGCCACCCCTTTCAGCCGGAAGGGTCTATCCCTGCCCCCAGCCCTAGCAGTAGCAGCACCAACAGCAGGCTGAGCAGCAGCTGCACCCCTATTGCTTCTGGATGACGTGGATGGACAGCCCTCCCTGCCTGTAATGTAGGCCCCAGAACCCTGAGGGTGGGTCCTGGGGCTGGAGTGATTGGCTGCTTCCTGATGCAGTGGAATGACAGCAGAGGCCTGGCCAGGGCTCGGTGGCTGGCACCCCTGCTTGGTCCGGCATTGCAGGCTGACTGGCGTCGGTGGAGCAGCAGCAGAGGCCCAGCAAGGGCTCGGTGGCTGACACCCCTACTTGGCCAGGCGTTGCAGGCTGGCATGCTACTCGACTGAGCTCAAGAAGCTCTATTGCAAATTTGGCAAGCCTTGCCCAGTGGTGAATTTCGTGGACACCCAACACACACGCACACACCGGCACACTCATCCGAGTGAGGAGCAAATGGCTGATGTTCAGTACCAGCAGCAACAGCAGGCATTGGATTGCCCGGGCACACTAACTGTGGCTGGCATCCTTGCTCGGCCGGGCGTTGCAGGCTGGCTGGCATTGGTGGAGCAGCAGCAGAGGCCCGGCAGCTGGCACCCCTGCTCAGCCAGGCATTGCAGGATGATTGGGCTGGATGTTGGACATTTGCAGACAAGTGGAATGACGGCTCCCCATGAGTGGTATGATGGCCCCAGATCCTTGATGGTTGGTCCTGGGGCTGGAGTGGCTGGAATCCCTGCTCGGCTGGGCATTTCAGGCTGGCTGGCATAAGTGGAGCAGCAGCAGAGGCCCGGCCAGAGCTCAGTGGCTGGCATCCCTACTTGACTGGGCGTTGCAGGCTTGCATTCTACTTTCAGAACCTCAACAAGCTATTCTGCCAATTGGTCAAGACTTGCCCAGTGGTGAATCACGTGGCCGCCCAGTAGTAGACATTCGATTGCCGGGGCACAGTACCCGTGACACAGCAGAGGCAGCAGAAGCGGACATTGGGTTTCCGGGGCACAGACCCCATGGCACAGACAGCAGAGGCAGCATTTGCAGCAGCAGCAGACATAGGATTGCCTGGGCACAGAACCCATGGCATAGACAACAGAGGAAACATTGACAGCAGCAGCAGACATTGGATTGCCCGGTTGCAGAACCCATAGCACAGACAGCAGAGGCAGCATTGGCAGCAGCAGCAGACATTGGATTGCCCGGGCACAGAACCCGTGGCACAGACAGCAAAGGTGGCATTGGCAGCAGCAGCGGACATTGGATTCCCAGGGCACATAACCCGTGGCACAGACAGCAGAGGCAGTATTGGCAGCAGCAGAAGACATTGGATTACCCGAGCACAGAACCCATGGCACAGACAGCAGAGGTGGCATTGGCAGCAGCAGTGGACATTGAATTGCCTAGCAGCAGAACCCATGGCACAAACAGCAGAGGCATCATTGGTAGCAAAAGCAGACATTGGATTGCCTGGGCACAGAACCTGTGGCACAGACAGCAGAGGCGGCATTGGCAGCAGCAGTGGACATTGGATTGCCAGGGCACAGAACCCGTGGCACAGACAGCAGAGGCAGCATTGGCAGCAGTGGGCGGGCAGACAGGAAGTGTGGCATGTGCAGAAGGCAGACTGAGGCAAGCTTTGATCTTGGCCACCTGGGCAGGCAGGCAGACAGACAGTGTGGCATGAGCAGAAGGCAGACTGAGGCAGGCTTTGATCTTGGCCACCTGGGCGGGTGGGCAGGCAGACAGGCAGCGTGGCATGAGTAGAAGGCAGAATGAGGCAGGCTTTGATCTAGGCCACCTCAGTGGGCGGACGGGCACACAGGCAGCGTGGCATGAGCAGAAGGCAGACTGGGGCAGGCTTTGATCTTGGCCACCTGGGCGACCAGTTGGGCAGACAGTCAACGTGGCATGTGCATCGGAAGGCTGACTGAGACAGGGTTCGAGCTTGGCAACCTGGGTGGGTGGTTGGGCAGACAGTGTGACATGAGCATCAGAAGGCTGGTTGAGGCAGGGTTTGGTCTTGGCCACCTGGACGGATAGGCAGACAGGCAGCGTGGTATGAGAGACAGTAGGGAAGGTAGGCTGAGACCTTGGCAGAGCACTCAGATAGGCTGGTGAAGACTGTGCAGCACGCGCGCGAGAGAGCCAGTCAGATAGGCCGGCCGAGGTCGTCTAGTCAGAGAGAGAGAGAGAGCAGGGCGGGCACCGGGTATTGGGAGGAGGGACAGCACCTCAGCAGCAGCATCCCAGATTGAGGAGGAGCCCCGTCCCAAGACTGCCCCTGGCATGGGATGATGTGTTTCCCCGGAAGGCCTAGAGCGTCTCTGACGGGGGCAGCCACAGCCAGCGCTGAGGCCGCCGGACCGCCCGCCGCCGCACCCGGAGCTCTGCTGAAAGTTAAGGTACAGTGGCAACTTGTAGTAGGGGTGATCCCTGGGGGGGTGGGGGGGTGTTAAACACACACACCCCCAGGGATCAGGTCTAATTACTTACCGGCTGCTGCAGGGACGCCGCGGCCGCTGGTGCTGGGGGGGGCTCTTCTTTAAAAAAAAATCCAGGCTGGGCAGGGTGGGTGGGGGGTGTCCCCCCTTCCACCCACACAGCCTGGGAGGGGGAGGGGGGAGGAATTTTTTTATTCCATTGATTTCAATGAGGCCACAGTGCGCCATTGAAATCAATGGAATAAAACCGGTACCGGTATACCGGATTTAATCCGGGAATCTGTTTTTTTGGAAACCGGAATCCGGTAAATCCGGTATCCGGTAATTGGCCTGGGGTCCCACCTCTACTAAATAGTAACAAATCACCAGGACCAGATGGTATTTTTCCCAGTTCTGAAGGAACACAAATATGAAGTTACAGACCTACTATTGGTAATTAATTAATAAACTGTCGCTAAAATCTGCGAATGCACCAGAGGATTGGAGGGTAGCAAATGTAATTGCAATATTTTAAAAGGGCTCCAGAGGTGATCCTGGAAACTAAAGACCAGTGAGCCTGATGTGTGTGCCGGGCAAACTGGTGGAAATGGTTGTTAAGAACAGAATTACTGAGCATTTTGATAAGCATGGCTTAATGGGGAAGAGTCAACATGGTTTTAGGAAAGAGAAGTCATACCTCACTAACCTATTGGAATGTTTTGAGGGTGTAAACAAGTATGTGGATACAGGTGAGCCGGTCGATTATAGTTAGGGCTAAGAATTTGTTGTGGTCATGACAAAAGTCACGTATTTTGTGACTTTTGCTTCCCTCCATTACTTTTGAGATCTTCCCATGACTTCCATGACTTTCCCAAGTTTTTTGTGATTTCCCACAAACTGAAGAGTAGAGCCGGCAAGAAGCTGCTGAGAAGAGCACGCTCAATAGTACTAAGAAGATCCACAGTGTCTCCCTGGAGCTCCAAACCCTCCCTGGCTGTGGAGATATGGTGGCATGGCAAGAAGCTGGCGAGAATAGCACGCTGGGCGCCACTGGGTAAATCCATGGCCTCTCCCTGCAGCTCCAAACCCCTCCTCAGTGTTGTTTCTTGTGAAGGGCGGAGCTTTGGGTATGGTCAAGTAGCACGGCATGGTGTGGCGGTGGGATCAGAGGCAGAGAACGTTACCTTTGTCAGAGCTTCAAGAGGCGCCCAGGAGGAGATGGCAGCATTTCCTCTGCCTTTATCCCCTGATTGGGCTTACAATCTAAGCCTGGGGCTTTCAGAGAGCTGTACAATCCGAGTTTACAATCAGGTGGGGGGTGTTTTCCTTCTTCTATTCTGTGGTGGGTGGGTTTACAATCTGTGCTGGGGGTTTACAATCTAATCCCTGGGTTTACAATCTGGGGGGGGGCGGGTTTACAAAATACAATATTGAATAAAAGTGTTTTTTTAAATTACACATGAGTTTTCAGGGACTTTTTCTCATTCTGCCATGACCAACTCATGACTTTTAAAGAAAATTTCCATGAGAAATGTGTAACCCTAATTATAGTGTATCTGGATTTTCAGAAGGCATTCGATAAGGTCCCTCATGAAAGACTCTTGAGGAAATTAAAGAGTCATGGGATAAGAGGCAGTGTCTTGTCATGGATTGGCAACTCGTTAAAAGATGGGAAGTAAAGAGTAGCACTCAATGGTTAGTTTTCACAGTGGAGAGAAATAGGTAGTGCTGTTCCCTGGGGATCTGTACTGGGACCAGTGTTGTTCAATATATTCATCAATGATCTGGAGAAGAAGGAAAAGAGTGAGGTGATCCAATTTGCAGATGACACTAAGTTATTCAAGGTAGTTAAAATCTAAGCCGACTGTGAAGAATTGTTGGAGGATCTTCCGAGACTGGGTGACTGGGCATCCAAATGGCAGATGAAATTTAATGTAGACAAGTGCAAAGTGATGCACATTGGGAAAAATAACCCAAACTATATGTATTACAATGCTGGGTTCTAAATTAGGAGTTATCATTCAGGAAAAGAATCTTGGAGTCATTGTGGACAATACATTGAAATCCTTGGCTCAGTGTGCTTAGGTCAAAACAGCAAACAGAATGTTAGGAGTCATTCGGACAAGAATAGAGAATAATTAGTTTTATCATAATGGCCTCTTTTCTTTATAGATGTATGGGACGACCACACCTGGAGCATTGTGTGCAGTTCTGGTTGTCTGTCTCAGAGTGTGGTGGGCCCCACACATGTTGGAGGACATACCCTGGACATGATATTTTGCACTGACCTTGAGGCAGGGAATCTGTTAGTGGGAGAGGTGTCAACAGTGCCCTTGTCATGGATGGATCATCATATCCTGCAGGCCGGTTATCCTGGTGCATGTTGGCCCCCAGGAGGGTGTGGAACCAGTTAGGTTGGTTTGCCCCTGAAGGCTTATGGAACCAGAAAGGTTCCAGACCGTTCTAGGGGATGTTTCCTCTGACCTCGATGGCCACTCACTCAATGACCTCGTGACCATGTGGAATTCCATGTTGGTGGATGCCATCGACCGTGTGGCCCCCAGGCGTCTGCTCCCAAATCGTCAACAACACAGGTATACAGAGAAGCTGCAGTGGATGAAGCAGGAAGGATGGCAGTTAGAGCGATGGTGCCGTCACTCGCATACTGAAGTTGACCAATTACGGCATAGAGTCTGGTTACTTACCTATGCCGTTGCGGTGCGGACAGCAAAGAAGGTTTTCTTTGCTGCCCTCATTGTGTTTACTAAGTCTCATCTGGCGGAACTTTTCTGGGTGGTGTGGGGGCTGGTCAATCCGGCCTCCCTCCGCCTGGATTCAGCGTCATCAAATGCCCACCGTGATTTATTTGTGGACTTTTTTGCTGATAAAATCGCTCAAATCCACCACAGTTTTGACACAACTTTTTTAGCAGTAGGTGAGCCAGAGGCAGTAGAATCCTCTTCTTGCCCTGTTTTATGGAAGGAATTTCAGAATGTGTCGCCCTCGGATGCGGGGGATGCTCTTGGGACTGTTCAAGCCATTTATTGTGAATTAGATCCATGCCCATCTTGGCTGGTTTAGGCTAGCCAGGAGACGATAGAGCCGTTGCTGGCTGGGATAGTCACCGTCTCCCTTGGGGAGGGCAGGGTGCTGTACTGTCTCAAGGAGGCGGTGGTGCGGCCCCTGCTCAAGAAACCATAATTGGACGTTGGCGTCCTGGCCAGCTATCAGCCGGTCTCTAACCTTCCCTTTTTAGGGAAGGTTATTGAACGGGTGGTGGCTCGACAGCTCCAGGAGCATCTTGACCGGGTCAATTTTCTTGATCCCTCGCAGTCTGGCTTTCGTCCAGGTTATGGTACGGAGACTGCACTTGTGGCCTTGGTCGATGATCTCTCTTGTGAGTTGGGCCAGGGTCGTTCAACCCTGTTGATTCTGTTATATCTCTCGGCTGCAATTGATACCGTTGATCATGAGTTGTTGGTGACTCGTCTGCAAGACCAGACAGGGATTAGCGGGACTGTTCTTGAATGGTTCTGCTCTTTCCTAACTGGGAGAACCCAACATGTGGTGCTGGGTGATTTTTCTTCCTCTCCCCAGGGCCTCACGTGTGGGGTCCCACAGGGTTCCATCTTATCCCTTCTCTTGTTCAATGTGTATATGCAGCCTTTGGGGGAGGTTGTCAGGGAGTTTGGGGTAAGGTGTCATCAATATGCTGATAACACCCAGCTATATCTCTCATTTTCATCTGACCCAGGTCCGGCAGTCTCGGTGCTTACCCGGTGTTTGTCAGCTGTGGGGGATTGGATGAGGCCAAGCCACCTGAAGTTAAATCCTGACAAGACAACGGTGATGGTTGTGGGGAAAGCCGGGGGAGTGATGGCCCCCATCATTGATTGAGTCCGTTCTCTCCTAGTATCTCAGGTCCATATTCTGGGGGTGCTTGATGGCTGTGGGCATTCCGCCAGTTGCATCTGGTACGTCGGCTTAGGCCGTATGTCTCAGACTCGGATCTGGCCGCAATCGTCCATGCCTTTATTACCTCGAGACTGGACTACTGTAACGCACTCTACGTGGGGCCACCCTTGGTGCTGGTTTGAAGACTGCAGCTGGTGCAGAATGCGGCGGCCCGTGTCCTAACGGGGACAAGCCAACGCAAGCACATTACACCAGTGCTTCGCTGTCTGCACTGGCTGCCAATAGTCTTCCGGGCCCAATTCAAGGTGTTGGTGTTGACTTTTAAAGCCCTAAACGGCCTGGGCCCCACCTACCTGCAGAACCGTCTCACCCTCTAGATCCTGGATTGGCCCCTGCGGTCAGCTGCGAGCGCCCTCCTCAAGGTCCCCTGGGTTTCCCGGGTGTCAACCATGAGAAGGGCGTTTTCTATGGCTTCTATCGTGGCCACTTCTGGACCTATCCTCTCATTTATTTATTTATTTAAATTTATTTTATTTATTTGGACTTATAACCTTTTTCTATCCCAAGGGCTAAGGACAAGTTACAATATAACCAAAATACAGTATAGATGTAACCTCTCATCCCCCCCACAAAACACCATCCCCCTAAGAGCTCATCCAATCCTTTTTTGAAACCAGTTATGAAATTAGACAACAAGAACATTCTTTCACGCACCATCAGGAACCCACTTGAATTCTCATCCCCGCTGAAGCCAGTTTGTCAGGAAACAACATTGGATTTCACAGGATAAAATCTCTATTAAGCCATAGCATTCATGGAATGGACGCCCGCCCCCAGAAGCTCCCAGATCTCAGCAGCCATTGCAGCTCCCAGCGCCCATCTCCCCTCCTGAGACAGCTCCTCCCTTCTCCATCCCCTGCAGGTGAGAGAGGCTCCACCCCCTGGGAGGGAACAGCCAAAGCTGCATGCCCGCCCTGCGGGCAGCAGCGCTTGGGCGGCGCCCAAAGGACGACGAGAAAAGGGCGCTGGCCATTTTGTGGCCGTTGTGAGGTCGGAGCGAGGACAGCGAGGTGCCGGCGCCCACACTACACTGCCGCCGCCGACCATCGCCGTGGGACAGCACGCACTCGCTCCTGCGACACCCGCAGACCTGGCTTCCCCCTGATACCCAGACAGTTACCACCTATGATGCCTCCCCATACCTCCCTCGCCGCCTCGCCCTCTATCACCTTCTCGCCTCTATCCTTCTCGCCTTTCTCACGAACCCCCTCCTTCTCCCTCTTCCACCACCAGTGGCCTTTCTCCAGCCAACCTACCCCTTATTCTCACCCATGCCCATCCCCCTCCCCACCCTCATCCCCCCTTGCCCATTCCCTGTAGGCCCACCCCCACC
>QEPC01012168.1:824199-846458 GCA_003113815.1 Sphenodon punctatus | reverse complement strand
TCTCCTCGGCCAAAATCCTTGTTCATGCCATGGTTATCTCTCGCCTCGACTACTGCAACCTCCTCCTTGCTGGCCTCCCTCGCTCCCACCTGTCCCCCCTTGTCGCAATCCAAAACTCCGCTGCCAAGGTCATTCACTCTTCCTGTCACTTCGACCATGTGCAGCCTCTCCACTTCCTTCACTGGCTCCCCCTTCCTGAACGTATCCCGTTCAAACTCCTGGTTTTCACGTTCAAATCGCTCCACGACCAAGCTCCCCCTTATCTCTCGGACCTAATTTCCCTACGCACTCCTGCACGCGCTCTCCGCTCTTCCGTTGTACCCACCCTTACTCTCCCTTGTTTCTCCTGCTCACCTAACCGCCTTCATCCCTTCTCCCTCACTGCCCCCCATGCCTGGAACTCCCTCCCTGCCAACATCCACCTTGCCCCTTCCCTCCGCTCCTTCAACTCCCTCCTCAAGACCCACCTTTTCCATGCTGCCTTTCCCAATGCCCGCTAGTCTTTGCCCTTACTCTTACTGTCGGCCCTCCTCTGCTGACTGCTGCTACCAACTTCTTTGTAACCAAGCCAAGCACACACACCTGAGACTTCGTATCCACCTGAATGTTTGGTTGTCTTCTCCCCTGTCTGTCCCACTGTCCCCGCTCCCTGTTCCCCCCCCCCCCCTTTGCTTTGTCTTTTAGATTGTAAGCCACAGCCAGGGACCGCGTCTAATTCTATGTTCTGTACAGCACCAGGTCATACGACTGGCGCTATATAAATGTCTAATAATAATAATAATAATAATGGGAAATGGATGCACTTGTGGGATGGCCTACTCTTTACCTGAAATTCAGCTTTGGCGTCTTGAGGATCACATCTGTAATGTTGACCAAGTTTGGTCCCCAAAGGAGTTTAGTCCTCTTTTATTCTGGGGACATCATGCTCCAGCCTAATGTTGTTTATATGGAGAGGTCTCATTATTCCACTGTGATTGGGGTGGCTGGAATGGAACCATGGTGTGTCTGCAGGATGTGTTCATGTTCGAGTCCCTGGCAAAATCTATCCATCTGTTCTATTTTCCACACCTTCTGCATTTTAGTAAAATTATTGTCTTGCTTACCCATCGTGATAAACCTGCCTTTCAAATGCAACATGGTGAGGACATTATTTGATACCAAGCAAAAAATCGTACACATTAAAAAGATGAAATGAAACCTTGAAATCTGATGCCAGAATAACAATAATGAATGTTTCTATTTCTTTCTCTAAATAGACTATATATTATCTGGAGGACAGGTAATTAATCCCACTTGTGAGGAAATACGCTACTCATCACTCATTTATGGCTTCTTCATTCTCTGGATAAATGTGATATCACAAATATTCCCAATATACATCCTTTTGATAATAGGCCCTAATGTCCTTATTCAAGCAACACACACACACACTGAAATCAATGGAGTTCTTAAATAAACATCAGGATAAGGCTGAGTGTATAATTTGGATACAGTAGGTCAAGTAGTATAAAGAATGACCCTGCACTCTTTAAAGTCATGAAGGATTTTGTCATTGGTTTCAGGGGTAGCAGAATCAAGTTCTAAGTGAGGGAATTTCAATCTTATTATGCAACATGTTTAGATTTTTCTAAAAGTTTCAGAAATGCCATGACAGTGTACAATTGTATAGAAGTTTTCTTTATGGTTAATCTAGTAAACATGCCTTCTTTTTATATCTATATCTGACTCCATAAAATTTGAAATGCAGTTAAACTGGTTTATTATTAGTGAGATTAAATCTCTTGAGACTGATAACACTTAATTGATGTTTTGAGATGACAACTTACTTTATATTTGTTTCTGTCATTAAATATAGAGGTTTTATAGATGATTTTTAGTTCAATTACTGTGCCGGTAAGCAGATTGACTTTTTATCTTTGTATGCAATATCTTGTACCCTGTTGCAAATGTTTGAAATGCTGTCTTTTTACACAAGTCTCTATGACATCATTTTTGGCAAGGCTTTTCCTTGTGAATGTTAATGCTCCAAAGTAGTTCTTCTGCCTCTAGAAAAACTATATCTGGGGATTAACAAGATTGTTCACTGGAATTCATATGGAAGCATAACTGCAGTAGCTGAGAAATGATCATGTTTCCTTTTAGTTCTCAGCAAGAGTAATTGAATGTTGAATATCTTACTAAACGCTGGACTGTGACAGTGTGTTAACACTCCGACTATCTCCTAACAGCAGGGCAATTATTTGCTGAGTGGGATTTTTATAAATCCCCTGGCAGTAGTATGTCCTGATAATTATGATGAAGTGCATTGGTCAGTGTTGATTCAGCAATCCCATCTCTAGCAAATATTTCATTCACAGTTCTCCTTCATACTTTTACGTTTATGGTTTTTAAAGATCTGTTCCCCTTTTTCTCAGATTGCTCAGTTTTTTACAAATTAAAATGGAATACAAAGTATTTTCAAATTAAGGCCCCTATCTTTGTGACTAGTCTCCCAGTCCCTCAAAATAGCCTACAGTTCCTATTAGTCAAGGTTTTCATCTGATTACTGATTAAACAAGCCGTGTAGGAAAGTTGAACTTTATTTTCAGTCCTTATCATGGCAATCAGTCAGCCAGACATCCCACTTTCAAGGTGGTTTTTTTTTTCAGAAACAAATGATTGTTCCACATGGCATTTCTATTTATGATTGATATATTTGAGATAATTATTTTAGCCTTCCAGAGCTTGTGTGAACACATTTTACCTCTTTACTTACAGTGTGTTTAAATGATATCAGGACTGCTAAATTAGTGTTAAGATACGACAATAAATCTTCTTACTTCTTTAATGTTTTGTTGTGAGTCAAAATACACTCATCACAGTTAGTGCCCTGCTTACATTTTCCAGTGTAATACTTGTTGTAAAATTATGGCTAGGTAGTGTGTAGATCTTACCATTTTGAAAGACAGGAAATTATCTACAAATACACAAACCTAAAACAATCCTATCAAACTTATTATCCCAAGTATTAACTAGTTCCTTGCTCAACAGCAACACAATTCACACAGCTCTGCTGATATAGTCCTTCTCCTCCTTTCTGTGTCATTCCCATTTTTGTCTTCCTTTATTTTATTATGTCTAGTTTTATTTTTAAGTTATAGGGGTAGGGGACCAATCTACTTTTTGTTCTGTGAGATACCTCATAAACCTTTGGGTACTACTGGAATTATCCGCATTAAGAGATTTTTTTCCAAAAAGACCATGGGTGCTCCACAACCTAACTCTGTTTCAGGTTCAGTGGCAGAAGTGGTACTGGATGGGGGGTGGGAGGGAGAGGAATAAATATTTTCTGTTGTGCTTTCATTAAATTCATTAGGTTGTTTCTTTACATCCTATCTTATTCCTTCCTTCATGTACTCGTATTTAATTACAAAGATAAAAAAAAATAATTGGAAGAAAGCTAAGTGATTGTTAGAAATTCAAAATGATTCAAAAGATTAATGTAAAGCTAAGGATGACTGGGTAACAAATGGAACATTTGCTGGTATGCTCGACCTAGCAAAATTAATATTCTAGGTCACACATGGATTTCCATGATGAAGGATCTGAAAGAGGAAAATTCTAGGGGAAAATATACATAAACATTGTATAACTCTCTCCTTTTCTGATGAGTCAGAATCATAGCCTTTAAAAATGCTTTCACACTTTGTTTGCCATTTTCACCACTGGGCCACTATTCAGCAGAAGGGCGTGCTACAAGGAGGTCAGTAAGAAGCTATTAGCAGAGTCCCCTCCTGAGATTTCTTTGGTCTTATTGAGCTGGAAGTTAGCATGACATTACTGCAAATAACTCTGTTGTAGGTTTTTTAACAGTTAGCACAGATTTCCCCATAGTGTTTGTCACTTCAGAAAATTGCTCCTGAAAATGAAGTCCCAGAAAGCCAGCTTTGACAGAGGCCCTTCTCAGTTGTGAAGAACATGGATACAGGAAAATGTGTCACGCTCCCCATGGGCTTTAAGAAAGAAAGAAAGAAAATACACATTCTACCTATGGAAACTGGCTCAACACTGAACATATTTACAATTAAGGTGCAAGATCATTTCTTGAGTTGCTCATTTTCTGCTATTATCAAGAAAGAAACATAGCAGTGTAAACACTGATGGTTTTGTAACTGACTTAATATTATATTAAGACTGGAAAATAAAGCTGTAGTTCAACCCAATGAAGTTAATGCAGCTCTTGCTGGTGTAAATGCATTAGGATTACAGCCTAAAGGAATAGGGTATTCTTTATATCAAGATAAATCATTCAATTTCTAAGCACTCAATTCTGGAATTTGTGCGCAAGGAATTGGAGAATCAGTGCCTTGATTTTGTTGGGAGTTCTCTTACACAGGATGGCAACAATAAAGATCAGCCTGAAGTGGAACACAGAATCCAAACAGACACCAACAAGCAGTCCACCGCCTCTATCAACTGAAATTCCAACTTGGGCCTGCCAGTATAGTGACTATCCAATGGGTCAGTATAGTGACTCCAAACTCTGCCGAGTTAGGGAGCTTGTAATCCAGAGGAATCAAGATACTAACTTTGCAGTCAGAGATAGTATCTGCTAGTGTGCAATAAATAAATAAATTATAAAAGAAAATACTTAGAATTGCATGAAAACAAATTATTTATTATTTATTTTATTTAATCGCATTTATACCCCGTCCCTCCTGAAACAGCTCGGGGTGGCTAACAATATTAAAAATAAAAACACAATTGTAAAACATTTTAAACACTCATAAAGTCAACAATTAAAACACGGCAAGGGAACATAAAAAGAATTTAATTTTTTTTAAAAAATAATACAATAAATAAGGGTGGAGGGGGATAAAAACCCCTAACCCACCCTCCCCCCCCCCCCAAAGGCCTGGCGAACAGTCAGGTTTTGCAGATTCGCTGGAATGTTAAAAGGCTTGGGGCCAGGCAGGCTTCCTCCGGGAGGCAATTCCAAAGGCACAGCCCGGCCACCGAGAATACCGTCTCCATTGTGGCCCCCCGCTTAACACGGGGGACATCCAAGAAGACACCCCTGGCAGACCCAAGGAGTCGCTCTGGGGTGCAGAGGGCGAGGCGGTCCCTGAGGTATGAGGGGCCCAGACCGTAAAGGGCCTTATAGATCAATACCAAAACCTTGAACCTGGCTCGGCTCACAATTGGCAGCCAGTAAAAATTGGTAAAAATTCAAAATTCATTAGGTTTCTCACTTTGATTCTGCAAAGAGCTTCACTTCTATGAAACTTGAATAGGACTATTGACAAATACAGTTTTAGTAAGATTCCACATGGGCCAAATGCTTTTTGAAAGAGCAGAGTCATTTTTGACAGTAATCTTAAATTCATACTAAGAATGGACACTAAGGAGAGGAAATTGATGCTTTTGTGGGTTTATTAGCTCAACAGAAAGCCACCCCTCCAACAGCAGACAGCTTTCCAGATACAGCTCCAGTAACAACATTATGCCCACATGGCTGCCCAACACCAGCTGTTGTAACTGCAGGAGCAACATCTGGAGAAGCTGGTGGACTGACTGGCCACCCAGGGAGGGCCCAACCAGAGAATGAAACTGGTGGAGCCCAACCACTTTCTGGCCATATTGAGGTCTGACAATGACCCTGAGGCATATGTGGTCACACTTGAATCACCACATTCAGAGCAAGCATCATGGTCTAGTTGAATTCCCCCCTTTCTGGCAGAGAAAGCTCAAATTGCCTATTGACCCATAAGGCTAAGTGATAATGAAACTCATGATTACAGGCATGTCAAAGAGACCATATTGGATGGGATTTTGTGTCATACAATACCAACGTTGATTCCATGTAGTAGTTTTTCCAGTAAGTGATTGTCCTCAAGGAGTGTCCCAGCAGATCTGTAATCTGGCCACTTTATGGTTGAACCCTGAAAGTCATTCTTATCAGTGATATATTTGAGTTGATGGTGCTTGAGCAATTCCTGGAAATACTGCCACCTAGAGTGCAGGCCTACACGTAGCTGAAGCACTGTGGCCAACAGAAGACTTTTTGGTTTTGGAACCATTGGGATAATTGGTTCATGTGGTACCTGGGAGTAAATGCCAAGTGCCAAGCCCCACCACAAGGCTTGGGTGGGAATTCTCTTGGGTTTATTTTAAGTGTGGGAAGCTTGGCCATATTGCAAGGGCCTGCCTTCTCATAGATTGTGACCTTGTTGAGGGCTTATATGTAAAAAATGTGGAATCTCCAAGAATCTGGAGGAACAAGGCTCTCAAGCAATTGTGTTACTTTTGAAGGTAGGAGACCAGGAGGTCAGAGGTCTTCTGGACTTAGACTATAGACTAACTCTGATAGACAAGGTGTTAATTCCATAGAAAGTGACGCAACCAGCTCAGACTGGAGATACGTTGTGTTTATGGGGACAAATTACGACCCTATCCTACAGCAGATATCAAGCATCAAGTGGATGGTCAAACCAAGTACTGTAGAGTGGGAGTGGTGAACAACTTCTTCTGGCCTGCAGTGATAGGACAGGACAGGAAGTTTTTTCAACCTCTGGTAAGGGAACGGCAGTTTCAGTGGGATCACTAGAGGAGCCAAAAGAAACATAAAACAAAGAAACTCATGAAATCTGGGAAATATTTTCCAAACTTCCCTCTGACCTCTTTGAAACCACCACCAAAATTCACAGACCCACAAGGCAACAATGGCAAGAAGGAAAAATGGGAAGAACTTGTCTCCTGACTGGAGAAAATCCAACCTTGAAGAAAGGTGAACTTACAGGAGTCACCAGGACTATCAAGGTTCAGCCTGAAGAGCCATTTGGCAAAAAAACTACCCCTGCCCAATTTAAATGTAAATGTGTTAGGTGGCCAATATCATCATGTGTTAGAACAACAAAGAGATGAGATTTGTGCTAAGCCTACAACCAACCGGTGGCAGTGAATGGAATGGTCATTCAACAACAGCTTCTTCAAGGGTCTTATCCCCTTCTTCTTCATGCTGGTTGACTCTTGTGGAAGAAGCACCAATCTGGTTACACTGTGAAGTTTGGGGTATGATTCTGGAATGAGTCGGCTGGCCAGGACCCAATAGGTTACAAGCCAGGCCAATTTGAACAGTTCCAACCTGGAGCCTCATTGGTGAGAAGACTCTTGACCAGGACTTTTCTATCTGGGTGAATTTCCTATTATTGGCAGAGCAAACTTGTAGTGGGAACTCATTCAGTAGTCATGGAATAATGTAGCAACACATATGCAATGTTTGGGAACGTTTATTAATCTAGCACTGGTAGATCGCTTAGGTCTTGCAAGTAAATACAATGCCAATAGAACAGGAAAGTTACCAGTAATCTAATATATAAAGTGTTGAGAAATTAATCAGTAAGATTATGAAATGAGGTGTCGACATGATTCCTAGAGCCAGATCTCAAATACAGGACCAGATCCTAGGGTATAGCTGAACTATACAGAAAAGCGGTCAGCGGAAGGTATTCAAACATGGCCTTAAGCATCACTTTTTATTCATCCCCTCATCACACTGCATCTGCTGTGCAAAGCCATCTCCTTGTTCTGTGTTGCTAGAAGCCCACACAGCCAAGACTCAGTCTAGTGCAAAGGTGTCGTGTCTGTGCATTTTTTCCTCCTAAAAGATACTGTTTTCCCTGCAACAGCAGCCACAGCAGTAAATGAGAGTGAAATCAGAGACCAGATACTTGGCTAGATGGACTGTTGGTCTGGCCCAGTCTGGTAATTCTTATGTTCTTACATAAGAATCTTTTTGTAATCATTATACCAATGGAGAATCACCGTACACTGAGCCACTGAATTGGTTTTAGGGCCAGATTTCACAATGCACAGAGGAGTATGGCCCACAGAATTTAACAGAAACATTTTGAATAAACTATAATCTGTGAATATATAAGTCCATTAAACAATGAGTTTCATAAAGGCCTTATTTAACTTTTTGACACCAAGAGCTGAAGTTTCCCAGTGGGATACACTAATGAAAAATGCATTAGAGTTAATTGGGGAGCTTTCAGTCCTCCCAAACTCAAGAGGTTAATACATTATGAGGAGCCAGACAATCTACTTAATGTTCCCAGAGAGCCAAAATAGCATTTCAGAGTAAAATGCAATATTATAAACATTTTATCTGTCCCTTCTATCTACTCTGCCTCCAAAGAAATGCCTTCCCCTACTTATCTTATTCAGTAATTGTTAGGAGTTACGAAGGGCTAGAAGCAAAATCAAAAATATATCATCTGTACAAATTCTAAAGGACTAAGATTATTGAAAAAAATATTCATTCTGAAAAAAATCATCTCTAAAGCAATGGCTGTTTTTACACGGACACCACCCACACACGAACACCCATCGGATGGGTGGGAGAGCGTCCGTGTAAATGTCAACGGGTGGGTGGGTGTGCTCCAGCGACCCACCAACCAACACCCATGGAGCAGCTGGGAAGGAGTCATCATGCTCCGTGGGTGGAGGTGGGTGGAGATGAGTGTTCAACACCCACCCATCCATGTAAACGGCAAAACAAGCACACCCACAGGAAAGGTCTACCAAAACATGGCTAGAGAGGCCCCGCGAGCCCGTAAGCAGACACACCCACCAGGAGAGATGCCCATCGCACACCCGGGAGCCCTTAAAGGAGAAGCCCATGAGGATGCAGGTGCATCGGCTCAAAAGCCCAGGACAAGACAAAGGGAGCCAGCACCACAACATGCACATGAACATGTTTGGGGCTATCTTCCCATCAAACACCCTGACAAAGAATGGGGAGGAGTGCAGGATCCGAGCATCATGGCTCCTCCTCAAGCGGCCTGTGTACACATCAATTGAACAGGCATCGGTAGTCAACGACTGCCTGCAGGTTCACAAAGAATGCTTGCTTCCTGTTCAGATAATCGGTCTTGGCCCTGGGGGGCCAGAATATCGATATGTGGGTGCTATTGATGGTTCCGATGCAAAGTGGGAAGCCCATCGCCTCAAAGCCCTGGATCACTACCTCCGGGTCACAGAACTGGATGATCTGCTCCAGAAGCAGATCGACTAGGAGGTCGCTGACATTGCAGAGTGCTCTGTGCACAGTCGCTCCCCCCATGCTGAACTGCTCACCCATGCTCCTGCAGGAATCGGGGGTTACCAGGCGCCACACTGCCATAGCAACCCACATACTCAGGGGCAGGGGGCAGCGCATGTTGGTTTCGTTCCTGTGGAGGTGGGGACCGAGGATCTCAGCAATCCGGGCCAGCAGGGAGCAGGTCATCCAGAAGTGAACAATCCACTTCTCGTTGGTCCAGATCACAAGCATGTTCTCCCACCAGTCATTGTTCTGAGACCATGTTCAGGCCAGCCGTCACATGGGTAGGATCACCCGATGCCCATACACGTTGTCGGGCAACCTGGAGACAATGAGGTGGATGTGGTGCAATGCTGCCTTCCCCACCATCGCCTGGCCTTGATCCGCTGTGCCCATCAAACCATTGCCATGCGGCGCAGGTTGACTGCTCTCTGGTGGCATAGACCATGGGTATACCAGGGGGGGGGGGGCGGGCAAAGGAGGTCGGCTATCTGCTCGAACACCTGCGCCAGGAGACCAAAACATGCTGCCAAGATGGCAATCATGTCAGCCCGTATGTGCAAGGTTCCCGCTATGGGCATCGGGCTCCCACCACCATGACCATAAACCCAATTACGCACCCAGTGACCGCCTTCCAGCCCCCAACCTGACAACCCACCCTGTGCTCGGGTACCCTGAACCAGCTAGCTGCCCTGTGCTGTCATCCCTTGCACACACCCTCTCACCCATAGGCAGCACTCCATGCACCCAACACCGCTCCTCCACATGCCCCATGGTCATACACCCTTCCACGCCTCTATCACTCTCCACACACCTTCGCTCCCTCCGCTCCCTCTATTGCTCTCACTGCACTCTCTCCTCTCCACAAGCACCACACCCAACACGCCAGGCCCTAGCAGTCAATTCAGCTCCCTTATGTGGATGGATGCTGGGTCGCTGGGCCTCAGTGGTTGTTGCAGCGCTGTGGGTGTGGTATGCACACCTGTCCGGGGTCTCCAAGATGCTTCTCCTGTGCACTGGGTGCCAGCTGTATGCAAGGCTGATGCATCATCCTTCAGCAGGCGCCCATACCTGGTACATCGGATCGCCTTGCCAGCTCAGCCCTACAGTGCCCTCCCCAGCTGCCCGAGCAGCTGCACCATATGGTAAGCATGTGGTATGTATCATGGGTCCCCCATTCCCAGGGAAGACAGTTGTCAGTCCTGCTGTGCTGTGAACAGCTATGGCAGCCCCTTGATGGTTTCCCATCCCTTCCTCCCTTCCTGTGCATCCTCCCTGTGCCTTATCGAGCAGGGAATGGGTTTTCCCTGTGTGTGGGATAGTGGTTCTCAGAGCCGCTGAGACCACCATGCTGTGGAAATCCTGTGGCAGTGCAGTGATGTCCAGCTGTTGGTGAGAGACCCCCCTTCTGTGGGTGATGGCTTCAATCTTCTGTCCCATTACATGTGGCTGTTGGGGGTACCCCTTTGGGAGTGTGGAGTGCCAGAGGCGTGCCATGGAGCATGGTTTTGTGCCTCTCTGCCAATGTCACCATGGGTCCCCACCCGCCGTTGTGCTGCCATGTAAACCCCAGGCACTTGCTGCTGTTCGCCAGGTGGCCGGTCATCAGGAGTTCGATCTGGCCCTCCAGGCCAGTGGCCCGTATATGGCGAGCTGCTATGCCTGTGCCCTCCTGCGTGCCCGTGTGTTTGCATGCCCACAATTATCTATATAACAATTCTAATCTATATGTCTATAATATATATCTATATCTAATCTATACTACCTATCTATATATAATGTACAGGGGGTAGAAGGGCAGGGAAAGGGTGAAGGTAAAATGTAGGGTCTGAGGAAGGAAAGGTGTTTGTGAGAATACCTAATAAATAAATAAATAAATAAATAATACAGTGAGGGCGAGGGAGGATTTTTATGTGCAAGCACCACAGTTCTGTAAACACAACCTGACAAGCAGAGCTATCACACAACGGAGAGAAAAAACCTGGCCCCTCATTATAAAGGGTTGCAGTGCCCTCCACCCAGAGCCCTTCTAATTGGTTGTGGGAGGCAGCAGGTATTGAGCAATCACAGAGTCCCTTGAGACTGCTGGGGCCTGCTTGTGCTGCTCATTGGCTAGGGATACATCCATCAGATACTGCTGAGCTGCTCATCCCTCCCAACAAAGTCACAGTTCAAGAGTTCAACCCTGTTAAGACTCCGAGATGTCTGCTCCCTCCTCCCCTCTCTACATTTTCCCTCCAAAACTCAACTGCCACAGCACTAACAATAATGACAATGATAATGACATTGTCGGGGTCTTTTCTTGTTATCGTTTTTGTTATTTTTGTCATTATTTTTGGTATTGTTTTAGGTATCGTTTTTGATATTGATGTTGGTATCGATATTGGTATCGGTAGTCTCAGTTGTCGTTTTTGGTATTCTTAGTTGTTTTCGTTATCGTCGTTATTCTCAGTTGTCATTTTCATTATTGCAATAACGAAAACGACAATTTTCATTATCGTTATTGTAATAACCAAAATGACATGCACAACCCTACTGTGCTGGGCATGGTTTCCCCTCTGTTCAGTGTACCCTTCATGGGTACATCATGTAACCGTGTAACCATCATGGGTGTTTGCTTGGTGTTGCCCTGGGTGGGTGGGTGCCCGATGGGTGTGTGCCAGCCTCTCCCATTCGGTCCCACAACCCCCCGCGGCGGTGTCCGTGTAAACATCTCCCTGCTCAGCGCCCATTGGTGTTCACTGGCTGTGCTCACCCACCCATCTCCACCCACCACCACCCATCAGGGCCGCAGCAGCATCTGTGTAAAAACGGCCAATATTACACTTTGCACTCAAGCACAGAGTTTTTAAATAAATGTAACCACTTTTCAGATGTACAGAAATGTTGTGTTATGGTGTATAGCAGTTCCAGTTAGATTAAATAAAGTCATGTAAAGATTATTCATTCTAAAATAGTCATTTTTTCCCATTAGCAAATCATTTTCTGCAAACTGTTTTTTTATTATCCAATATGATTTGTGAGTTTGCTTAATAAGTCATTTTTTGTCTATTCGACTCTTACAAATTGTGATTAGTAAACAATGCCAATTTTTAATTTGAATTTTGTATTTTATTGTTCAGCCATATAAATCAAATGGCATTTTCCCCTATACCACAGATTAATTAATTATACATATTGTGATTGACAATAAGCCAGATTTCACTTTCAATGAATATTTCAACAGACTATTCACTTTGCACAAGTATTTGCACTAGTAAAACAAGAACATTTAAAGGTTTGCACAGAGTGAGCATGAAAGCTAGACAAGAAAAATCATGGATAATTTGCTTTAATAATCATTATTCATTTGAATAATCATGCCTTTCTCTCCTCCACCTATCTATCTAGTTCTAGTTGTAAAGATGCTGTCATTTGCTAATTTTTTTAAAGTCAAATTATGCTTTGTCTGTCACAATGGTGCAACAGCAAAAAGAGACAAAAGACACTGGGTGGCTCAACACATTACAGTGAACCACAGGGGAAATCAACCCCCATGATAACACTGTAATGCCATCCTAAGGTGGAACAACATGATCAAATGTTCATGCTGTTCAGTGTTTAGCAAGGAAAACTCAGGGCTGCAAGGCAAGCTCTCCACTGGAAGAGGGTGCTCCCAGCTGCAAAACAAACTCAGGCTAGTGAAACTGACAAAGCTCGGGGCTGAAAGTGAAATTCTCTGCTGAGGAGGCTGCTCCAGTTGCCAAGCAAACTCCCCCCAGGTGAAATTGAGGGGGCTGCTGCTCCTGGCTGCAAAACAAACCTGCTGGTGAAACGGACAATGCTGGGGCTGCAGGGAGAACATGCTGGATGGAGAAATTGAAGGTCCTACTATGGCTGCAAAGCAAGCTCCAAGGCAGGTGAAATTGACTTGCCTAAAGCCCCGCTACTATTGAGTGAACAAATGTTCATTCTGTGGGGTGTTTTTGGCTGCCCCACAAATTTGCTGAGTTCCCTAGATTTAGGCTGCATTCAGATGTACATTTAACTCGCACAGCAGCGGCGGCGACATCGTGCGATTTAAAGCAACGCGCACTTCCGGGTTGGTGTGAATGCACCGAGTGCGCACATTTCAGCGTTACGCTGAATTGGTGCATTCACACCAACCCGGAAGTGCGCGTTGCTTTAAATCGCACGATGCTGCCGCCGCTGCTGTACGATTTAAACGCACATCTGAATGCGCCCTTATTCTAGTAACAAACGTCAGTAAACCTGTGTTCCCATAAGCAAACAATGTTTGCTCCTGTTAGGCAGCTGGAATGGGGGCAAACATTATGCGTAAATACCCCACTCTTTTACATCCTACATCATGGATACTGATATACTGGCTCTAGAGAGCCACCAAATGCCCTATATGCGCATGAATGTTTTGGCTTCACCTCAGCTGCAGTGGACAACCTTTCTTCCTGGGCTATCCTGGGGCAGTGCAACAATGGGTGAAAATAGAGGTGACATTAGCACGCTTTAGCCTGTGATAGATCACCTTAGCACATCTGGCCTGTTGCCACCAGAAGTTCACCCACTACCACCCGAGGGTGGGCCACCAGCCACTACAGTGATGTGTTGGGTGGTGGACATGCAGCCTGGGTGAAGGCCCAGTCACCCAACTAAACCGGGCTAATGGTCTCCCTCCTATCTGTTATGGGTCTGCCCCTCCATGAGGCCTGCCTTCACCTGCCCAAGTGTGCACACCAAACAGCTGATGAGGGGCTCTGAGGAGCATTTCCCCTCCCCCCATCAGCTGTTTGGCACACCCCCTCTGACCAGGTGAGAGCATACCTCTGCCCCCCCCCCCATCAGCTGTTCAGTGGCAGCTCTTCCTGGGGGCCTGGACCAGCTGTTTAGGTGTGGAGGGACCTATGATGGCAACCCCCATACCCAAGTTACGGGGGGAGGGCTGCTCATGTGAACAATCCTCCCTGCCAACCCAAAGCATGGCAGCTGCAATGGCCAGTCCTGGGGTGGCACTTCAGTGCTGTCATGTCTGTTTTCAGTCAATGAGCCATTGAGTCCTTTAATAATGTTGTGTTCGCATTTCCACTAAACTTCAGCAGTTGCGTATTCAACTATGAAGTCATCACCAGCAGCAAAATTTGGCATATAAAGAAACTTGTTTTAAAATATGAAATTTAAATCAAATAAGACCATTTTCAGTGTATGCCTGTTTTTATTAGTTTTGTCAGTGTGCTATATATTATATTATGTATCTTATATTAACAAAATTGTTCTTTATAGTATACTTTATAGTACTGTACAATATAGCAGAAATGGGCAAACTGTGTATCTGGAACTACATGTGGCTTCAGCTCAATTGCAACACTCAACCAGGACTGGTCCTGGGGCCTACACTGCCTTAATGGTCCTATGTCTTATTTCATTGCACTTGAATCTCAGCAGCTGAATCACAGCTTTTCCTCAGCAGACAGATCGCAGAACCCTGTCTCCACCAGCCAATAGCAAGCAGGACACTGTGTTTGCACGTGTCCACTTATGTATGTGTCTTCTGACTCTTGGCCATATGAATATTTTGGGTTTGGGTTTGCACACCCCTGCAAGAACATTTGTTTTAGACAGGACTTGAGGACTTAAGGTAGGAGAAGTGGTTGAATTAGTATAATTAGTAACTGAGGAAAGTGGAGAATGACAAATGACTGCAAGGGATTATTGTAGGTTTAACTTATAATGGGCTCAGACCTATGCTATTTGTTTATGTGCATACATTGAAATGTATCCTTATGCAAATGCCTGGTCCAAACCATTTAAGTGCCACTACAGCTGTCTAAAATAAGATATAGTGGTTTAGAGGGCTGCATTTACCTCTTTCCTTTTCTCATGAGAGTAGTACCATAGAAACGTTTTGCTGAAAAATGTGTCATATTGGGTGATTTCAGACGTTACGTTAACACGGTGAACCACGGTGAATACCCACCTGTGGTCACCGTGTCCCGTACGTCTGGTCGCAGCGCGCCAGATGTTGGCCACGGTCAATCCCCACATGGGGTTCGTTTGAACCACGCTTCCCGGGCTAGCCGGGGGAAGGTCCCGGGAAGCGTGGTCAGACGGACCCCGGGCCGTGGCCAAGGAAAAGTAATGTCTGGCCGCGTGCCATGGCCCGGGATCCCCGGCGGGATCCCGGGCCGTGGCACGATTGGCCGGACGCGGCGGCCGCATTGGCCCCACCGCCCGCCCGTCTCCTCGGAGGGCGGGCGGCGGGGTGCGTGGAGGGGGCGGGGCCGCGCGGCCGCACACTGTGCCGCGCGGCCCCGGCCCCTCCCACTTTCCCCGCCGGGATCCCCCCAGCACGTCTGTTGTGCCGTTACGGGGTGATCCCGGTGGGGAACGAAGCCGTTGGTGCCGGTACGGGGCCAACGGCCAGCATCACGTCTGAAAATACCCATTGTTATCTTTATTGTTTTGGTTTACATTCTGTAAATATAGGGTGTAAACCTCTGGTTGTCAGGAGCTGAGAGTGAACTGCAGGGAATGACTCACTCCATTATGACCTGTTGGGTACTTCTCTGAAGTGACCAAGAATGGCCACTCTCAGAGACAGGATGCTGGGCTCAATGGACCATTGGTCTGACTCAAAATGACAGTTTTTATGTTCTTCATCAAAAATTAAGAATAATATTTCAGTTATCTAAATTCAAGATAAACCCTTCCCTTCTGTAGATGGCAGGTGTGTACAACTCACCCTTCAGACAGTCACCTGATCCAATGGAACAACGTTTACGGAAAGCTAAGCCTTTGAGCCACAGGCCATGCCAAAAAATCAAGAAGACTGATGACGTATCCGACTGGCCAACTTGCACAAGCGCCGTTATTTTCTCTCCAACTTTGCCTCTGCCTCCTATTGTCAGACAGAAACCTCAGGTAAGGCATATCAGGAACTTTGAGGCAAATAATTTTGCTGGTATTTTTGGAGCTGTTGTTCATATTAATAATAATAACACAGGCTGTCTGGGTGAAAACATGTGATGGCAGTGAAACGGCTCCCTGACCCACCCCAGGGCAAACTACTGCAGCCGCCACTCCTTGGGTTGGTGGGGAGGACTGTTCACATGTGAAACCCTCTCTGCGTAACCTGGCCGTGGGGGCTGATATCACAGGTCCTTCCATGCCATAGGTCAGCCCAAGGAGCTGTTCATACAGGACAGGACTCCTGGGTCTATGCTGTTCAGCAGGATTGGTCCCTGGGAAGAGCTGTCGCCAAACAGCTGATCAGGGGCACTCTATGTGTATTTCAAAACTAGCAGGGGGTGGGGTGCAAGGGAGCTCAGTCAGAGCCCACTAGTGCTATCAGCAGGGAGGATGCCTCTGCTCCCCTTGCCTCTGACTGGAGCCTCTGACAATAAAGCAGCCTTTCTAATGGGACCCCTCCCCCCCACTGCAGCCCCCACTTCCCGAGCCTCACTGCCCACCCTAGGCTGCTCCCAGAGATGCTTGTGGTGCCAAGGCAGCTGTAGGATCCCCGAGAGGAGTCTGGAACCACCACCCCCATCACAGGTCCTTGCCCTGCCTCTGGGAAAGTGGCTTTGTTGAAGCCCACCCCTCCAATGGGGGTCTCCTGGCCTGCCAAACAACTAATAGGGACACTCCATCAGCTGTTTGGTGCACTCACCCAACCCGCCAAACAGCTAATGGAGGATGTTCCTCCAGCACCCCCTTCCTGATCAGCTGTTTGGTGGGGCCAGGTGACCACAGAGTATGATCCACCGACCTCGGTTCAGGGGAGGGCTTGGGCACAAAACAGATGGGAGGAAGATGGTTAGCCCACTTTAACCCAAGTGACTGGGCCTTAGCCTGAGTTGCATCTTCAAGCTTCTCCAACTGACGCATCCCATAGCAGCCGGCCACCCACCCTGAAACGGATGCGAATGAACATCTGACAGGGACAGAACAAACATGCAGGTGAGTCCTGGGCTCATGCAGTGGGCTGTTGTCACATGTTAATGTCATATACTGTCACATTTTAACCTCTGGAGATGCTTTATTCTAAAGAGATCTACTTTTGTTTTTGGGAAAATGAAGTATGGTGTAAAAAGCAAGCTAAAGTGAATACTGCAAACAGCAGTCTTTGGAAAAAAATATGTCTTTAAAAATCCAGTGAGAAAATTCTCTTCTATGTCCATGGACGTGTCAGCATTTGCAAAAAAATCTACATATTCTGAATTATTCAGCTGATTAACCAGTGCATATCCATCAATAATGGTCTCTATTTTAATTTCATTTAATGTGAAGAATGCTTCATCAGGAAATGGTGGCAGCTTTCCTGGTATTTCCTATTTCCTTGTCTAAACTAGAGAAATTTTTGAAAAACTTCCCATTGTCAGCTTTGGTTCAGGTGAACATATTGAGAACTTTAGTAAAGATGGTCCCACAAACAGCCTTTTTTCACCACGCGTGATAGAAGAAAATTTAAATCAATTAAATAAAAGAAAGAAAGAAAGGTTGCAGGGCTGCATTGGAGCCAATGCAGCCCTGCAACCTGTATTTCTCATAAGTGCCTTCTAAAAATTTGCATATATGACAACCCTAAACATTAACGACTTGATGGTAGCAATGATGTAGCCAAGGCTGGCAATTCAGTGGTTTAAGTATAAAAATAATCCAGGTTTCTCTAATTAATTAGGATTGCTGAGTTTGCCAAATCTGCCAAACTACCTCTCCATCTGCATCCCTTTTCCTGCTAGTTGCTGTAAAATTCTAACTAGGAGCTTTTAGAACTCTGGAGTACATGATGTATGCTTGTTATTTATTCCCGCCTTGTAGTTTACATCATCTGTGCAACTATTAGTTAATAGTTACAAAGAGTGCACTGCCATCAAAGCTCCCTTCAGTGACTAATTCCAGTTTGTTCTATTATTTTTTAAATCAGGCAAATAAATAACAAGTGCTGATAACGTTTTAGCCTATCCTCCTGAATGCTCCTCAACTGTTCTTACTCAGAGCTTGATCCAGTGCTCATTCAAATCAAAGGGAGCCTTCCACTGATTTCAGTGGGCTATCAGATCAGGTCAATGGTGCCAAAAATGTTGAGACAAGCCAATAATAGAATATGATTGCATACAATGTATATATCCAAGGAGAAAAAGAGTAAAACTTTGCTTGACATGCATTGCATAGAGGGATCATTTTAATATCTTAAAAGGAGAAAATGGCAGTATTTCTACTATTTACAGTGCAATCCTAAAGTTGTTTAGCAGGATTCACTTAAATGGGACTTGTGTCAGCACTTTAGGTTAGTGCCAGCAATAATCAGCTTGAGGATTGCTCACTTAATCTTGCAAGAGCGCTTTGTTATAGGATGTGTTGATCTTACTTGTTTATGTTCTCATTTGGAATGTTTTGTAACACTTTGTAAGTTTAGAGACAGGCAAAACAATCATACAGAGATAGCCTTTCAGAACAAACCAGAAGAGTTCTGTTTATTTCCTGGACCTCAAAGAGGGAATTTACTGTATAATACTTTAATCCTTTCAGTGCCCTGGGATGTACGCTGTGGGGTAAATTTTCAAAGCACAGTGCGTGGATTTAGCTGCGCGACTCTTATTGATGTTAATGGGAGTCACAAGGCTAAATCCCTGTACAACACTTTGAGAATTTAGGGGTGTATGTCTAAGGAATAGGCATTGGTCTGAGCTGATGAAACAGCTGGAAATGAAAATCCATCGAAATGCACAGGTCTAAAAGTGGTCTGGTGGTGTGACAATAAGGGATTTATAATTACTATCCATCCTTGTGGCTTAGTTCTTTGTGACAACACTCTTTGACATTAGACTTCTGTACTTTACACATTAGGCCCCATGCTACTCGCTTATATTACACTACTGCCTCTCCACACTTCAAAAATGTACTTTGCCCTCAAAGATAGTGTTAAAATAAGAATGGGATTTATGTCTGTTTAAGAGAAGAAAAATTAACTTGCCATCAGTTTTCTTTTAGGGAAATTGGTATTTAGCATTTTATAGGTAAGTACTGTGTGTGTAAGACAGTGTATATAAAAGAAAAGTATTAATGCTGCTGATATATCAATTATCTCAGATCACTTTTATTACTGAATTAACTAGAATTACAGTCTGATGAAAGCACAGATACTACTAAAATTAGTCATTTCTTCGTTAATAAAAGCAAGCACATTGCTTTTTTAAAAAACATTTTTTTCCCTTTTTTGGTGGGTGAGAGCTGATGGCTATCAAAGAGTGCTATTGGGCAATAAAGCAGCATTGTATGATTTCATCTAATCCTACATTTTCACCATAGTTACCATAAGCACAGTAATAGGAAAGTAGGAGTACTGAATATCCGTCTCTCAACCCTGGACAAATATTCTGGAAGACTATAAACAAGAAGATTTATCCTACTTCATCTCCAGGGTTTAGAATGAACAGAAGAGCTCAGGGAGAAATATTGTATCCTTCTGGTATCTCCAGGGAAGAGGCACCCTTCTGGTTGAAGGGCTTCTGGAATGTTTATATGCATTACAAGGGCAAAGGTATTTGTAAGCATCTCTATCACAGTACTTGCCAGCCTTGATTTTATAGCTTGTATAAGACAAGTGGGTGAATGGATTTCTTATGAAGCTATTGTAGGTATTCCTAAAGTGCTTTTCACTGTGGTGTATGTACTTTCTCTAAATAAGTGCTTCAGAAATGGGGAAAAATTGCATAGAAGTAGTAAGAACATCTAATTCTTTTAAAATTGTACTCCATTTATATTGAGAGGTATTTGCATATAATATAATATTTTTGTAATATTGTTGGATCATGGGAACTGGAGATTGAAAAGATCTTATTGGTCATCTGGCTTAGTACTGATAAGTTAGGGAGGAAAGGCTTTGACTGCATTTACAAAAGACAATAATTCAATTCTTTTCCCATTCCCCATCCACTTTTTTTTAATTACATGAAAAGGTTAGGTTGCAGAATGGTATGGGCATAATGCATGCTTAATCAAAAATATGTATTAATAACAATAATATTATTTCTATAGCAGCCCTTCCCCCCACCAAATGGCTCTTAGAGCGCTTCACAGTATGATACAATAAAATAATATAAAATCCATTTAAAATAGAAATCCATTTAAAAACAATTGAAAAGGAAAAGATAAAGGGTAATTTCAGATGTTACGGTACCATGGTCAACCACGGTGAACCCCCCTGGCGGCCGCGGTACCGTAACGTCTGTTGGGCCCAAAAGAGATTCCTGCCAGATGTTCACACCCAGCGGGAATCTCTTTGACCGCGCTTCCGGAGCTCCCCACCCCCCTTGGTTGACCATGGTATTGTAACATCTGTTACTGCCCCACGGACCGGAATCGGCGGACAGTAACGTTTGTTCTTCTTCGACAATCTCCATGATTCTCACTCTTGGTATTCACTTCCTGCTTTGCAGGCACCGGAAACCTTATTACCAGCAGTCTCCAGGCAGAAGAAAGCCTGGAAAAGACTAGAACACGATGAGGGCTCTGCCCCCCCATTTCCCCTCCCATCCCGTGAAACGCATGGGCTCTAGATCGCGCGAGAATGGGACTATATAAAAAGGGTAGGAGCCCTCACCGCCTCAGTTCCTTCCAGCTGCGTCGTGCCTGGAACACCTTCGTACTTTTCAGTACTTGTCAGTAGTCTAAAAGAAGAACAAGTTATATTATATTAATAAAGAAGATTTGGAAACACCTTTGCTTCGGCGCCTCTGCCTCCAGCCTGCAGGGTTCACCCCCGGGCTTTGCCATGCTGCTGCAGCGGGCTGGACTATGCCCAAGCAGCCGGGCTTTAAACATTGCAGCTCGTGCCCCGTAACGCTCTCTGTTAGTGATCTACACAACGAGTGCCTTGCCTGCTTGGGAGAGGGCCATGACACCCGCACATGTAGCTTCTGTGCGAGCCTCTCCTCCAGAACCAAAAGAGCAAGGGCACTCTGGCTGCAGGACATCTTAACCCGGCAGGTGCTTCAGGGTGGCAAAGAGGGGGCGCTTTGCTCCTCACCTGCACCATGAACCCTGAGGTCCCGTCCCAGAGTGCTCGGGATGTCTCGGTCAATGCAGGCGCAGAACTCCAGCTGGTACCAGCCATAACCCTGGTACCGGCCACACCGGTACCGATATCCCATTGAGGAGTGCCTCACGCGCAAAAGAGTGTCATTCTAAGAAGCAGACGGAACCGTGGAAAAAGAAAAAACGCTCCAGGAGCATGGAGGAGATGGGAACACCTTGCACACTGGAGGTGGAGTCAGTTTTCTCTGAACTGCAAAGAACTCCATCCACTCCACACACCCCCATACCGTCCACTCCAGTACTGCAGCCTACAGTACTGCTGGAGCCACAGCGCCAAACTGAGCAACATAGAGTCTCCCGCTCTGTCTCCCGCATGGGGTACCATCGGCACCATCGCTCCCGCTCTCCTTCAATTCTTCACCAAGAGACGAGGGCGCACGAGGGCCAGGACAGGCACCATCAAGGATCTCCGGCGGCAGAGATGGATTGGGAAATCAAAGTGGCCCGGGAAAATATAGTCTTAGTGGCCCTGTGCTGGTGGCAAAGCCGCCAGCGGGCTGGAAATGGGCCAAGGGGGCGTGGCTTGGGGGCATGACTTGGGGCAGGCAGAGTGCACCAGATTTGGGGCCTATCAGAGCTGAGTTCCAAGACTCAGATCCTCAGCAGCCTGGCAGGGGTGAGTGGGAGGTTATGGGGGGCTGGCAGGGGGGAGACTGCCACTGGTGAGGGTACTGGCCCTCATTTCAGTGCTCTGTCTCCCCAAATCACTCAGTTTCAGTGCTCAGTGACCCCCAACCCAAAATCACTCTGCCTCCTGCTATGCATCCTACAGTAAGACTTCTTCATTCCTACAGCAGCTGCACTAGTATTCCACAGACCCTGTGTTTAACTTAGCAAAAAGAAGACTAAGGGCAGAATTGATACCAAATTTCAAATATCTACATTATATCCTATATTAAGGCGTCATTCCTTCCTGCTGAGTACAACTCTGCTACTTGGAGACTGAGAGAATCCTCCTACAATAGCATCTCGTCCAGTAAGTGGATGGGACTCCAGTAGGACAACTCTCTCTTTTTCCATCAGTGGTAGTGCCACAGCAGGATAAAAAAATCCTGTTCACATATTTAAAACATACAAAACCTCA
>QEPC01012168.1:810858-822047 GCA_003113815.1 Sphenodon punctatus | reverse complement strand
GCCCCCAGCCCCCCCAAGCAGGCCCAAGCCCCCCCCAGCAGGCCCTACCTGCTGCCCCACAGCTGAGACTCTGTCCTCCCCTGCCTTGAGTCACCTGCTCCACAAGTGCTCTGTGCGTGCAGAGTGCAGGAGCCATCTCGAAGAACCTTCTTTACAAGGTAGCAACCTTCTGATCAGCAAGTGGGGAGGAGGAGCTGTGCTTGTAAACACAGCCTTATCTCCCAGCCCGATCAAGTCCCCGCTGCTGCTGCAGCTGCTGCTTTGCTCCTAGGAGGGAGAGGCACTCAGGCAGGTGAGGCCTCCCCCCACCCGGCCTGACGGGTTGGGACCAACAATTTAAAAAAAAATAAAAATCAATTTTTTAAAAAAGACAACGGGACCGGCCCTCCAGCCCAGCCTGGCCCACCGGGAATCCTCCCGGTGGGTTCAATGGCCAATCCGCCCCTGTCCGGCGGGACATCATGATCTTTCTTCACAGTACCACAGAGACCAAAGATCAGGATCACCTTGCTCCTGCTGTTCTCCATATGGGGGTAGTCGGTACCGTCGGTACCGTTATGCGGATTCCTACGGGTACTGCTCTCGAAGCAGGTCTCCTTATCCTGCCAGGTCCAATTTCTACAATTTTGAAGCTGCTACCCGCTCCTGTGAGGGGGGCACCGGGGGATCAAGATACATCCCACCTGCTCCTCCACGTGCACCCCCTACGGCGACCATCTCTCGACCACCACTGGATCCGAAAGTGGTACAAGAATAGACAACGCATTATCAGACGTCACCACCTGCCCCCCCCGGATGAGCCACTCCACATACAACCCGCAGCTCCAACAGTACCGCCGGCACTGCTGATGCACACACAGGACATCTGGTCAGTTCAGCCTATGGGATCCACCTTCCTCAGTTCCCTCATTGGGGATCCTACAGGGCAACCACAAACACGAGTGCCTCAGCCACAATATCAGGGGATCTCCTCTGTGATCTTCCAATCGCCCTCCGCTTCCTCCTCCTCCTCCTCCTCCTCCTCCTCCACTTCCAGCTAAGGTAGTGAAGAACACAGTCAGGAGCAGTATTTGGGATACTGGGCACAGGGGAAACTGGTCATATGTTACCTATGTTCGACCAGTTGATGGAACCTTCTGAATCCATCTGGGCTAAACCATCATTGGCCACCCCTACTAACAAGCTTGCAGACTCTTTATATGCGATCCCTAAGGAGGGTACTTACCTGTTTTACAAGCATCCAGCCCCTAATTCCTTGGTTATTGCTGCTGCCTCCCTCAAGTCAAAGTCTGGGGGACTACAAACGTCACCATCAGACAGAGAGGGTAGATGCCTCGATGTTATTGGGAGGAAGATTTTCTCATCAGAGACCCTTTCCCTTAGAGCTGCAAATTATGCATCTGCAATGTGCAGATACCAGCACTGGCTATGGTCTCAACTGGGTAGGGCTATAGACCCCTCTCAGATTGCGGCATTGCAAAAGAGAGGGTATGCAGATGGCTCAGTTTCAACTAACTGCCACTATACATATTGCGGATTCTAACGTCAGGGGAATGGCCTCGGCCATTACCCTGAGAAGGCATGCTTGGCTCCACTCTACAGCATTAGCCCCAGAAAATAAAACACGCATAGAGAACTTACCCCTTGATGGAGAGGGCCTGTTTGCATCCACCACTGATGACGCCCTGAAAAAAATAAAGGAAACATCACAAACAGCCAGGTCTACCAGGGTTATTTGATCTTTCAAAAGGAGGTTCTACCCTTCCCACACCACCTGCCCCCCCCCCCCCGGATGAGCATATCCGTCTAGACAGCGTCCCTCATATTCTTCCAATTCTGCGAGGCGCTTCTCTCCTCAATATCAGTATCAGCAACCACAGAATCCCTCCTCTCAACCCAGAAGGAGGTTTACTAAGCAAAGGGGAAAAGACAGGTTTTCCTCCACTCCTTCATCTGAACAAACCCCCAAGGAGCGGTTTTAATATATTGCAGATCAGGAGAGCTATTGAGCGTCCACTTCACTTCGCTAACCGTCTCCGCCAGTTTTACAGCACTTGGGCTTCCATCACCTCTGACCGCTGGGTCAGAGAAATAATCAAACAGGGTTATGCCATTCAGTTCCGCTCTCTTCCTTCCTTCCACTTACCCCAGCCCCCTATGGGCTCCCCCCACAAAACTCAAATACTCTTGGAGGTACAGAAGCTCATTTCCAAGGGAGCTGTTGAATTAGTCCTCCCACCCTACAGAATGTAATTCAGGATTTTATTCCAGTTTTTTCTTGGTTGCCAAGAAGGACGAGGGGCTCAGACCTATTTTGGACCTTCACAGTCTCAATAAATAGTCCAAAAAATCATGTTTCGTATTACCTCCCTCCCTATCATCATGCTAGGTCTCCATCAAGGAAACTGGTTAGCCTCTCGATCTAAAGGATGCATACTTCCATATTTCTATTAACCCTGTACACAGACAATACTTACGTTTCATTGCAGGAGATCACCACTACCAATACACCGCACTCCCATTTGGCCTATCTACTGCAGCGCGAGTCTTCACAAAATGCATCGCAGTCGTCACTGCTCACCTAAGGAAGATGCATATCAAAGTCTTTCCTTATCTAGACGACTGGCTTATAGCGGCTCCCTCAGAACAAGAACTTCGGAGCCACCTTCATCTGACACTAGAATTGTTACAGAGTCTGGGTTTCTTACTCAACCTACCCAAGTCTCACCTCATACCATCACAGCATCTACAGTTCATAGGGGCCATCCTGGACACTCAACTAGCAAGGGCTTTCCTTCCTCTGAACAGATTCCAGACCATCAAACAGATCATACTAGATCTACCTTCCCAAACCTCCAGAACTGTGAGGTTCTTCCTACGTCTACAAGGGTTCCTCACTTCCACCACCACAGTAACCTCCTATGCTCGCCTTCATACGCAAACGCTCCAGCAGTGGATTGCCCACTCTTACAGCCTGTCCTTTCACCCTCTCAACTTCAGGATTTCTATCCCACAAGAGGTCTACCTCGAGTTGTTATGGTGGACGGACCATAGTCAGGTACTCAAGGGCATACCTTTCCTCATTCCAAACCCACAAGTGTCTATCACCACGGATGCCTCCCTTACAGGCTGGGGGGCCCACATGGACAACATAGAGGTGCACGGCTTCTGGTCCATGCTTGGAAAGAGCTCTCCACGTAAACATGCTCGAACTCAGAGCCATCTGTTGGGCCCTCAAAGCATTACTGCCTCACATAGTTGGAAAGCATGTCCTCATTATCACAGACAACACAATGGCTATGTGGTACATGAACAAGCAGGGCGGAGCGAGGTCCATGTGCCTCTCTTTAGGGGCTCAAGCCATCTGGACATGGAGTATACAGCTATCCATCTTGCAGGCCAGGAAAATTCCCTTGCAGACCAATGTACGTCAGACCACCATGAGTGGTCTTTCAACAACACTGTCCTCAGCGATATTTTCTCCAAATGGGGAACTCCTTCCATCGATCTGTTCACCACAGACGAAAACACAAAACTCCCCAAGTTCTGCAGCCGTGCGGGCACGGCACCCGGATCGATCTCGGACACTTTTGTGATCTCATGGGGACTTCCTCTATGCTTTTCCCCCTATTCCCCTACTGTACAAAGTTCTCTCGAAGATACAAGCAGAACACGCCAAAGTAATTATTATTATTATAAGTATTTGTATAGCGCCAGCTGTGTACCTGGCGCTTTACAGAACAATAAGAATGACACGGTCCCTGCCTAAGGCCTACAATCTAAAATACTCAGAGTAGGGAGACAAGGAAAGGGGACATAGGGAGAGACAAGTGATAAATAATGATCAAGTGCATGCAAAGTCTCAGGTGCATGTGCTTGACTTGGTTGTGGTTAGGCAGGAGTCTGCGGAGACAGCAGACAGTAAAAACGGGATGAGAGTTCTAACAGGTGGCAGGAAAGGCGGCGAGGAAGAGGTGGGTTTTGAGGAGGGATTTGAAGGTGCGGAGGGAGGGGGCAAGTCGGATGTGGGCGGGGATGGAGTTCCAGGCATGGGGGGCAGCGAGGGAAAAGGGGCAGAGGCGGTTAGAGGAGCAGGGGAGAGTGAAGGAGGGAGGGGACAAAGGAGGAGTGGAGAGTGCGAGCAGGAGTATGTACGGGGATTAGGGCTGAGAGGTAAGGGGGAGCCAGGTTGTGAAGGGATTTATAAATGAATACCAGGAGTTTATGAAGGATGCGTTCGGGAAGGCGGAGCCAGTGAAAAGAGGAGAGGCTGCACGTGGTCGAAGCGATGGGCCGAGTGGATGACCCTAGCAGTGGAGTTTTGGATGGAGATAAGGGGGGACAGGTAAGATTAAGGGAGACCAGTGAGGAGAAGGTTGCAGTACTCAAGGCGAGATATGACCATGGCGTGAACAAGGGTTTTGGCTGAGGTTTGCCTTTCTGGCCAAGGCAACCATGGTTCCAAACACTTCAAGAGATGGCCTCAGAGGTCCTACATCTCCCGCTCCAGCTCGATCTTCTATTCTGGCAGCAGAGCTCGGTTCTACACCATGACTTAGGAACCCTCCACCTTTGTGCTTGGTTGATACTTCCTTGATTGAAGATGCTTCCCCTGACATCGCTGCCATCTTACTGAATTCTCGACGCCCATTCACAAGAGCTTGTTATGCTGCCAAATGGACAAGGTTCTCTAAGTGGTGCACTTCTCTATTCCTACCACTAACTTCTCTTAACATAACCCATGTCTTTAAATACCTTCTACTACACTTGCAAACTTCAGGTCTGTCAACCTCCTCCTTGAAGGTACATCTGTTGGCACTTTCATCTCGTCTGCAGCCACAGAGTGGCAAGTCTCTTTTCTCTCATCCCCTTATGAAGACATTCTGGAAGGGTCTCTTAAATACTTTCCCTCCAACCACTCGCCCAGCCCCTCAATGGGACCTTAATCTAGTACTTTCAAAACTAATGGGTCCTCCCTTTGAGCTTATGGCCTCCTGTTCGATGGAGAACCTGTCAATTAAAACAGCCTTCTTGCTAGCGATCACTTTGGTGAGGAGAGTCAGTGAGCTGAAGGCTCTTAGGGCCTCGCCCCCTTATATTCATTTCTCTAGAGATAAGGTGGATCTACACATGGACCCTTCATTCATACCTAAGGTGGTCTCACCCTTTCACCTCAATCAGACTATTTCCCTCCCAGTATTCTTCCCTAGGCCTCATGCATCCAGAGCAGAACAGGCGCTCCACTTCCTGGATGTAAAACGAGCCCTGTCTTTCTATATAGACACAACTAAATCAGTCAGGGCCTCAGATGCCCTGTTCGTTTCCTATGGTGGGCAGAGAATTGGTGTAAAGATCACCTCCCAAAGACTTTCAAAACGGATACTCCTCTGCATCCAAAGATGCTACAACCATGCAGGGAAGTCTCCTCTGTCTCAACTACGAGTACACTCTACGAGAGCCGTCACATCTTCGCTCGTTAACCTTTGTGGGGTACCAATTCTGGACATCTGCAAGGCTACTACCTGGTCCTCGATCCACACTTTTATGAAACATTACTCGCTGGACCTAGCGGCTAGATCAGATACCAGAGTAGGGACGGCAGTTCTACACTCGCTGTTCGCTTAACCTCCTCGACTCCCTCCCCCTGGAGGTAGGTGCCTTGAACTGCTACTCACTCTCCCAAGAGTGAGAATCGCGGAGATCCTCAAAGAAGAAATAGAAGTTACTTACCAGTAATTCTGTTCTTCGAGAGAGCTCCACGTATTCTCACAACCCGCCCGCCTTCCCCTCAGTCTTGACATTCCTGTTTAACAGGTTTTCCAGGATGGGGTTGGAAGGAACTGAGGCGGTGAAGGCTCCTCCCTCTTTTATAGTCCCGTTCTCACGCGATTTGGAGCCCGCGCTTTTCACGGGATGGAAGGGGAAATGTGGGGGGCGGAGCCCTCATCATGTTCTAGTCTTTTCCAGGCTTTCTTCTACCTGGAGACTGCTGGCAATAAGGTTTCCGGTACCTGCAAAGCAGGAAGTGAATCCCAAGAGTGAGACTATGCCGAGCTCTCTCGAAGGACAGAGTTACTGGTAAGTAACCTCTATTTACAACCGCCAATTCCGGGCCGTGGCCCAAACCCCAGGACGTATTGGGCGCAGTGGCCGAATAGGCCGCTATGCCTGCCCATCTCACGGAGGGCAGGGGGCTGGGGCTGTGAGGATGCACGTCGCGCCGCACGGCCCCATCCCCGATCCCCCTCCGGAATCAGCCAGCACGTCTGTTGACCAGCCGGCCTGATTCTGGAGTGGAGTGAAGGATTGATCCGACGCCGTGGCAAGCCTGCCGGCCGGCACATCTAATATCACCCAGAGAGGGAGGGAAAACACATTAAGGGAAACCAGTAGTGGGTCCTAATAACACTAGGAGAATAAATAAGACTTCAGGTGCTTTTTAAAGGTGAGAAGGGAGGAACTGAGATGGACATCTGGAGGGAGCGAGATGTCCCACCACCACTGAAAAGCCCCTATGACAGTGAGAGAAAAGACTTCTGTGGATGCAAACCTTTGTCTTACTAACAAGACCCGTTTTCACTGCATTTTCCCCATTGACAGCAATGGGGAAAATGCAGAAAAAAAGGGTCCTTGCAGTTATCACCAAGAAAGACTGTTGTGTGGACACAGTGTTGTATATCTTCCTACCATCATGTGGTACATGCATCCTTATGAGCAACCATTGCATGGCATAGAGAGTCAGTCCAGTTTAAAGTGGAGTGATTTGTCATACCCATTGTGTGTTAATCGACATGTAGCTTTGCTACAGGAAGTAGGGGTTGTGTATGCATGCCAACCCATTGTGCAGCAGCAGCATGGTGAGGCCTAGGTTAGAAATGGAAGATGAAAACAACAAGCTATGTCTCTTGTTTGCTCTTTCCACGGGCATTTTCAGACAAGACACTCTCCACCCACTCCCCAAACACCCACTATACATATACAGGGCTGCAGTGTTGCCCTATGGGTGCCCTGCAACATGTATAGTGGGTGGGAGGTGGGTGGGGAGTATCTTCTCTGAAAATGCCCCAATATGGAGCATACATTCCTGTGTGTTATGCTTGCTTATTTCAGCTACATTCACTTGACATTTTCATGTTCCCTTATTTTAGGTAGACATTTTTAGGGACAGGAATACTTACGTTTTTAATAACAATTTTTTTGCTGTTTCCTTCTCTTTTTAAAGACCTATAGTGATCTCAGTAACATAAATTTATTTGTGTAAGTTTTCTGAAAGTAAAGTAAGGAAAAGGCTTGCAAAAAACATAAAGATGATAGTTATTTACTTCCTTAGAATCTATAAAAGAGGTTTGAGAATCATGGTGCTGTTCCTTTAAAAAGTAAAGTTCCAATAAAAATCCATTAACTACTTTCAAATATAGCAATTCTCCTGTCCAGCTGTGAAAAGTACTAGATGATACTTATTTGCCATTTGTGTTATTTACGGTCCATGACTTTTATGGTAACTGGTTCCTATTATTGGTTTCTATTAATGTAAAACATAAGTGAACATAAATGAGGCGTGAATCATTTCTTTTTATTAGCCCCACAGTCTTCACTCAGTGCTTGCAGTAACTCCAGCTGTGACTTGTTAGTGATAACCTATTTAAAGAAGGAAATCTTTAAGAATAAGGGACATGATTAGGATTCCTTGTCCATTCATATATTCAGGTTTCACTACTTCAGTGCTAGAACAACAATGGTAAAGTTGTAATTAGCAACAGTGCAAAAATCAGTGCTGAGCTTAAAATGAGTCTTAAACTCCAAGTGAGTTTGTATCAGTTAATACCTAAAAGCAAGTAAGGTTATCAGTCACTTTTACAATACAGGAAAGGGTTTCCCCATGCTATATGTTGGTATCATTAAAAGGTAGATGTTAAAAACAATGAGGTTACACATCCATTAAAATTTTCCATGCTGTCAAGAAATGGTAAGTATAGGTTTTCACTATGTAACCAAATAAATGTTAAATTGATTTTTTGTAGAAAGGCTTTTTATAAATGGTTTAGAAATATGTTGTATCTTGGTTGTTATCAATTATACTAGAAGAGTTAGTTTGGTAATTTTTAATATAATTTCATAGTTCTTTTCTAAGTCTCTCTATTGTTCCAATAAGAGAGAAGTTTCCAGTAACCAAACACAAAGTCAGTCTGATAGCTGAAAGGTTTGAGCTTTCTCAGATGTTTACACATTAGCGCAATACGTTTGCGGACCACTTTGTATTTTATTAGTATTTTGGCAAGAAAATAGCATTGGTTCTAAGGGGGAATTATTTTTTAGACAGAGATATAAAATAGTCATTAAAGAAGCCTACTGTTGTCCATTTCTCACTCCCCATCTAGGGTATTAGAGCATGTTATCAACGATCTTGTTATCTGTAAGTCTCTATCAGAATAAACTGCTTTAATTAATTATTTTGAAAATAAAATATTGCCAGGCATTCCAGCCTCTCTGCATCCTCTTTCATCAGTGATATGTCATGAATAAAAAAAGGGAAAGAACCACAACCTCACAATAAAACACTTACCTTATCCTGTACCTGTCAGGGGCCCTTCCGTGATACTGCTGAAGTATTGCAGCAACGCTACAAGCCTTTGCAACCAACCTTGCGGGTGGCAACATCAATCAATTCACTAGAGAAGGCCAGAGAGGAAATCAGAAGAGAGGAATGGAGAAACCGCATCTGTGACAATGAGTAAGTTCCTTGCTTTCCTTATAATTTCATGGGAACGTTTTCTTTATTCTGCTACAGTCAAAAACCTTTCATTTCTGACAGAACAAAATGTTAGTTCTGACAATTTAAACACTAGACATTCTATGTATATTAATATCCAAAAACTCCATTGTAAAGCACTGTTAGTATTCTACATCAGTGGCCTTTGTGTGATTGCAGGCTTGGGATACATGCCCAGGCTTCACAGACTATAAACCATTGAAAGATCAATGATCATTGTTGTGCTCTTGCCCCTCCGTTGGTCTTTGTACTAGTTGCACCTATGAACAGGAGGGGAAGACACCACCCACCTTGGTCCCTTCCAGTCACTGGGTTGTATAGACTGAGGTTGTTTAGCCTTTCCCTCTTGGTCTACCAGATTGAGAGGGAAATTGTAGTTGGAGACCATGTTCGTTTTATTTAGTTTGATAGTGTTTGCTATTTGATTATTAGGCAGAAAGTAATTAGTTAGAAGTATTAGCCATTACTACTGCAAAGTGCACCGTATTTAAGAAATATGCAACATTTGTGATACAGTGCTCAGTGACAGATTGTCATGATCGATTTCTGATATTTCATTTCATTTTTATTTGTATCTCGCACTCTCTTGCCCAGGCAACTTGAGGAGGCTCACAACAAAAATGAAAAACATAACATAAGAAAGCATAACAGCTGGGTTAAATCCCACACAGGGGACTCAGTAGCAAGAAAAACAAAACAGCCCACCCCTCTACAATACCCCTTTATAATACAAATCACAGCAACTGGGTTTAATCCCACACAGGGGACCCAGTATAATTTCATAAAATCCATACTCTCATATATACCCTCCCCCTATCACTACCCCATAACAACATTCTAAATTCCTTCCATCTCAACTCCTATCCCACACCCTGCTGCCACCAGGGGGGGCCCTCCACTCACCCCTCACCCCGCTCTCACCGGGGGACGAGGTCCCCATCCTACAATCTCTAAATACAAAAATGATCTGTAATATCCATCTAGCAAAAACTCCTTCCATTATAGAACAGCAAAATTCATATAACAACAATAAAACAACCCATATCCCTCCCGCTCAATACATAGTCATCTATTGACTCCTTCGTTACTTCTCATATCCTCCCAATAGCATCAAGAGAGACCCCACCACCACCCCTTATACTCTCTCCATTCGCATTCCCCTCTGCTTCAACTCCCCCTCCCACCAAATACTTATAATGTCCCACCAAATACTTATAATATGCCTTGGGAAGGGGCACAAGTCTGAACTGTGTTCTGTAATACATTTTCCCTGAAAGCTCCAAAGGACAGAAGGAACAGGTTACAAAGTCTCCCTTGAGAGAGAGCACAGTCTAGACCATCTTCTCTGTCCTACCCACACAGATCTGGCAGAACAGCATGGGTATTAACCATGTTATTTGGAGCTTTGGTATTATTGGCCTCTCCCACATTGTAGAAAGATAGAGGCTTAGACATCCTCCCAGGCCTTCCCACTATAGGCCCTTTTCACACGAGACCCCCCACCCATCTCCACGCAGATTTGCTGCATGGAGATGGGTGGAGGTGCCTGTGTGAATGCCGCGGGGGATGGGTGGGGGTGCGTGCATGTGCCCACTCTCTACCCACCTCCACCCATCACCCACGCACGGAGCCCCAATGGGCTCCAATGCCCATATTCCATGGATGGAGATGGGTGAAGGTGGATGTGTGCCTGCGGGAATGGGTGAACACCCACCTCCACCCACTGCAGCAGCACACCCATCCCCACACCCACCACGGTCTGTTTAAAAAGGGCCATAGATACCCATGTATTCCATTTCCACCACCTTGTAGAAAAGCAGTGGTAAGGGGAGAAGGCACCCAGATGATGCAGAAAGAGAGGCTGGCAGACAGGAAGCTACTGACAAGGAAGAGGAGATGAGAATTGGTTTATAAACAGTTGAGCCTCTTTCATCAAATCAGGAATATGCAATGGAGAATGAAGAACAAAACCCTGCTTTCACAATGGGAAAGTCTCTGATGATTATTTATTTATTTATTTATTTATTTATTTTAATAGATTTATACCCCGCCCCGCCTGCTAAAGCAGCCCGGGGCGGCTTCCAACATAAAAACACAATAAAAACAATTTTAAACATCCAGTAACTAATATTAAAACAGGGCTAAATATAATAAGTAAATAATAAATAATGAATAAACAATGGGTAAGGTGGGGGAGCTAAAACCCCCTCATCCTACCCTCCCACCCTCCCCAAAGGCCTGGGCGAACAGCCAGGTTTTGCAGCTTCGCCAGAATGTCAACAAGCTAGGGGCCAGGCGAGCTTCCTCCGGAAGGGAGTTCCAAAGACGTAGCCCGCCCACCAAGAATGCCCTCTCCATTGTGGCCCCTCACTTAACATGGGGGACCTCCAAGAAGGCACCCCCGCCAGACCGAAGGAGC
>QEPC01012168.1:743178-784327 GCA_003113815.1 Sphenodon punctatus | reverse complement strand
AGGAAGTGATCAGAATTAGGGCAGGGGTCAAAGGAGAGGTCAGTAAGAGAACAGTTTCGAGTGAAGATGAGGTCGAGGGAATGGCCGTCAGTATGAGTGGGGGAGTCGGTCCAGAGTCGGAGATTAAAGGAGGAAGTGAGAGAGAGAAAGCGGGAAACAGAGGGGGTGGAAGGCGTGTCAACGTGAATGTTGAAATCACCAAGGATAAGAGTGGGGATATCATCGGAGAGGAAGAACTTGACTTAGATTTGAATTAATGCCCACTGCAATGTTAAAGGGATGTCGAGATAGAATTCCTGGATCTGAGAGACGTTGTTTAAGATGCCCAGAAAATATAGAGGATCTAGTCCATTATATGTTGGATTGCCCGCTGTATCAAGCAGTTAGGGATAAATATATTTTCCTTCTCCCCACTGTGCTAACTACCTTTGGCTAAATGTGCCAAAGTGGTATGGAACTTACAGCAGAATTACAATTTTTTTTAACAGGCTAGCGTTTTCGCACTCAGAGTTGAGGAATTATGTAGCAAGTTTATCTCATTGTTTACCTAATACACTAATATACTGCGCTTGGATATTCTATTTTTGGGTACATTGAGGTCCAAGATCGATGGTTTATTTTAACCTAACATTCTCCAATAGCTAACTGTATGCATTTATTCTCCCTCTATGAGTTAGGATGGTAATAGAATGTTCCTCTTTTAATTAAGCTATTTTACTAGCATCATTTTAATATAATAATTATACATTATTGTTCATGTATAAATGTTATTGCATTCTATTTTGTAATTTTTGACATAAGGATTATGGTGAAACAGATCCACTTCCTCTCCCTCATGGCGTCCACACCTCAGAACATCATGGGCTGAAGCTAGGGCTACGTGTCAAGGGATCTCTAACTTCTATTGGTCCCAGGGAGGGAAGTTATTCAAGCCTGCTTTGAAGCTGTTTAAAGACAAAGTTTTGCCTCAATTTTTATATGGTGCCCCAATATGGAGTCCTTCTCTGATCCATGAGTTAGAGGTGGAACAAAATAGATTTTTGCCTTCCATTCTCCATGTGCTTAAAAGTACTCTGACTGCTCTCCTTAGAGCAGAGGCAGGTATCAGTTCAGTAGCTTATTTGGCCAAATCAGCCATTTTGAAATTCTGGCTGCGATTAAACTTGCCACATATAGATTCCTTGTCTCAGGTGGCAATGTATTCTGCCTCTGGCCAGTGGTTGAGCAAGGTTGAAGAGATCATATGTTTGCTGGGATTCTCTATAATTTATATCTCTTCTATGTTGTACTCAAAGGCTTGGGCTGAGATTAAAACCAGACTAAAGGATCAATTGCCAACCAAAAGGTGACAGAGATTTATAGAGTTTTTGATTCCTTCAGGTGGGGCCTCTTATTTATCGAACCTGTCAATATGGCATAGCAGAATAGTGTTCACGCTGATAAGGTTTAATGTATTCCCATTGGTGGTTTTGGAAGGCAGATTGAATGGGATCCCATATAATGAGAGGATATGTCAATTTTGTAACATTACTGCCAATAGGGATGTAGTTGAAACAGTTGCTCATACGATGCTCGACTGTCCAGCATATTTAAATTTGATATTACCGTATATTGATCCCCTCATCGCTTTGAGGGGAGCTGGTTCTCCTTAGGAGGTGGTGGTGGCCCTTCTGATGAATCAAGACCTCAAAGCAGCGTCCAATGTTGCCAGGTTTTTCTCCCAGGTCTGGAAGTTAAAGAAAGCTGCCTAGACTAATAGGTAAAGCCCCTGGGGGTTGACTTTTTGCAGTCACATATATGGGTTACCCCCCCGGTTGCTGTTGCCCCCTGTCCCAGACTAAGCATTTGATTTATCTATTGGTTTGGGACTATTTATTTATTTATTTATTTATTTTTGGCACCCTCTGAAGGGCATACATTCTGTGTATTTAATTTTACTATGTTTGTTGCATTCTAAATTTCTTGTATTTTTTTATACGGGCCTTAACCAATCATGTCTGAGTCCTTTTGGTGGTGTTATTTGGATCCTCTTAAGTGTTATGTGTTTGTACATGCATCTGTGTATGTTTTTTGCAAAGGCCGACGATGGCTATGTAATAAAAATCTATCTATCTATCTATCTATCTATCTATCTATCTATCTATCTGAAAATGAAAATAAAATGAATGCAGTGGATACAGCAGCTAGAGCAGTGACTTCAGTCATCAGTTAAAAGAGATGCATGGCTGAGAGCCACGTATTTGTAGTCAGAGCCCAGAATCAGATTGAAGACCTAGATTTCACAGGAAATGGCCTTATTAGTAGGAAAACAGATGGCTAGACAAGAACAACATTCAAGTTACTTGGAGTGACACAACCTAAAAGGAGATATTTCTATCCCCATGTTTCCACCTTTACAAAGCGGAGATATTTCTTAACTCTGTGCTTCTACCTTGACTCAAACAGGACAACAACAGAAGAAATCATTCACATTCTTGTATCAGTACCAGTGGGTTAACACGACATATTTTAAGCCTCGTTCATGAAAAAAGTCATCTTCCTCAGCATGTTTGGCTAACTAATTGATCTGGCTACAGTACTGAGGGACCATGTACATGTTACACTATTTCACATTATTTTCTTTCTTACTGAAGATTTCATAACGTGTGTATGCACCTTTTCTCATTCGTCATGAAAATTTCTGTGATTTTCAGTTTTTTATCACAGGTGTCAGGTTAGTGAAATCCTTCTCTGGCAGACAGTAATGTGAGTTCTGTGTTATGTTAAATTGGAATGAGTGCATGCGGTATAAGAGTGTTCATCCAGTGCTCGTTAATGGTCATGGCAGGCTTGTGGAGAAAAGGAGTCTGTCTACCCATATTTGAATTAAGCTTCTCTGAGTGATGTCACAAATAATACCACCTACCACTTGTATGCAATCTTCTGCCACTTGAGATTCCTGATAAAATTAGAAAAATGTGCAATGACTCCAACTCAAAAGATACTTACAGGAGCACTAATGACAACAGGAGAAAGTATTTCTGTCCCATGAAAGATTTGGCAAAATAAACATAGCAATCTCAGTGTTTTGAGACTGCAAGGAAATCCAATCTGATGCTTCCCTTCATCTCTTATGCCTTATAGCAAGATAGAAATGGGGAACTCCTGGCCCACAACTGTTTTACTGGCCCCTTTCTAATTCCTGAATCTGGCCAATGGACTCAACCCTTCCCCCTCAAGCACTGAAGGAATGCACTTAGGAAAAAGGGAACAGAAATGAGGCATGAACTTGAGGAGAGGGGATGGATCCATGCATCTCAGGTTCCTCTTCCTCAGCTCTTACGGCCCATGGAGTTATTAATTATTAATTATTATTATTATTATTAACATTTATATAGCATCAGCGATGTACCTGGCGCTTTACAGAAAATAAGATAGACACGGTCCCTGCCCCAGAGTTTACAATCTACTACTTAGATTATCCTTTAATCTAGTTTAAAACAAACAAAAAACAAAAAAAGTTTGAACCTAGCACCCATTGGTAAATATTACAAACAGACAGTGAAAACAGATAACTTTTACATTCAGGGGAAAGAGTCACACACACACCCCTTTCTCTGGTGGGGGGACAAATGTTTTGTATGAGTCCTGCACGCTTTTCCCCCCTCCCCCATCATAGGCCGTTTTTACACAGACACCCCCACCCACCGCTGGGTGTTCAGCCGGGTGTTTGATAGGTGGGGGCGTCCGTGTAAAAGCTCTGGTGGTGGGTGAAGGGATGGGTGTCCACACGTGTAAACAGCACGGGCGGTGGGTGTTTGTGCGTGCGCGCTCCCGTGCAACACCCATCTCCACCCACTGAGCCATCCAGAAAACTGGAGGAGGCTCTGTGGGTGGAGATGGGGGGGTGTCCGTGTGAAAGGACACACCCACCACGCAAGCACACCCATCCCCCCCACATCTGTCTGTGTAAAAACGGCCGTAGTGTACTCACCCTTTAATGAAAACTACGTACTATCCCAAATCTGTATTTGACCAATAACGACAGAGGTTTCTTATTTAGTCTCAACTAAGCTGCACACTAATTCACAGATTAATAGAATTTCAGAGTGTACTCTTTAGTAAATCTACTAATGATCCAATAACTGGATCATATGGGTAACATGAGTAAATTGTTTTTTTCATCTATAATAAACTTTTTCAACCCCTTAAAATACAAAAGGGAAAGGATTCCATTTTTAAAAAAAAATTTAGAAGGCAAAGGAAGTTTGCAGTTCAATGATTCCAAATCTGATTAAGAAAAAATGTAACACTTTTAGGTGTGGCCCAGTAGTTTAATGGCAGTGTGTCACCGGGGAGGGGGGAGAACACAGAGGGGCTACCACTCGTATCTCTCACACACTGGGTATGGCTAGCAGCGACTCTCTCAGCGAGGCAACAACGAGGGGGTCTTGTGCCCATCAGGATAGTGTGTTGGCCGTTACCTCTAATGAAAGAGAACAGGCCAGAGGCCACTATCATCATAGGGCGCCCGGATTGTGAGAGGCCGCACAATACCCCCACGTTCCCTATCCCACGCTCTCAGGGTGAAGAAGGAAGGCTGGGGACGAGGTGCAAGGGGGAGACCGTGCAGGGTGAGGGCCCTTACCCGGGCTTGCAAGGGAGCAGGCAGGGTCACTCGTTCACAGTGCTCCCCAGGGGGAGGGTCTAACCCTGACCAGGGACGGAGGGGGAGGGCGACACTCACACACCTCGCACTCACCACTCGCTCCGTCACTCGCTCCAGTCACACCAGGGGGGAATCCAGTTGAAGGGAGTTTCACTCAGGCTCAGGCATCAGGAAAGTACTAGCAGACAATCGCAAACAGCAAGGACAAAATCAAGGGGGCCGGTCTCGAACAATCACCAGCGTCGCTCTAACTGCGGCGCTGGCATTTATGTGAAAGGCCCCGCCCCCGTGCGTGCTCGCAGACGCTCTGAGCATCGCAGCAGCGTCGGGGGCATGGCCAAGGGCACGCTTTGCTTTGGAGGGAGAATCATCTGGTCGGGCTCGGGGGGGGGTGCGTGGCCACGGGCCCCGTATTGACGGCTGATGCGGTACTTGAGAGAGGGGGCTCCGCCGGCTCTCGCCGCACGCCTGCGTCCTGGGGGCCCTGAGGATGTCGGGTGCTGCGGGGCTGGCGGCGGAGGCTGGCGGCGGAGGCTGACACAGTGTAAACTGAATGACATAAGAGGATCAAAGTTCTATTCAGCTGCTATTAAAATCAAGCTCACTCACATAGTTCTTTGGTGCCTGGGTTCATGTCTTAAAAACTTAGATGATGGGAGACTATATTAAGAATAAGAGAGAAACATCTCATATAACTCTAGAAACCCCTATGAAAAAATATAAATGTATACACACAGGGCAAAAAAATCAAAGGCATGAATACAAAATGGGTGATAACCGAATTGGGACTAGCATGGCAGAGAAAGATCATTGTGGAACACTGTCTGAGTCAGCAGTGATGACTGCGAGTCAGCAGTGATGTCGCCAAGAAAGCTAATGCCATTTTAGCCTGCATTAGCAGAAATATTGGGTGTTATATGTGACAGTGGCTCACTTAGGCCCGCTCCCGTGGGCCACCATCATGTTTGTTTGGGGCAGTCCAGATATTTGCCCCAGAGTCCTCCTAGCTGTGCTGGTGGCTAGCCAAGGTTGTGATCCCGGAGACTTCTGGGATCACAGCCCAGGCTAGCTGCCAACACACCAGGGAATGGCCAGGTGGCGTGCCTGACTGGGCCGAAGTGGGCTATCATGTGTGGTAGCCCACTCCTCCTGGCCTGGTCTGGAGTGATCATGACCGGCCACCATGGCTTCCCATCAGGGGCCAGGAGGGGGAGGGGCGGCACTGGGTGCAGCATGGGGGCAGGGCAGGCCGCACATTTGTGTGGCTCCCTCCACCCCCTGACCCAGCCACTTGAACATTTGTTCTGCAGCCAGACCCGATTCTGCCTAGGTTGCCAGAAGTTTCCTGGTCTGGACCGGGAACTTGTTTTCGCAAGACATGGAAAGTCATTGTGCTGCTCTACTCAGTTCTGGTTAGGCCCCAGTTGGAGTACTGCATTCAGGTTTGGGACACCCCATTTTAAAGGATATAGGAAAAGAAGGTGACGTTGGGGAAGGAGAACAGGAGAACAACAAAGATGATAATAGATTTGGAACACAAAGTGTTTCCCCAGGGGAAAAAGTTTCCACACCCCCGTTTATAGCATTGACTATGCTTGTTATACCAGACATCAGATGAAATCTTTGACTTTGGCTAGTGGACAATTATATCCTGATGTATATCCTGATGGATACATTATTATTATGAGCATTTATATAGCGCCAGCGATGTACCTGGCGCTTTACAGAAAATAAGATAGACAAAGTCCCTGCCCGAGAGCTTACAATCTAAAAACAGGGGGAGGGGAGACAGGGAAGGGGCAAAGAAACCAGGGCCAGACTCAGGGAAAGACAACCTAGGCACTAGCCCTGGGCAGCAGTTGGGGGGCGGGGGAGAGTGGCGTGGCAAATTTCCCATTTGAAGTCAGTGAGAGCTATTAGCCTTAATAGGTTCAGGATGCAGCAGTTAATGGCCCATCCACCCCCCACCCCATTTGATAAGAGCAGGACCCTGCCTCCACCAAGTGGAGAGCACTACAGTTGTTAGGGCAGGGATCGTGTCTATTCCATTACTTTGTAAAGTGCCGGGTACATTGCTTGCGCTATATAAATGTTTGCTAATAATAATAATAATTTCAAAAGGAGAGAGAGATAAGGGGGATCAGGTAGGAACAAAAGAGTTAAGCACTTAGAAATGGAGAGGAAACTTATTCAAGGCTGCTGGTCTCAGTCAGCCAGCAGGTAATTAGCACCTCTGTGGAGGCAAAACAGGCTGGGTGTGGGTTGGAATGGAGACTTCTAAAGAGTTCAAAGTGTTGTTTTTTGGTTTTAAAAGGTAAAATCTAAGGAGACACATAGCCATTTATATTAAGGAGATGGTACATGCATTAGACTAGGGTTCCTGGGCTCTGTCCCTAGCTCTGGGATGGAATGTAGGTTTCTGGCCAGGATACAGAACTGAGAACTGGAAATGGAGATTGTGGGCTACATACATTGCTCTGGGTTTTGAGGCACAAATTGTTTCACTTTGCAGGAAATGGGGTTAAGTAGTATCGCAAAAGGGCTATGGTATATAAAAGCAATGTGTCATGTCTGATAGAAGTCTTGTCTTCCAGTTATGACACACAGTAGCAGAGATGCCAAGTGGTGTCCTCTCTGGAGGCATTGCAATGCTAAATCAAGTCACCTAGTTATGGGGATACAATTAAAGGTTTAAAAGGGAGCTGCCTTATGGACAGAGTGTGTGGAAATGTGTAGGTGAGCAAACTATCTTAATATGTGCCCTGAAATTTGGATGATGAATTAAAGCAAAACACAAAAATCTCTCTTCTTCCTAACTCCCTTTTGGCTGTTGGTTTTTTTTTTTAAATTATTTGGCCCCTTTCCAGTTCCCTTCCAGGCAGAAAAGAGGGGAGTGGGTGGGACAGGGGAGATGATGGCGACGGTGCGAGGGAGAAGTCCATTTCTTCTCCCTGGGCCCATTCCAATCTAACTACACCCCTGGGAGAGAGAGAGAGTGCATGTGTGTGTGTGTGTACGTGCGTGCGTGTGTGTGTGTGTGTGCGTGTGCGCGCGTGCACCTTCTACCCACCAGCGCTGCCCGTTCACCAAGAGGTCTCCCTTGCTTAGCTGCTTCTCTTTGCTAGCTCCCCTTCCCTTCGGCTCTCCTCCTTGCTCTCACCCCTCACACTTCCTGGTAACCTCTAGTTAGAAGTGTGTTAAGGATGACATCAGAGCAGAACTTGATGACCTAATCTTTTGTGGGTTGGGGGCGTGGCTTGGGAGCAGCAGCCTGAGAAGTGCCTAGGGCAGCAAAAATCCTACGTCTGACCCTGGGAGAAACCCAAAGGCCTCCTGAAACATCTTCAGTGATGAACAGATTTGTCAGTGGTGTTAGCAGGGCTCCCTTTTGTACAATAACCATCAAGAATTTCAGTGATCACAGACACTTCCTTGGTGGGATCAGGGGAGTGCATTATCAGACCTTGAAGATTCAGAAGACCATAGACATAGCTCTTCTCTGATCTACATTGACCTATTCTTTGTACCTGACTGCACACTCAAAGCCTACACAGGAACCAGCTTCCCCATCTCTGCATCACGAGGAAGATTCCCTATGCAATGGAAATGTTTCTTTGGCCAGCTGTGGGCCAGTAAAGCAACAGAATGAGATCTGACCGAATGAGAAACAGTTTCAGTAAGGATTCTTCTCTGAGGAAATGCATTGCAAAAGATCACCACTCGCTCACCTGTGCCCCCAAGGATTGCAGTGTCCATGTGCTCCTTTGTTTGCTTTTGGGTGCAGCCACACAAAACACCGCAGTTTGAGCAGCCTTACTCTACATTGGTCATCATTGCCCCACAATTTAGCACATCGTGTGCATGGCATCCACCAGATATTCACACTGCTGTGTGGTGGGGTGGGCAACTGGCTCATATGCCCTGTGTCCTTGGAAAAATACCTGCGACGCAGCATGTATCAGCCTTACCCAAAGTGGGGTAAAGTTGCCCAACACGAGGTAGTGTCCCGCTGCTCATGGGGCTGGTCCCCATCTGCCCCATCATGCAGTGAGGCCCGCCATGGGACTTTGAGTGGTGGGCTCTCTCGCCAAGTGCACATGGCCACGTCATGGTTGGAGGCAGGATAGTGGGTGGGCTGCAGGAGGGTGAGAGCGGGCTGGGCAGCCACACATGTGGCTGGTGTCTCTGCCTGCCCTGGGGTATGGCGGAACCTCTGACAGCGGCCCACCCGGCTCATGTGGCTGCACCAGTGTCTCAGGCAGCTTCCTTCTTCCACTGGGAAAAGTGCTGGAAACCGGAGCTGTGTGGGATGTCCATCTTTCAATTTTTCAGTAGAAATAAAAGTCTCACAACTTTCTTTTTGAGTTTGGATGCTCTCTCTTGCCATTATCTTGGAGGTATTTGGTGGGCCCTATTCTGTGCACCAGACCCATGTCTTTTATTAAATGGTGAAGGCCAGAGGTCTGTCCTTGAGGGAGATAATTAATGCATATTTTAACAAAGCAGATTCTCTCTTCCACTCCTTAAAGAACTTTATTTCAGGATGAACGTCTTGTCTGACTATAAACTAATAGCTAACCTCTATTTTAATTAAAGTTACTGAAAAGTTAGTGACCCAGACAGACTCTGTGCTTATAGAATAGCAGGGTCAGGATTTAGCTCAGAGTTAATGATAGTAAAAATTAGAAAACATGCTATTCTGCATTCAGCTAAATGGTTGAGGAAGAATTAGATTTTTAAAGTATTTTTTTCTCCATTATCCTTTTAAGCTGTTGATCAGTATATTTCTGAGTTTAGAGAGCAGTGGGTAGTTGTGCTGAAAATAGCCACCACATTTTATGTCTAACACATCTAAAAACTTTTTTCAACTTGTGTTTAGTTTTTCATATGCTTTGCAACTTTAGCAATTTGCATATTTTCTGGACTGTTATTGTATTATGATAAACAGGGATTATCATATATTTTCAGATAATGTTTTCTTAACAATTCAACTTCTATTTGTAACTCTTCCATTTATTTTAATTACTAGCAAAGTGTGCAACATTTATTAATCAGCAGAGCCTTTTTAAGTCAAAATACTAAATTAGCTAACCCCATTAACACGGAATACTCCAAACAAGCAGTAATAGGAGAGGTAGTTACTGTGCAAATCGTATTATACATGCGGGTGCTCTAGGGCACAGTTAAGCATGATTACCCTCTTTTGATCCAGTATTCCTCTGCCTCTTCCAGCTAATTTCCACTGGAAATTTACAAAGTGGTGGCTTCATTTTTCCAGCTTAATTTTTCTAATGAAGTTCTGGTACTTTATAACACTGGGGATGCAGATAATAAGTCTATGGATAATTAAGAAGTTCTAGAATTTGTCTGCAGAAAGGAGGTCTCTGTTAATTTTGCTTCACACAAGAACTAGGCTATCCTTTTTTTCTTCTTACTTTAGTGCAAACCTGGATTAAAACAAGAAATACAAGACAATTCTTCATTTTTCTAATATCAGAACACTAAATGATGTATCATTTATACAATGTAAGGACAACTGGGAAGTGGACACGCATCTAGTGTAGCTCTTTAAAAAAACATCTTATGTAATAAGTCCTGAAGTTACTTTACCATACTAGACATTTTATGTGGATTCTGTTTACACATACAGTATTCATTACGCACAAAATTATGTCTGTCCCAGACAAGGTAAGAATAGCCAGAATGCCACTCTTTTGTATTCTCTCAGTGAAAGAAAAACTGCTTGTGGGACTCTACTACTACTACTGCTTATCATTTCTGCAGTGGCACTAAAGCTACAGTGCTTTGGAGACAGGTCCCTGCCCTGTGGGTTTACAATCTAAGATGGACAGGGACCAGGAGAACACAGGGAAAGAAAGACACACACGCATTCACATTTTGCAGATGTGGAACTGAGGCTGAGACTTGCCCGAAGTCACCCAGTGACTTCATGGCTAAGGCAAGTTTTGAACGCTGGCATTCTAGGTCCAAGTTCAGCACCTTACCCACTACACAATACTGGTTCTCTCATGTAAAGTGGGTATTTTTGGAAAGAGTGGGGAAGTGAATTCTGGTTTGGCTCTGATTTTGAAAGTGGAAAACATGCAAAGTTATTCATCAAAATAATAATTCACATGTGCCAGATAGTACAGTACAGAGCTAATTGTTCATGGCTTTCTTTAAACTGACAGAGAAATTCTGTTTTATTTGAGCCAGAACAAGCTGACAAGAGATAGTATCACCAGTGCATAGAACCTGTTTAGGTTAAATTATAACAGTGCTTTTCACACATCTACTGGTAAGACTGTGTCAGCATTTCCATCATCAAACCACCTCAGACCATTTCCAAAAAGAAGGAAATGAAGATGAACCTGAAAATCCTACCTGTTTGTTTCTTTAGCGTTCGACATTGTGCCAAAATATTACAACATAGGGTGATTTCAGACGTTACGGGGCCTGTTGACCCCGTACCGAAATCAACCCATTCATTCCCTGCCGGGGTCACCCCATCACGCCGCAACAGACGTGCTGGGGGGATCTCGGCGGGGAATCTGGGAGGGGGCGGGGCTGCGTGGCGCAATGTGCGGCCGCACGGCCCCGCCCCCTCCACGCTCCCGCCCTCCGGGGAGACGGGCGGGTGGAGGGGCCAATGCGGCCGCCGCGTTGGGCCGGATTCGCCACGGCCCGGGATCCCGCCGGTGATCCCGGGCCGTGGCGCCCGGCCAGATGTTACTTTTTGTTGGTCCCCGCTGGGGNCGGGCCGTGGCGCCCGGCCAGACGTTACTTTTTGTTGGTCCCCGCTGGGGATCTCTTTGACCACGCTTCCCGGGACATTCCCCCGGCTAGCCCGGGAAGCGTGGTTCAAATTGACCCCATGTGGGTATTGACCGTGGCGAACATCTGGCGGCCACCAAACAGACGTTCAAGGCACATTGACCACAGGTGGGTATTCACTGTGGTTCACTGTGATCTCGTAACGTCTGAAAATACCCATATATTACTGTTTGGTACCATGCAGTTGGTATAGAGGTCTTTCCAACCCTCTCTAGAAACCAGAGGAGACTATAAAGCAGAAAGATACAAACCCAGAGTCTTGCTACCATACTATTGGAGAGTGCACTTGTCTGGTGGACAGATCAACAGAATTGCTTATAGGGTCACTAACACAGCTACATAAACACAACAGAATGAATTCTTCTGAGTTCTATCCCTATTGACAGTGTAACAAGTTTGTCCTTGTCAGAGCATAAGGCCTTGCCGGATCAGGATCAATCATTCACACTTCTACTTATTTTCTTCACCATAATCTCCTTTATTTTGTAAGTGCACCAAGTCACCAGACCCATGAACACAAGTCCAAATAATAACTCCCCCCACCCCCCAGTTGGTCCTTAATCTGGGATACGTCTCCTTAGGCCCCACCCCTGCATCATAGGCCAACCCCTCTGGATGCAGATCCCACTCCGTGCCTATTGGGGTGGTCTTACAGATGGAATTGCAGTTCGGTTTCGCTTGCAATTCTGATTCCACAATTTCCGGATTTAAATAGAGGGACAAAGTAGTTCAAATTATATCTTTTATTGGAACAACTGTTGTTGTTGGAAATAATTTTATGCGGCGAATTTCAATATCTTCCATTGCAATCCAGAGAATGAGTGTGGTCGCCGTGTTGGTTCCAACACGGTGACCACACTCTCTCTCTGGATTGCAATGGAAGATATCAAAATTTGCCATATGAAATGGGACCATAACAGCGACCACACTCTATCTCCGGATTGAAATACGGATAAAATTTAAAAAATCATACTTTGTATGTTCAAAATAGCTGCCAGACCATTCTGCATATGTGCACCCTCTTCCAAATGGCAACAGCAGAGTTGCCACCGTTTTAGAGAAAGGCAGCCAGCCTGTGCATATGTAGCAGCCATTTTGCACATGCGCAGACCGGCTGCCAGAGGGCATGAGTGCATTTTGTGCATGCAAAGTAAAAAAAATTGTGAATGGATTTTAAACTGACCCACAACTGGCTTTTTTGGCACCGTTTCGGTTTGGTACAGATTGATCCATACAGGCTTTTTAGAAGCACGTATGGATCAATCCGAATCCATAAGACCACCCCTATGTTCCACAGAGTATGTGCAAGTCTGTTTCAGCTCAGCTGCAGAGCCTGGCTCTCTCAGCTCAAGCTATACAAGTTTATGCTTTTAGCTCCGGAGGTCTCCTATGTAGTTCTCAGTACATCAGTCAAGATGGTGACTGTTTTATAACATTAAATCAAATATATGTCCTAATGTGCGTGTATCTATCTATCTATCTATCTATCTATCTATACATACATACATACATACATACATACACTCGAATACTGTACAGTATATTCTGAGTGACTTTTCACTTCAAAGAAGACAAAGATGGGCTATGAGCTATCCTAAAATATTATTTTTACAGTTTAAGAGATTGATATAGTTTTATAACTTACTAATGTAAACTTTAAACATTGTCATTTTACTTAATTTCCATTTTCTCAATAAATGGTATCTGATGACAATTTTTATATGTTTATTATGCATGTTTTAAAACACTATATTTATATTATGCATGTTGGGGCTGAACTAAATTCCATGCATATATGGGCAAATTCCTAAAGAACTAGCCTATCTTCTCAGCCATCCAATCCCCTGAGAAAGCCAATTTTCTTTCATGTCTGAACAAAAGAAAAATGTACTATTAAAATGCAATTCAGAAGTGATAAAAACTGTAAGTGAAGCAGCCGGCTCTCAGCACCTCCTATGTATACTCTGGGACATTGGGGCCACATTAATTTTTTGTGTGTGTGATGTCCATCCCATGTGCAAATTAGCATTGCAAGTACAATAATCTGTCTTATATGAGAGCCACCTGTCCCATGAGTATATACATGCTTCTGTAGCTTTGTATAATTTAAAGCTCTGCTACTTCTGTGCCTTTGTTTTGTTAATTTTATATAACACTCGGTTAGAATACTTGATGGGTGACTTTACTGGTAGAGATACTAATAAAGACTGATATATTTTTCTGTAAGGAAGGAAGGATAGCGGGTTTAGTGATAGAATTTGTGGTTGCTAAAACAGTAATTTCTTCAAATAAATGATCTTTTAAATCCCAGATAGAAATGCAGAGACAAAAGAGAATAGTTTTATGTCGCTTCCAAATTTCTTTTAAAGATTTTAAAATTAACTACACCTATTCTTTTCATGTTGGAGAAAATAACTGTTTTAACTTTTGAAGCAGACACGTATAATTTTAGCCATCTAGCCGCTTAGTTAATGCCATATGTCTGAAATGCGGTAACTGTAGAATGTAGAAAAAAATACCTGTTGCTTTGAAGAACACTATCAATGATGTGCTTAATTTGCAGGTTACTAAACATGTATATCAAACTATAATAATTCTGGGTCTCATCACCCACTTATAGGGTAAAACTCACATAGTAGGAATACTGAGAATAAGGAATCTCTGTGAAAACTTAGTATAAGATAGAAGACAATTGGTGGATGTGATAAATAGGTGAAACACAAGGACAGAAGGGATATGTCATGATAGGCACTGAACACAGAACACTGAAAAGGAACTAAAGAAAAACTGGCTGTGGGCCATATGTGGCCCACAGGATGGGGTTCCAAACAACTTGTTTAAGAAATGCTTCTTTAGAGACCCATCAGAATAAAGACAAATAGTTGTGTTTGATGTGGTGAATAGAAGGAACTAGTGCAGAGACAAAGGGGGTTAACACACAAGAGGGGAGGCCCCTGCAGCCCACCCTCCCCCGCAGCCACTACTCACAGGCTCCATGCCAGACCAACTAATGGGCAGGCACTCCTCTCTGCCACGGTCCCCTGCACTCCCCTCGAGCTCCTCCACCATAGACTTGCAGTTGCTCCTCGGCTGCCCTAGGCAGCTTACTGCGACTCTATGGTGCTGAATGTGGGTGGAGGCAGCTGTGCACCCAACAGACAGGGCCAGCCGTGGCCCCCGAAACGTAGGCAGCAGCTACGGGACAGTGTATTGCCCCGTCCCTGGGATGACACTGTGAGTAGTGACCCTGGAATGAACATCTAGTGGCCACCTGCCAGATGAGTGGGTGAATCCGGGGTTAATGGGAGCAAACGTAGGGCAACAGCTTGTCTGTTTACACCTAAAGAAAAAGGTAGCAGTGTGGGCAAAGTGACACATCATAAAAACTCCTAAGCTGTTCTTACGTACCTTAACTAGCCTCACCCTAAAATGGATGTCTAGACTGACTGAGAGTACTTGACTTGAACTGCATAAGAATCAGTCAAGTCTGGAACCTGGATCAGAGTAGCTGTATGCACCGTTCTTGTCTGAACATGGCACAGGCCCCTGTACTATTATGAACAGTATTCTAACAAACACAACTTGGCAATGCTATACACAGCCTGTCTCCTTGGCACTGGAACCGAGAAAGGGGAACTGCCACATGGAATTACACACACACACACACACACACCGTTAAGCGGAAGAGGTTGCAGTAGTGCAGATGCAAGATTAGAATCTGGATCCTAATTAGGATTAAGACTTCCATCCTAAAAAGTTTAAATGTTTTGAATGGAGAGAAAATATTGGATTAGGATGGAGAGAAAAGGTTAGGATTAGGACCTTCATCCAAAAAAGTTTACATTCTTTGGATTGAGAGAAAATGTTGGATTTAAGAAATATTGTGAAAGAAGCTGCTGCAAAATTTAGACATGTTTATGTGAGGCTCTAGGGGTGGCGGTGGGGAAGAGTCAGGTTAATAACAGCATCCATGTTACTGGCCAGAGTGACAGACAAGGGTATTCCAAGTGAGGTGCATTATGAGGGAAATTCACACAGCACAAATGAGGGGGCAGACTTGCACTGTGAAATATTATAATTCAGTATAGATTATAATCCTGTGATTAAGGGCCACCATTAGTTATGTTCTCAAAAGAAATAGACATTCTTTAGTCTATAAGTATACTAAAATTAATATGACTATGGGATAGTGAATTAGTATTCAGAGTGAGTGAGGGTGGCAGAATTGGGCTGTTAGGGTTCAGTGCATAATTTCTAAAATAAACTACAATATAATTTTATGTTTGACAAATATTCAAGCAGTCACCTCATTATGCAAATAAGCCAAAGTAAGTAACATCTTCATAGAGAATCTTCAGTTTCCTCATATCCTAAGTGCATGATTCAATACTGTTGAATAGCCACATCACAAGAATTGTGGAGGGAGACTAGCCCTAGAAACACTAGCAACAATAAGGAACTTGTAAATCATAAGAACATAAGTAGTGACATACTGGGTCAGACCAATGGTCCATCGAGCCCAGCACCTGTCTCTGACAGTGGCCAATCTCAGCCACTTGGGAGAAGTCACAATGGGGTGATCTTTTCCCTGTTGTTCACTCCCAGTTCCCAATAGTAAGAGGTTACATTCCCCCCAAACCTACCTGGCTAATAGATCTATCCTTCAAAAACTTACCCAATCTATCCTTCAAAAACTTGCCCTTTTTTAAAACTCAGCTATATTACTGGCCTTGACCACATCTTCTGGCAACAAATTCCACAACTTAATTGTTCACTGAGTGAAAAAATAATTTCTTTTAATATGTTGTAAATCATAGATTTAAACACTGTGTCCTTCACAGCAATCAGCATTTAAATCTATGATTTACAAGCAGGGGTAGGGAACCTCAGATCTGCAGGCCAAATATGGCCCAGAGTCTTTCAATCGACCCCAGACTTTTGTTTTTACTAATTAAGCTCCATGACCGGAATGTTCTCCGGGTTCGCTGCAACCATGGGGCTCTCTCTCAACCAGCAAGTGTCCGAGTTGGAGTACGGCAGGGTTGCCTTCTGGCTCCGGCACTATTTAACCTTTATTTGAACAACTCGGTCCAGGCCTTGAGGCAGGTTGACACGCTTGCCCCAAAAATAGGAGATCGTAGGATCCCCTTATTGCTGTATGCCGATGATACGGTCCTGATTTCCCAGACCCCCATCGGACTCCGCCGGGCTATGCAGGCCTTTGGGGAGTTCTGGCAGAATGAATACTTATCAATCAACCATTCTAAGACCAAGGTGCTGGTGGTGGGAAGCAGAGGAACCCAGAGACTCCAACACTGGGCAATTGGATCAAACAGTATTGAGCAGGTACAATGTTACAAATATCTGAGGGTGATTTTCGCTTCCAATCGGGGCTGGAAAGGCCACCTTACGGCTGTAATGCTATTAGTTAAGAGAACTATAATGGCAATTGGGAATTTTTTCCAGGGCAGAGGGGGGAAGTTTAGTGTTGCCGGCCTTACGCCTATTCAGGACTAAGGTTGTTGGACAACTATTATATGCCTTCCCCATAGGGGACCTTTCCTTTTTATCTGCTCTAGAACCCGTCCAAAATGGGTTCTTACGGATGATTACAGGGGCCCATAGGGGCACCCCACAAGTTATTCTGAGGGCTGAGACATGCTGTCTCCCACTCAGAGCAGTTGCCCTGCAAGCAGTGGTCTCCTTTTGGGCCAAGGTAGCCCTATTTCCCACGCGTGAGGGCTCGCTTTTATCGTTGGCCCTAGGAAGTGGGCTGAGGGCCTCCTGGCTGCGGGCTGTAGAGCGGGAAGTCTCTCATTTAGGGTTTACCCAGGGGTGCCTTGCCAACCTGAGCTATGCGGCCACCAGGAATCTACTAATAAGTCGTATTCATGACCAGACCCTCCAAGACGAGGGGGCACTGCTATCTGCCCAAAAGGTGGCTCCCCAGTATATTCCTCCTAATCCCAGATTGGCGGGCTCACACTACCTATTTGAGTGGGCAAATGCCGGTGAGCGCACGGTTTTCCTCAGAATGAGAACCAATACCTTCCCCTCGGTAGAATTAGAAGGTCGCCTCAAGAAGATTCCGAGGGCGCTCCGCCTCTGTCCCTTATGCCAGCTGGGGCAGGTAGACTCCTTAGAGCATGTCTTTTTTTACTGCCCTGCCCTATTGGGCCCCAGGAATAAATATCTTAGGAGGATCTGCACAAGCCAGCACTCCTTGTCCCAAAAACTACAGCACATGCTAAGGCCAGTAGATGCAGAGCAAGCCAGGCTAGTTGCCAAATTTGGTTTGATGGCCCAAAGCATTCGACTCCCTTTTCTTAGCTTTGTGGAGTTCATCTAGGCGTTAACTTGGCTTGATTTTGACCCTGGTACTGACCTCATGTTCAAGGGTATGCCTCTTCCCTAACAAGGCAGTAAAAGGGAGCGGAATAGCGGTTGGCATAAGCTTTTCAAGCCTAGCTTATCCTAGGATCTTAGGCCGGCTCTAATCCATCCTAAGCTAGGGATGGAGGGGGGGTGATAGTCTTATTTATTTACTATGCAGGAGGAGTTATTTTAGATTGTGTGCTGTCTGATTCCTGCTCGTTGGCAAGGCAAACAGGCAGGACCTGTTCCTTCCCGAGCATTTGTACAGTGTTTGTACTGATGTATTTGTTATGGGCTTCGCCTAAACAATAAAATTGAATTGATGTTGTAAATCATAGATTTAAACACTGTGTCCTTCACAGCAATCAGCATTTAAATCTATGATTTACAAGCAGGGGTAGGGAACCTCAGATCTGCAGGCCAAATATAGCCCAGGGTCTTTTGTTATACGACCTCTTTCCAATTTATGGATCAGGCCCCTGGACCTAGCAGCACCACCACATTGCAGTATCTCCCATTCCCAACTTGCATCATCATCTCCACTGCCTTCCTCCCTCTGACAGTGCTTCTTCAGCCCCTCCACTCCACCCTCTTGATCTGAGCATGTTCCCTAGAGCCCTCCATGTAAGATCAGAAACCTATCTGACCCACAAGTTTCTAAAAACTAAATATAAAAGTGGTCTGTGGAAGGAAAGAGATTCCTCATCCCTGATTTACAGTGATTCCTTATGCACAACAGTAGAATAATAATAATCATCATACATCTTGTTTTATCTTTCAGATTCTTGCCATTTTCATTACATCATAAAAATAAGAAGCATGATCCATTAATTCATACAGCAAGTCACTATGGTGAAGTAACTTATGGAATCAAACACTTCCGAGAAGAATACCCAGGGAAATGGGTCACAAACAAGGTGAGATAATGAAGAATTTAAACAAAGTTCTAGTTTTAAATGTTGTTTTATTAAAATCAGTCTAATCCCCTGGTTCTGATTCAATACTCCTTGAAATCAGTGTGTGTCAGTCCAGTGATTTTAGTGATCATTGAATTAGGCTCTCAGTGTTCAAAAATAATTACACCTTGTTTGGAATTTTTCAACAGAACAAATTTTTAAGCAAGAAATTCAGTTTTGAGAATGTCAGTATTTTACAAAATCAAAGTTGTCTTTTTAACATTTGAAATGCTGACATTCAAAATCCAAAATAAGAGTACAGTTGATTGACGCAAGGACAGAGGTAGCACTGCAGGAAAGGTTGAGGGAGAGGGGATACTGCAACAAGATGTTTCAGGTAATGGGGCCAATCCCAAGCCCTGTAGATTCCGCCCGTGGGCATGCATGCGCATAGTTTCTGTGAGGCACAATGTGCGCACAACGGTGGTCTATGGGGCTTGGGATCAGCTCCACCATCCGAATTTTGGAAAAGTTTTAACATTTTTGGAATATACTGATTAGAAAATGTGAAAACTTTTTGAAGAATTTTAGATTTGTAAAAAAATGTGAACATTTTTGGTTTCACCACAAATTTGGTTTAATTAGTTTTGAGGCTTTTGTGCCATCATGCACATACCATCTGCCCATCAGATTCATACAACGAGGACGTGCAGAGAGGCATTCTCTGTTGCTGCCCCAGTATTGTGGAATTCCCTTCTGCTGATGAGAACATAGTTGATTTTTAAAGGCCAAATTCTGTAAGATGTTGAGGTTCTTTAACTCATTGAAGTTCTTTAACCTGTAAAAATCAATGAAAGTTGAGGATACTCAGCGTTTTGCAGTAGATGCTTAGCACTTTATAGATTTGGACCCTAAGCTCTTGGGAAAAGATATTTGTGATAATCACACTATTTATATTATGTGCAGCAGATTTATTCTGTTTGATATTCTGCTGTTTGCTGCTGCACCCCAGAAGAAGACAAGGAGACATCATTTGGAGATTTAAAGGCCGCACTTTATTTTTTTCCAAATTCAAATTAGTATCATCGTAACAAATGGGATCCAGTGGGTCATACCTGCAAACATAACAAGAGGGTGGCCTGACATGCACTCAGGTACTGTCCCTCGCTAAATTAGCTAACCTTAATTTCACAGACCACACCGCAGAGCTTGGTTGTGGGTGGTGTGATTCACTGTCCCTTTAGGACCATTCAGCTGGGCAGAAAAGAGGCCCCTGGGTCCCACGTGACCACTTCTGTCTTTGTGGTCCACTGGAGCCGCCCTCCTTGGGCCATTTACCGTCACCGGGCTGTGACCTGCCCTTGGTGCAATTCTCACAGTTCTCCATCTCATAAGGAGATTCCCATTCATCTGTGTGTCCTATTGCCTATAAACCTTAACACTACCTACCACTGGACCCCCCACAAAGAATGCAACAAGTTATGTCATAACAGAGTCAAACTACGCAGCCACTTGACCCATTCCAAAACCAATTAACATCTAATTAGAATTGTCCCTACCAGTGCTATGGGGAAGGCAAATGTCAAGGATCACAATGGCCAATCAGTGGTCCCTGACAAAATTCCTTCCTGGCCCCAAAAGGTGACCAGATACATCTCACAGTGCCATGTTGCGTTGGTGGGTGGTTTTGAGTGAGCTCCTGCTGTCTCTGCTGGTTGGCTGCGCTGCACTGCATGCCAAGGTTCAAAACCTGCACAGCCACAGTCTTGCAACATGAGGCCCAGCTTTTGTGCCACAGCCAGACATTGCCATAGCCACCTTAGCCGCCACTTGCAAAAGCAGTGCCCTGAAGAGCTGCAGCCAGTGCAGGTGACTTTGCTGCCCGCTCTCTGTGGTCCCCCCATCTCCCTCCTTTAATGAGGGCATGGCAACCCCCCAGTGGTGCTGCTATGGGGGCAAAAGGGATTTTGATATTGAGATGAAGGACTCTGAAAAAGGTCGAACTAGGCAGAGTATCTACACAAGAGATGGAAATAAAAATTGTGATAAATGTTTCACTTTCTCCATTTTCCGATCAGCTTTATAGTGAAAAACTACTGCTATGATCAGATGTTTTCAACATTGTCTGATTTGTCAAAAACCCTTTCAGGTATTTCAAATTTCTGACTGCAAGATGTGATGCTTCTCCAAACTTTTAACAGTGTATAAATATATGTTCATTGGAAGGAATTCAATACAGGATAGGATGTCAAAAGTTTAAAAGCTTCAGTCATGTAGAGCATCAGGCACAAAGCATGAAATGGAAAAAAGACAATTGAACAATTGCTTCTCAGTTGTTTTTGTAAGTTCTTGTTAGTTTGGGGAAGCGAAAGGTTCTGATTTTATGTACCTCCCTGTGGACTTAAGACAGACGAAAGGAAAAAGTTATTAGACACCAGTTCTTGCTGCGTTGCAGCCCATTTCTGTCAGCTGCATCCCGAGATGAGGCTAGTTGGTCTGCTGGACACCAGCACAGTTTATATAGTCAGCAAGGATGGAATTAAATGGTCTGCTTTCTGATGTTGATAGTGGCCTTTTAAACAATGTCAGCAGGAACCATATTCTGATTTGTTTTAAAACAGTTTTCACTTTTTCCCCTTAAATGTAGTCTGATGCATAAGAATTACAAGTGTCATACATAGACAAGTTACTGTGGGTCTTAACAGAAGTGATGGCGGAGCACTGCCGTCTCAACCCAACCCAGGTCAGGAATCCACCGGCAACACAGTCATGACCAGGTCAGGCCAGCCAACAAACGTGTCAGTGGCCAGGCTGCTGCAGAGGACGGAGAGCTGCACAAATGTGTGGATGGCTGGCCCTGCACTGCACCCAGCGCCCCGCCCCCCCACCATGGCAGGCAGCCATAGCGGACCCAATTTGGGCCAGGTCACAGTGACCAAAACAAATGTTATAGCCTGCTGTGGTTCGCTTTGGCCTGATGGGATGGATGGTAGCCTGGGCTGTAATCCCAGAGGTTTCCAGGATTACAGCCCAGGCTCACCGCTGACATGCTCGGGAGCAATCCTGGGCGAACATCTGGCGGGGCTCCAACAAACGTGCTGGTGGTTCACAGTTCTCATTGGGTCACAGCAGGCCACCGTCACGTTTGTTAACGCTCTAAGTGTCAAAATCTCCCCTACCCTATTTTATTGTTTTAAATGTTTCCCGGGCCCTGTTTTAATACTTTATGTATTTTTGATGTGTTTTTAATGTGTTTTGATGTGTATTTTATGTTTTTTTTGTTGGAAGCCGCCCCGAGCTGTTCTCAGGAGGGGCGGGGTATAAATCTAGAAATAAATAAAATAAATATAAATATAAATTTCAATTTAAAAATTTTAAAATTGCAAATTTTAAAATTACTTTTCTTCCTCATTTCAGTAAAATTCTCTGAAGAAGAAATCACACTGACCTTCTGTCTGAATTTTTTTTTATAACATTGAGTCCATTAAGAGTATGTTCTTTGGATGAAAACAAATGAGAAAGTAGCCCGCAGTAGCCTGCAGGTCACCTGCTCATCAGTTTGGTGGCCACCAGATGTTCATCCACATCTGCCACCGGGTAGGTGGGCGACTGCTACCAGACACGTTGTCTGGAGAAGGTCGGCAACACAGCCTGGTCTAAGACTTGCCCAGCCAAGCTAATCTGGGCTAATGTGCACCCTCCCGTCTGTTAGGCCCCGCCCAGCCTGGCCACAAGGTGAGGTCCAAAGATCAGGCCTGGAAGAGCACGCTCACTCCAGCTGCCAAACAGCTGATCGAGGATGGAGGAGCAGTGCATGCATGCAGCCCTGGTGCTCGTGCTAAACAGCTGATTAGAGGACCTGGAGAAGCATGCTCCTTCAGGCCCCCCCCCCATCAGCTGTTTGGCATACACAACCAGGCCAGATGATTATGCTGCTCCACCCCCACCCCTGATCAGCTGTTTGGCACATACACCAGGGCCAGGTGAGCGTGCTCCTCCAGGCCCCCTCAAGCAGATCTGTCGCAGGTCGGTTGAGTGCACTCCCCTGCCCCCAATCAGTTGTTTGGCATGCACACCCTGGCAAAGTGAGCACCTTCTTCCACCCCACCCCACCCCCATCAGCTGTTTGGCACACACACCCAGCTGGGTGAGTGTACTTCTCCGGGCCCACCCAATCAGCTGTTTGGCAAGCCAGGTGAGCACTCCCCTTCTGGGGCCCCCATCAGCTTTTTGGTAGCAGCCCTTCTTGGGGGCCTGGTCCTGCTGGGCAGCAGGGATCCGGGAGTTCTGTCTCATGTGGATGGCTCCTTGGTCCACCTGTAGCATGGAAGGACTTGAGATGGCAGCCCCCCCATCCAGATTCCCCAAAGGGGTGCTTCTCATTTGAACCGCCCTCCCCACTAGCCCGAGGACAGGCAGCTGCAGTGGCCCTCCCGGGGATGGCTTGCCCCCGTTTCATTTGTTTTAACTCCTACTCTTTCAGCAGTTTTAAAAGAGCAGGTCCCACATACATTTCAACTCTGTCTTCTACACAGCATGAAAGAAAAGAAGTGTCAATTTATAGGGCTCCTTACACAGACGATAAAGCCTATGGGGGATGGAGGGGCTTCTTCCTTCTTTTTATTTTATTAGATATAAATCCAAAATGTAATGAGTTTTAAAAATTTTTAATTGTGACATGACTATTAATCTTTTCCACCAGATGTGTAGGTTGAAATTTAGATCATGAATAACTCTTCCCTATCTTTAAATCTTCAGCCATATTAGAATAAATCTTAGATATTTGATATATATATTATCTATATCTAAACTGCATTACAGCAAAAGACACATATGCCAACAGTTCATTGTTTTCACTTAGAAACAAATAAGTGAGAGCCACGTTGCATTGCTTTTGGCCCACAGAGAGCAGTGTAGTTTATGTAGAAAGTTTCAATTGACAGTTTTGCTGATGTTCCACAAAGCCGATGAACAACATCCTTCCTTTTCCAGTTCAGTCATTTTTTTTATCAGAGACGAGCAATCATGGCAAAATGTGTAGAGTTTTCGGGCCCATCACATAAGCTACGGACATAGCTGAGACCAAATTCACCAAATTCATCTTTACTTGTGATCTTCGACTGTTCTGAACCTAAATTTCTAGAGGTGTACAATTACATGCATTAACCCAACATGACATCTAGCCTTCCAACTACTGAGTCTAAATCAATGTGAAGCTTCAATTAGGAGGCACTTATCAAAACAGGAGAGCTAATAGGAAAGAGGAGTAGCTTCATGACCTACCTGCTGCTTTTTCTAGTCATTATCGTTAGGAAAAAGATTCTAATGTTACCCTCAAATGTCCAGCTCTCACCACATTTTAGGGAAAGCTGTCCCATTAAACAAAAGCGCTGAAATGAGATTTTTATAATCACAGCTTTTTGTTTCTTGGACATCTGATAAGCCTTTGTACAACAATATCCTTGACAAGATTGTTATATTACTTAGGAAACATAGTAAACTACTTAAGAAAATAGCAAATATTATCTAAACACCACTGTTTAGGACCACACATTTGGGCTCATTCCATATTCTGTTACTCCAGTGAAATGCATAACTTGTGCTTTACTGCTTTTGCTGCGTGGGTACATCCTGTTTCACTGTGTACTGTATACTTACTTTATATGGGAGAATGTGTGTTCTTTTAATTTAAAAAGGACAGAATATGACTGTACAACTAACTTGGTGCTCTGTGGAGTGGAATCAGGAATAAACGGCTACTGTTTACCATATTTCCTCTTGAATAAACAAGATTGGATATAATACAACCTTTCTAACATTCGTTATGGCTGTTATCGAGCCCTGAGAAAATATTTCCCTTACTGCTTAATAGTAATCATGCTCTGTATACATTTCATGGGAAGCCATCAAGTTTAGAGGTAAAAACAGTCTATTACATAAAATCGTAATTGAAAACATACAAATTGGTAAGTGGAAATATCAAAATGTTGAGATAATTACTGAACCTTGATTTTCATGTTTACAAAGCATTGCAAGAAAATCAATTTACGTGTCTCCTCTTTTTTAACACCAACCTCATAAAGCCCACAGATTTCCCCCTCAATGCTTTAGAATGCCTAAGACTGTATTTGCAATCAGTGTGAAGTTTTAGTATTAAGAACCTTCCAGTCACCATGAATTAATCTACAATGATAGGTTCCATGTAGCTGGACAGTCAAGGGATCAAATATACTAACTATAATCTTTCCGTTGTCAAAACACTCACATATGTTCATATTTGCTGAAGCAGAAATGATAGCCTACAGCCTTTAATCAGAATTGGAATTCGTTTGCATATGCATTTTAGACAACTGACTTTAATGACTGCAATTTAATGTTTTCCTTGTTTGCAAAATTCAGGAAGTGACATTTTAAGATGTTCCTTGTTGATAAATTCTTTGCTCGTATGCCTTATTATCGGTGAATTACAATGCAGCAGCAGTGCTGTTTCATTATTTGCACATGCATTTTGGCCCTAAATAGGATTTTATTATCTACAAAGCATAAAAATATCCAGTACTCCAAAGAATTAATTTAGAGAACCTAAGCATATTGCACAGAACATAAAGTTGACCTTTACCGTCTACAGCTTTTGGAATGGAGTGGGATGTGGAACACATCATAGATTTAATGTGGCACAACGCTGTCTGCAGAAACTTGGGTGGGACTATGACTGCCTGCCCATTGCACCCGATGATTGAATCTGCTGTCACCAGCATCCTGATAATAATGAACATTCAGCTTAACGACCGTGATTATGATTATCATAATTGATGTGTGAGTGCAGTGTGTGGGGATCATTACAGCTGAACTGTACAGCAGAGAAACACACCTTAGTTATAGATAATTTTACTTTTATGCATTGATTGGGATAAAATATGCCTTTCAAGTTCAACAGGTCATCTTATAATTTTGGGAAGATTTCTACATATATAAATTGATGATTATGAGTTGAGCTTTCATCAAAACAGATATTCTAGCTGTTTGTTTTGAATTGTTTCATTCCATTAATAATGACAAATAACTAAATATATATGATCATGGGCAAATATCTTAGACGTGCAGTTTGTATTAATCAAATATTGAGTGAAACATGTTTCTGATCTCTATAGCCTTGTCTTCACAAGGAAAAATAGAATATGTAAATCTCAAAAGGTGCAGCTCCATTAATGGTACCAAATGGGGGCTGTAAATAGAATACTAACATTTATAGCACTGTGCTGTCTAGCCCTCAACACAGGCAGCAACCTCCCCTCTGCCCTGTGTACATTACAGCTTACCCCATTTCTATCATCCAAACAAGTCCAAACAAACACAGTTACTAACACTATATCAGGGTCCCAATATTTTTCTGTCTTCTTAAGTACTTCCTTTGTCTGATCTTGTAAGAAGATACATAAAAACATACTGCATATACACATACATATGTACATGTGTGTGTACTTTAGGTGGGAGTCAATATGTACTTGTTTAAGTGCAGTGTGGTGAATGAAACTGTGCTTGTTTATATCAAAGTAAATAAATACACTATCCACTGACTGACCCAGATATCCTGGTGAGGGACACTGACTAGACTTCTGATTTTGGGTTAGATTGTCCCTTCCCATGAAAATATGTGTATAAGGGGATCTCTTGGAGCATATCCTTGAGACGCTCCCCCAGAATCATGCTGTTGAGAGTTAGGATTTGCACCCTTGAACAAGAAATAGGCTGCTGAACTTGGCCAGAAATCCTATAGAGTCTGGGAGATATACAAAAAACCAGGACCCTCTGCATGAAGACTCTGTACGTCTGCTATTGCTGTGACCTCTGCAGGCAGCTGCATCTGCTGGCTTAATTCAACAACAGTATCCTAGACAGCTTAATTCAAACCTCAGTTTCAGGGGCTCCTCTTGGTTTCTCCTGTATGGTAGGGGAGAGCCCCATAGAAAAAATGATACAGGCTGAACATCTCTGTAGGGCTGACGGTGTGCATGCCTCCTGTCTTCCCCACATCTGCCCCAGCTTATCCAGCTTCCTAGATATGTCTGCTCCCCAGACATATCCCAGATGTGCAGAGCACTATCTCTAGGACATAAAGGGAGGACATGGTGTAGTGACACGATGCTGAGAAAAAATGGACAGCATACCACATTTTTTATCTACTCTTGTTATTCTTCAAAATAAGCATTGTGAGTCAGACCCTATGATGTACTAAGAATACTGTCTGCCTGAGGTGAGCCCTATAAATCCAGTCTCATAGGCATCAGGGAGTTCAGCTCCCCCCCCCACCACTGCCAAAATCTTTCCACTCAAAATCTTGAGAATCTCACCTTTCATTTAAAAACTAAAGTAAGCTTCCCACTTTCATGGTTTCAGAGAAAAGCTTGAGAGTGTAGCTGCCATACACCATATTTTTTACATATTTGTAATTTCTGTCTATGCAGGTTGCTAGGGATTGGCGAACAGAAAGGAGTTCGGAGATTTGGTTCAGTTCAGTTCGGTTTGAAATTTGAGTTTGGAAATTCGGTTCGGTTTGAAATTCGAGTTCGGTTTGGAAGTTCGGTTCAGTCGACCAAACAGATCGAGTTCGGTCCGAACTCCAAACTTCCGAACCGCATTCGCCCATCCCTACAGGTTGCAAAGGGGCTTATCAGATTGTTTTCATTGGTTTAGAAATTGTGAATTTTCACTTTGGAATTCATGATTTTGCACTTTGCAATTTATTAATTCCACAATTCATCCTTTATTAGTTCAGTAATTAGGAAAGCAGGGTTTCACCACATACCATACAACAGATAGCCCAATAAAACCAAGGGCAGGTTTGCACTGATATTAGTGAGCTCTGATGAATAGTGTCTGACTGTAACCCTAGTTAAATAAATATTGATATAACAAATAAAAAAATTAAAGAAAATAGAAATCAATTGTGAATAGCAAATTGATGAATTCTGAATTCTAAATTAGCTAATTGAACAAATCAAAGTCAAACTTTGAATTCGATTAAAATACCAAATAAGGGAAGTATAAAATTCAAAGTTCACAGAGGTTTATGAAGGAAGTGTATAACAGACATGCATCTGCGGGGTAAACCCTTTCAGGATCCACGCCCCACTGAGACCAACCCACACGGGATCCTACCAAAGTCCTTTTATACCGTCCACATACAGGGTTCAGGAGTGCCTCTTCCTTTGTCTAGAACTGGCCAGACACAGTCCCTTCCAGCCAGGTATCAAAAGCCCCATAGTCTCTTCAAGTACCATGCAAGTTCAGGCTACCAGTTCAGTCACCCCTCTGTAGCCCTTAGGTAGAACCTTCCTCCGGGCTCTGCTGGCTGCCAGGCACAGTCCCTCCTGCACCCAGCAACATCAGAGGCAGAGCCTTCTATAGCAGGGCACAACCTTAGCACTGGCCCTTTAATTACCCGCCAGGTTATAGGTGTTAGTGGGGCTCCAGGTGCTGCATAAAGCAGAGGACAGTAACTAATGTAAGGCAGCTAAGCGTGGGCATGGCAGAAGCCAGCCCAGCGGTTAAAAGCTTGAGCTAGGCTCAGTACAGGGGAGGCTGTAGGAGAGGTAGGAACAGGGCAGAGCTCTGTCTTAGACAGTGAGCTGCTGAAGAGCAGCAGAGAGTGGTTAGAGAGTGTTAGGGCGACAGGAGCTGGGAGTGCAACTCTGGCTCCTCGCACAATCGGTTCAGAGGGAGTTGTCTGGACTGGAAGTATTGAGGGATGCAGGACAGACTGTGCCTGGCTCATAGACACTGTGAGTAGTGAGACCTGCAAAAGAGACAGAGCTACCCTGTATCTATTCTGAGGTCTGGATTGTATATGTAGGACTGTGTAAATAGAAAGACTTGAACAATAGTTCCCTATAGAGCATGACTGTTGGGCCTAATCCTGCCAAGATTTACACCAGGTTGGACTGCACCCTGTTACACCCTCCCTGGCTACTGCCTCTCCTCACCACTCCTTCTGAGCCAGCAGTCTCCTCTAGGCTTCAGGCTGGTCAAGCCATGCCTAGCCAGGTGACCCTACTGTGGCTCCTAGTTGCTAAGGCCTGGAGGCTAGTCCTAGACTGGTCCTTGCAGTCGTCCTGGGGTGCCACGCTGGAGGTCCCCCGGGTTTTCTGGGGGCCACGCAGAATAGGGCATTCTCGGTGGCCACGCTGTGCCTTTGGAACTCTTTCCCGGTGGGGGCCCGTGTGGCCCAGGACCTCCCAGCTTTTCGAAGGAATTGTAAGACCTGGCTGTTCTGTCAGGCATTTGGCGAGGGTGAGGGGTGGGTAGGAGGTGGAGGTTGGTGAGGGAGGGGGTTGGTTTTTAGTTTTTATTGATGTTTTATTATGTTTTATGATATTTTATTGCATTCATTTTTTATGTTAGCCGCCCTGGGTTACCTGTGGCAAGAGGGGCGGGATATACATTTTTAAAATAAATAAAATAAATAACTAAAAATAGTGCAGCTGAGGTACCTCAAAGCACCATCCTGTGCCACTTTGGTGGCTACATTATTTATTATTATTATTATTATTATTATTAGCAAGCATTTATATAGCGCAAGCAATGTACCTGGTGCTTTACAAAGTAATGGAATAGATACAGTCCCTGCCCTAGGGCTTACAATGAGAGATTGGGGGTGGGGGGGAGGGGAGAGATGAAGGAAGGGGAACAGAGGGAGAGACAAAGGGTGTAACAGTCACAAAGATGCGAGGTCTCAGGTGCATGTGCTTAGCCTGGTTACATTGAGAATGATGGCTGGCTGGTCCATGTGGTGATGACAGGAGTACACAGACCTCAGGTAACAGATTGTACTGGATGGTAGGTATCAGCAGGAGTTAGGAGAGGGGAGTGAAAAGTGGGGGAAGGGCAGAGTGGAAGAGGTGGGTCTTGAGGAGGGATTTGAAGGTACGAAGGGAGGGGGCGAGGCAGATGTGGGCAGGGAGGGAGTTCCAGGCATGGGGGCAGCTAGGGAGAGGTGCAGGGGGGGCACGGGAGGATGAGAGAGGGGACAGAGAAGGAACGGAGTTCACGGACTGAAATACAGAGGGAAATTAGCACAGAGGTAGGTGGGAAGCAAGGTTGTGAAGAGTTTTATAGGTGAGGCCTAGGAGCTTGTGCAGGAATTGTTCAGGAAGCAGGAGCCAGTGAAGAGAGGAGAGACGGGGCTGCATGCAGTCGAAGCAATGGGCAAGGTGGATGACCGCAGCAGAGTTCTGGATGGAGATAAGGGGAGAAAGGTGAAAGCGGAGGAGGCCAGTGAGAAGGAGGTTACAGTAATCTAGGTGAAAGATGACCAGGGTGTGAACAAGGGTTTTGGCAGCGGAGACAGAGAGAAAAGGGTGAATCTTAGCAATGTTATGGAGGGAGAAGCGACAGGATTTGGCAACAGAGTCAATGTAGAGTTTAAAAGAAAGGGGTGAGTCAAAGATGATGTCTAATCTACGGGCTTGGGGGCCGGGAAAGATGGTGACCCCGTCAATAAGGATTGACAGGAAGGAGGAAGAGGAAGGATGGGGGCAGGGGGTGGGGGAGAGATAAGGAGAGATAATGCTACATCCTCCAGGCTGACACTGTCTCCTTTTAAAGGGCCAGGCTCAGGCACCCAGCTTGACCCAGCTACACCCTTTCCCCACCCTTGAGGAATTGGGGCCACTGAAACCCTTGCCTAGCCTGTGGGACTCTAACCACTGCCTTTCTGTGGGACGCTAACCCACCATGTGGGACTTTAAATCACTGTCTACTACGGGGCTGTGGAATCCTAACCCACGCCAGGGTTGTGTGGGACTCTAACCAGCCATGGCATGGGGATACCCTCCAGACCAGCGCTACCTCCTTTTCAAGGACCAGGCTCAGGCACCTTGCCTGATCCTGCTACAGAGTGAATCTAGAAACAAATATTTGAATTTGGTTTGGAAATGTTTAAAGTCCTGTTCACTTCAGCTGTACTTGAAATAATTATTCTCTTATTTTTTCAGACTGAATAAGTAATACACACTCTAGTACTCCTAAGAGACAGTGGCCACAATCCCAAACATCTGTGTGGGATTCGCGTGGGTCCCAGGTGGCATGAAGCACTTGCAATGCAGGTGCATGCAGTTTGTGCACACGTGTGCGCAAGATGTGCACAGCGCACGTGGAGCATAGCATCGGCCCCATAGACCGTAATCGTCACACAGCACATTCTGGAACAGTCCCACTGACTCCAGAATAAGTGGTCTGAGGATTCAGCTTTAACTGTCCTGTTGGGCAAATGGATTCTGGAAATGTTGGATTGGCCATCGATAGTGAAACTGTTCTGCTATGGTCCTGGAACAGCAAAACTGAAAACAAATGGTTGGCCTTGGTTGGCTGGTTTTCTTCCCACTACACTGCTCCCTTCATAATAATTTATGTTCTAAATGTTCAGAAAGCTATTTCACAAATGAGTAGGGGTAGAGAGGAAAATATGGAAGACATTATGTGTCTGATATCATTCTTTGATAAGAGCGAGTACAGAAAAAGGCCAAAATAGTTCAGAGATATTAGCTCCATAGCATTGTGTTTTTAGAGATATTCACACCATCATGTTGTTAAACTCTTTGCAACTTAGATTAAATGGTAAATTTCAAGATAATTTCTTTGATCTCTTTGAAAACCCATTGTGTGGGGGAAATCTTGTGTTGTATTTTCGATTATGATTCCAGCCTTATAGTTGGTAACTTGCTTTTGGAGTGGGTTCTATAGTCCTTTTGATGTGTTGTATTTTCTATTGTAATTCCACCCTTATAGTTGGTAACTTGCTTTTGCGGTGGATTCTATAGTCCTTTTGCGTGTGCGGGTCGGGGAAAATCTTGTTAACCCAGAAATGGGACTTTGTTACACGTCCTGATTTCTCTGAGTACAACTGGACAGATCACTTGAAATTTGATTGCAAGAACAAGGCCCTGATCATCTGGAACAAAGAAGCATATGTCAAGAAATTGCTGACCTTACATCTTGGGTCAACTGAATGTTTTACATTTATTTTCTTTTGGGATAAAGAAGGGGGAAAGGGAGGTTTATGATAGGTAAATTTATTAGTGCATAACTCTTTAATTTTCTAGTGGATCTCAAATTATTCCATTGAAATGGATCTGCTGCGCTCTGGTTTTATTGTTCATGTACTTGCAAAGTGAATGACTGACAAATGGACTTCACATAAACAAATTAAGTTTTGGTCTTATGTTGAGTATAGCAAACATGAAAATGTTTTTAGCCTGATTTCCTATGGAAAAAAGGCTTACATGCAATCAACCTGTGTGTCTATGTGGATGATAATAGACATGACGGGGGCCTGCTATGGCCCACTTGGGCCCGAGACTCACCATCATGTCTATTTCTGGGCTGCCAGACATGGGCCGCTGCTGGCCCACATGTGGTCCCCCCAAAAGATCACGGACCCACAGTCCGGGCTCGTGTTGGAGGACTGTTGTTCATCCTCTGGGACCTCACATTTGGAGTCCTGCAAGGTTCTATTGTGTCCCCTCTCCTGTTCAACGTGTATATGCAGCCGCTCAGCGAGATAGTGAGAGGGTTTGATGTTCGGTGTCATCAATACGCTGATGACACCCAACTCTTCGTCTCCTTTTCATCAGATCCAGGCCTGGCAGTCTCAGTACTTACTTGATGTTTAGCAGCTGTGGGGGACTGAATGAGGGCGAGCCGTCTGAAGCTGAATCCCAACAAGACAGAGGTGATGCTAGTAGGAAGGGCAGTGGGGTTGGCGTCCCTCAACATTGATGGGTTTCACCCGCCACTGGTCCCTCAGACCCATAGTCTAGGAGTGCTTCTTGACTTACAGCTCCGCCTGTATGCTCAGGTGGGGTCTGTGGCAAGAAGCATGTTTCACCAGTTATATTCGTGCAGCAGCTTCGGCCATACTTCTTGGACTCTGACCTGGCCACTATCATCCATGCGTTCATCACCTCAAGAGTAGACTATTGTAACACGCTCTACGTGAGGCTACCTATGCTGATGGTTTGGAGGCTGCAGCTGGTGCAGAACACAGCGACCCTCCTCCTTACAGGGACAGGTCACCATGAGCACATTATACCACTGCTCCGTTCTTTGCACTGGCTGCCTACAGTGCTTTGGGCCTGATTCAAGGTGTTGGTGCTTACTATAAAGCCCTATATGGCCTAGACCCTACCTATGTGTGGGACCGCCTCACTGCCTGGGCTCTGGATCAACCCCTGCCATCAACTTGAAGTCCTCCAAGTATCTCAGGGTGCAACTATTGAGAGGACATTGTCGGTGCCTGCACCAAGGCTGTGGAACTCCCTTCCCGCAGAGGTCCATGTGGCCCCGGACCTCTCCTCCTTTAGATGACAATGCAAGACCTGGCTGTTCTGCCAGGCTTTTGGTGAGGGAGATGGGTAAAGGGAGAGGGGAGGAGGGTTAGGGAAGGAGGGTTTTTGTTATTTTTAGTATTCGCCGTATGAATTTTAATGTTTTTTATTTATAATATATTTATTTGTATTATTGTATTTATATTTTGTATTTTATATTTTTTAAATGATTTATTGTTAGCTGCCTCGACCTGCTTTTAGCAGGAGGATGGGGGATAAAAATTCTTATAATAAATAATAAATACATGTGGTTTATTCCAGGCTACTGCATCTGTTTGCTGCCCCATCTCCCGCCAGCCATGACTGCCCATGATTGGGCACCATGGCTGCCCATCGTGGCGGGTGGCAGGGCATTCCGAGGGGCCACCTGCCTGTACATTTGTTCTCTTCCCCCAGCAGGTGTGGGGTGGGGGAGGGCTCACCGGATGGCCTGGTTGGGTTCACACTTTTTCAGTGCCCCAACCTGACCCCACCAGGGCCAGCCCCCACTCCTGGAGTATGTAACCGACATGCCAGCTGCACATTTATTTTTACCCTGTGTTCCCTTAGTAACTTTTGATCCCACAGACTGATTTTAAGTTTCAGCCAAATTTGGTAGAGGGGAGAAGGCCCAATGATAATTCAAGACAAAAAATAATAATCAAAATAAGTGCACCTGAAGAGGAGGGATGGATCCTTTTGTAGCCAAATATTTACACTGATTTAAAGTGAGCGTTGTTTTCCCTGACCCCACAGGAGACCTCGGCTTCATTAGTTTGAGCGCTTGCAGCACACTACTACTACTTGTTGTTGTTTTGTTTGTTGTTGTTTAATAGTGGTTCTTGTATTTATTTATTTATTTATTTATTTTGTTATATTTATATGCTGCCCCCTCATGCCAACGGCATCTCAGGGCGGCTTCCAATATACACTAAAACACTTCAAAATCACCTTTTAAAATTACAATATTCAACAAGTATAAAAACCCCATTTACCCTAATTTAACCCACCTCTCCCTCCCCACCCCCGAAGGCCTGGGAGAACAGCCACGCCTTACAGGCCCGCTGAAAGGCCAGCAGACTTTGGGCCAGGTGCGCTTCCTCCAGGAGGGAGTTCCATAACTTCGGCTCTGCTACCGAGAAGGCCCTCTCCACTGTGGCCCCCCGCCTTATGCGGGGGACCTCCAAGAAAGCGCTCCTGGTGGACTGAAGGGGTCGCCCTGAATCACGGTAGGCGAGGCAGTCCCTGAGATATCCGGGGCCAAGACCGTACAGGGCTTTATAGATTTACCTCAACACCTTGAATCTGGCTCGGTACGTCATAGGCAGCCAGTGCAGCGCACGGAGCACGGGTGTCATGTGCTCACATCGACCCGTCCCTGTTAAGGGCTTGAATATATTACATGGGGCTGCTATATTCTGCACTAGCTGCAGCCTCCAGGCCAGCATCAAGGGAAGCCCCACGTAAAGCGTGTTACAGTAGTCCAGCCCCATGTAATATATTCAAGCCCCTATATTACATGGGGCTTGAATATACACTATATTGAAATTCACCAAAACAAAAAACTTTACAGTTTAAAAAAACCTTAAATGCACAACAGTTTTTAAAACTAAAAACTTTCCTTTTCGAAAACATGACAATATCATTTTGACTCTAGCTTAAACTCAAAAAACCATACAAATTAATCACAATTACAATTTTAAAAACATTCAACTCCATACATTGCAACAAGACAAACGCCAAAAAACATGGGAATTATTTCAGAATTTAATGAATATTTAATATTTTATCCTCATCAACATAAATCTAATATATGTACTTAATTCCTTACCATACATACTTTTATTCATTTTTATCAATAATTAAACTTTCACATTTTTTCATTATTAAACTTTAATTTATCATCATCATTCGACAATGAACAGTTTTTGAAGAGTGCATTAAGTCTGTTTCTACATAACTGCATTCTGTACAACAAATTCTATAATGTTCTCTACAGTCACATTGTTAAGTTCATTGTATGAAGTGTATACAATTTGTATACATGTAAAGAACAGACTTTGCAAAGAGGCAGCAGCACCTGAGCCTGTTTGCAAAGAGGAGCTTAACACACGTGAGTCCCATGTTTCGTCTCTGCCGGCGCATTCCATCCTGTCCTGGGGAAGCAGGGCTGGCTGAGACTCACGATGCGAGCCCTGCACTCACCTCCTCATCTGCGCAGCAGCAACAAAGCCGGGGGGGCAGGAGAGGGACGCTCCCTTGCCATCCAGGTGATTGAAAATTGTGGGAAACAGCAGGCACAGTACCAGCCCATTCCCTCCGCTCGCTCGCTCACTTGAGCCTGGCCAGTTAAAAGCAATGGCCTCGGGGTAAAAGCTGGGAATGGACTGGCTCCACACCAATCCCACCCCCCCCAATCCATAATCCGCCTGGGGCAGGTGGCTGTTGCTGCCGCCCTTGCCGGGCATTCCAATTCTTACCTTCTGGGGGCTGCTGCTGCTGCTTTCACTACATTATTCCCACTTGCTCCAGTGTCCGAGAGGAAGAGAAAGTCCCACCCACCAGGCCAGGTGTGCGATCACCCTCCGCTTCCCTCCTACCAACTGTGTGCACCCTGGAAAGAAAGAGTGCCCTAAGAAAAGTTCATGTTCTCCTCTTGCAAAAACCTGGGCAGCTATTCTGCAAAGAACCACCTTTCTTTTGAAAGATACGTGATTCTGAAAGATACGTGAAAGATACCACCTGGCTTCTGAAAGATACGTGATTTTAAAAAGTAGATTTTAAACTCTACTATTAAAAATCACATATCTTTCAGAAGCCAGCTCCGTCACACACACTTTACACTCCAGTCAGTCTCATGACAGTTACACAATGCCCCGCTTCCTGGCTCCGCTCCTCTGCCCTCTCCAGGAGCTGGGGAAGCGGGGCGCTGTAACTGACATGAAACTGACTAGAGCTTAAATTAAAGTCTTTGTGTTGGAGCTGCCTTCTCATAAAATTGCGTAATTTTTAAAAGTAGAGTCACGTACCTTTCAGGTCAGCAGCTGCTCAACTGAGCATGTGTGAGCCTGCAGAACTGAACTGTGTTTTTTGCCCTCAACGGAGCATGTGCGAGCCTGCAGAAGTGATTCTTTAATCATTAATAACTCAGTTTTGGCTGCACCAATCACTATCATATTACATAAGCAGTTGTTATTGATCTCATGCTCCACACCTGTGAAGTTTGGGGACTCAACTCATCCAGGGGGAGGAGGTATTGACAATTCAAAATCGTAAGGACGTCTGCATTTTGACCACAAGCAATTAACTTTTAAACAGCCATAACATTTTATTTTCCTGATGGATCTTTTTCAAACTTTGTGCATATGATGGTCCTCACAACATATAGCCATGGATAAATTTTCAGAAATGTAGCTCAAGAGGTTTCCTCAAAATCGGGGCTTCAACAGTCCCATGTTTATAATGGAGAGTGGTTGTGCATTTAAGTTTCTTCCAGCTACTGCTGGAAGAAAATTATACAAAATCAGCAGATGAAACCATTGCTGATTCCATAACTATCAAACACACAATTCTCAAAGGCATTAACTATTTCTGAGCTCAATAGCTATTAGGTTTTACTCAGTTCCCCCCACCCCTCAAAAGATGTTTTCACCAACTGTCTTATTCCTGACCATTTTTAGTATATGTCCTGCTGAAGCACATTACACAGGTAGTATGTCTGGAAAAAGGAATCTGATTGGTGTGCCTCGATGGCCGCTTTTAGAAATGCTCAGCGCACATGTGGCGTGAAATCACACTGCGTGTAAAAATCCTGCGGACGAAGTCCAGATGCGATGTTTCGCGCATTAAAGCCGGTTGTGCATAGGGATGGGCGAACAGAACGCGGTTCGGATGTTCGGTTGTTGGGTTCGAAACTCGAGTTCGGGTTCGATGGTTTGGTTCAGCCAAGTTTGGTTTGGCCGAACTTGGCCAAACATTCAGAAATAGCGAAACTGAAACCGAAACGAAATCGAAATCGAAACCTAATTTTCGGCCCTAGAAAGACATTTTTCTTGCCCCCGAACTCATCCGAACTCATCCAAACACGACCGAACTGTTTGGTCATTCAAGAGTTCGGTTTGGACGTTCGGTTCGGATGTCCAAAGAGACCGAGTTTGCTCCGAACTCTGAACATCTGAACCGCGTTCGCCCATCCCTAGTTGTGCATTCTTTTAAACCAGCGAATTAAATACCCGAGGTATTTAAACAAAGAATACTGAGGTATTTAATTTGCAGTTTTAAAAGAATGCATGACTGGCTTTAATGTGAGAGACGTCGTGTCTAAACCCCGCCTGCGGGATTTTTACACGCTGCGGGATTTCACACCACGAGTGCACCGCGCACGTCTAAAAGCGGCCTGTGCCCCAGCTACTCCCATGTCCTTGAGACCATGGACAGCTAACAGAAATAAAGTATCCCTTTAAAACCATCTTTAGCTCTCATGCTCTTTTTTGCCTGTGACAAGTGCAGGTCAGACACAGCTTAGAATACAGAACTAAAGTTTTAGGCTACCACCAATGGTTTACAATTCCCTTTGAGAAAAATACAGGGCAATCATGCAATATACATCCTTTCAATTTAGTGTTAGTTAGATTTATCCATTACTCAGCACACAACTTTCCTTTAAGATAGGAGTGGGAAACCTTTTCCATCCTGTGGACCACTTTGACAATTAGAACAAACTCTTTATGCCAGATAGGAACTCATGATTATGGGTTTCCCATGAGTTGTTGTAATCTGTCATTAGTATCAGTTCTTTAGGGGAGGTTGATTTTTTTTTTTTGGTCACCCCTCAGTTGGGGGTGAAGGTGTAAAAGTGGTGTACTCAGGATGGGAGAAGGGAGGGAAGGGATGCCCTCATCTCTGCTCTCTTCCCCTGAGATTGCTCTTTCAGTGGTTGAGGGTAGGAACTGTATCTATTTTGAAAGGGGCCAAATCAAAAACATCTATAGAACAAATTTGGCTCAAGGGCCAGAGATTCCCTACCCCTGTTTTAAGATAGTTTCTTTTGGTAAATATTATCATAGTTCAGAGTAGTAAGGCTTAAAAAGTACAAGAGTGTCACAGCGATGGTTTTATAAATGAAATATAACCAAGGATAGACTAGCTTTGGCAATAGGTGAGAACAGTAATTTGCTATCTTTTATTACTATATTTTGCATTATTTAGTGCAGGTACTAGTTGAACTTGGGACTACTTCGCTTCTGTGACAAGATGCAATCAGACAGATTAAGTCCGGTGTGGCCATAGGTGCATTTTTAGTCATAGAAGAAAGCAAATAATATAATTTGCTTAAACTCGTGACAGTTTGTATAAAAAATTGAGATTTTCCCATTGAGTTTACCGAAGTATGTTTTTTTCTTAAGACACTCTGGCACTGATTTCATTAAGTCAAATGGTACACGAATTCCCATGGGAAAACATTCCCGAGTTATAGATTATTCTTTTTGAGAAGATGCTAGAGGTCACCACTACTGGGCTGTTTACAGAATTGCTTCTCTTAGTAAATTCTGTAATGTAAATGATGGACTGATAACCAGATTATTAACTATAGGCTGGCTGTCAAGTTATCATCTTAGATACATAAAGTAAGTTAAAATTGTACGAAGCAAATTAAAATCCACAAAATGTATCTCTGGATATTATTTATTCAACTATAGAAAAGACAATATGAACATCTAGAAGGTTAAAAAGAAAGACTGAAAGCACTTTCTGTTGAAGGTTATTGGTGACTCATAGAAAATAATAATTTTAAAGGAACCATACGAAGTAGTGACTGGAAAGATTCAAGCCATTCAGTAAGTTATTTGCATGAGAAAAGATACTGTCAACACTTTCTAATCAAATCCATTCCAGTGGTTATTTGCAAAGGGTTTGTCAGCAACTAGTTGAATATTTTATAAAACCTGATTTTCAGTTCTGTAATTTCTCAGCGGGAAAATGTGGTCCCTTGATGACGATCCAGGGCTTTGAAGAATAAATTGATTCTAAAGAGAAAATTAGATGGTACTTATTATACTGTCTAACTAGCAATCCAGTGTCATTTGTCTGTTGCATGATAAATGTCTTGCTTTGCCTACCTTCCTCATTTCATAATGCAACTTGCATGTTAGAAGCATAGAAAAAAAATCTTGTATTTTACTGAGAGTCAACTTTGTCCATTGATGTTTTTTTCCCCTCCTCAGTATAATTTTGAGGGGCATAGATATTTTTAGCTTTCTATATAATTCTCCTTGTGCAATTTATTTGAAGGTTATTAAACCTCTTGTTTAAACTGAACTATGCTGGAAATAGTCTCTCTAATCCTCCCAACTCTCCAAAAGAGTAAATTAGGATAAATGTTGGCAATACTTCATAGTTTTCAGCATATAATTGTCCATTGAACTGGGAATTGTAATAGGTTGATGCAGCTCAGCAATAGAGATTATTTGAATTGACCAAAGAAAGTTGCCATCTCAGACTGGCGGCAAAGTGAAATATAAATGCTGCTTTGAGAGAGAAGCAACTATGTTTATAGCGCCACTGTCACAACCCAACCCAGGTCGGGAACACTCGGACAACACAGTCTGGACCCAGTCCACCAACAGAACAATTGTGCCAGTGGCCAGGTCGCTGGGGAGGGCATGTAAACACATGGATATGCAGCCACCCAGTCCCATCCCCGCGCTGCACTCAGCGCCCCACCCCAATGACGGGCTGGGAACAGTGGGCTAACACATAATAGTCGGTTTATGTCCAGTTGGGCAGGTCGTTGCCCAGGCGTGTTGCTGGTGATTCCAGGCTGTGATCCTGGAAGTCTCTGGAATCACAGCCTGGGCTTGCCACCAACATGCCCAGGAGTAGTCTCTGGCCAACATCTGGTGGCTCACCAACAAGCGTGCTGGTGGCTCGTGGGCCTCACCGGGCCACCCTCACATTTCTTAACACCCTATGTGGTGATGTGAGACACATATGCTTGAATTCACATTCTGATCTGTAATCAAATTTATTCTTTAGAGATTACAAGTACCAATCTGGCAAACAATTTTTAAATAGACCATACCTTAGTTGATCTCTTCTCATGATTATGGGTTTTGCATGCGTTGTTGTAGCCTGTCATTATTATCAGTTCTTTAGGGGAGTTTTTTTTGTCAATTAAGTTAAACTAGTATGAAAGGTAAGTTGGACCCATGAAGTTAAAAGGGTTGTCACATGGATTCTATAGACCATTTTTAAAATGATTGCTAAATTAAATATCTTGAATAGTTGTAGTTTTGTTTACCATTGTAGGAGCTAAAAATAATAGACAGTCCTGATGGGGGTAGGTCTTAGCGCAAATGAAAGGTTCTAGAGCAGATTTGATTTTTCTGAACCATAAGGGTCTAGGGAGTGGCTCCCAAAATTTTGGCTTTGTGGCCCTATTTTGAAACTTAAAATAATTTCATTTTTATTGATTATATTTATTTATTATAAAATTGTATGCCGCCCCCTCCTGCTAAAAGCATCTTGGGGCGATTAAAACAATTTAAACAGCAATAATACAATTAAAATACTATTAATACAGAATACAAAATACCTCCCCACCCTAACCCAACCCATCCACCCCCTTGTTGCATCATCGCCCTAGACAGCAACAAAGATATGCAAGGTATAGAAATACTATCATGATAATGACCCCAACCCACAGTTTAGGAACCTCATCTAGATACAATGTGTATGAGACAAAACCAGGTTCCAAACAAGGTTCCTACTTCTCCCTTGTAACTTAGCTAAGCACATGCACCTGCAACTTCTCCATTTCATGAATGTATTCCTATCTCTTCTTGTGTCACATCTCCTTGTCACCCTCCCCCCTTGTTCATTCTAGACTGTAAAACCTTTGGGGCAGGAATTTGTCTCTAATCATGACTGTTCAGTGTCAGGCACAACGCTGGTGCTCTAAAAATATAAATAATAATAAATGCTGTATTTTCTGTACTTTGGTTATTCAGCTTGGACTAATAAGGAATTATATG
>QEPC01012168.1:719713-735699 GCA_003113815.1 Sphenodon punctatus | reverse complement strand
CAGGACATCCACTGCATCGGCTAGCATCACTTCCTGAAACTCCTCCCAGAAAAATCGACCAGACGGTGCCTCCATAACCTCACACTCCTCATCTACTGCATCCAACCCGGTGTCAAAATTACTCTGGATCTGAGTGATCTTGTCTGCAAAGTAGATGGCAAACTCCTCACAGCAGACTTGGGACAAGTTTCTGTTCAGGTGGAGGGAGGCCGGACTGACCAGCCCCCGCACTACCCCGAACAGCTCCGCTGGACGTGACTTTGCAGACGCAAATGGGTCCTATGGAGAAATCGGTCAGATTCAGAGCAAGTCCGACGCCAGCATCACTCTAGTCTCCTGCCTACCTGCTTCATACACTGCAGCTCCTCAGTAAACCAAGGGGCCCTGTGGCAACGAGATGGGGGCAGGGGACGTCTTGGAGCCACCCTGTCGATGACCTCCCCCAGCAAGGTGTTCCAATGCTGTACCAGTACATCGACAGGGTGGCCATCAGGGTCCAGGGATAACTCCCTCAGAGCCTCCTGCTGCGGTTCCATCAGCCTCCGAGGGCGGACCAACCTAACTGGTCCATTCCCCTTCTGGAGGGGGTGCGCTAGGAGGCTGGTCTGCAGGAGATAATGATCCGTCCATGACAAGGGCATAGATCTCACATCCCCCACTAACGGATCACCCGCCTCAATGCCAGAAGAGAAGACCAGGTCAAGGATATGTCCCCCCCACATGAGTTAGGCAGTTGACCACTTGGGACAAGTCCATGGTTGCCATGGCGGCCATGAACTCCTGCTCCGCTCCTACAAGGCTGGCATCGACATGAGTGTTGAAGTCCCCAAGGACCACGGTCCTGGGGGAGTCCAACACTACCTCCGAAGCCAGCTCTGCTAGAGCGGCAAGGGATGCCGCCAGACAAGAAGGGGCCCGGTATACCAGAAACACCCCAAGCTTGCCCCCAGCCAAATGAAACACCATATGGAGGGCCTCAATACCTGGAATCTCCTGGACTGGCTATCTCTCAACTGGCCAGTCCTCCCTAAAAATGATAGCTACACCTCCCCCCCAGTCCCCCGTACAAGGCTGGTGCTGCACAGCATACGCAGCCGGCACGAGGTCCGCCAGAACTGGTCCAGCCCCCTCGTCCAACCAGGTCTCTGTGATTCACGCAAGGTCTGCCACCCCATCCAGGATAAGATCCCAGATAACTGGGGCCTTGTTCACTACAGACAGATCTAGGAGTCAAGCATGCTAAAAGTTGTTTTGGGTTGGCTTTGGCAATCCGCAGTATGTTCTGACTTGGTTCCTGCCGGAAAGACAAGGTTCTGGTTGACTGAATAGATTAGACAATGGAGAGGCAGAATATAAATGGTATAAATCAATATACTCATGCCTTAGTGCATTATTTTCTTGTGCACCCTATTGCTGGCAGCAGGTATCTGCATGATGATGACCCAGACCAACAAGTTCTTGCAAGGATGTAAGGCCCTACCATACATTCCCCCCCCCCCCTCAATTTTCATCAAAAGCTTTAAAAACTGTATTTATGTGTATACAAGAATGTAATGTTAGGCACAGTTCCACCTCACTTAGCTTTAATATCCTCATAATAAAAGGTTTATTTATTACTCATCAGTGTGTTTTCATATTTGACAAACGTAGTTTGTGCATCCTAGATAAATTAAGATGAGGCTATGGAATGCCTTTTCCCTTTTAAAAAACTACTTTTTAAAATCTGCCTGCAATAAATTGAGGTTGGAATGACAATAGCAAATAAATTCTGAATACCAATTCAACAATTTCACCTACACATTTGTTTTTTAACTCGAATTCAGTAAAGTTCAGGGTATCCAAGCATGAAATTGCTTGTGAGGAAATTCACATCACTCTCTTAATTTAATTAAGTTAGAATAAAAACTACGTTCGTTCAGAAAATAGAATATTATCTTTGGCAATTTTTTTCAAATATAGATATTAGGCATGTACCCACCACAGGGAGATCAAAAATCCTGGTAGTGCTTACAGGGAGGAAAGGAAAAAGGTCCTCTCAGCTTTAGAGGTGATGGATCACCTCTGCCCCCTGCTCATGTCACACAAAACAGTGGTCACATCTTGATATCATGGCTTGTTATTTAGGGTAGGGTTGCCAACTTCCTGGGTTTTGACCCAAAGACTCCAGCCTCTGGGGGGAAGCCTTGATTTCTTCAGGTCGGCCAGGAGAATTTTGGGCTTCCGGGGACAGCAGGAGCGGACAAGTCACGGGGACTTTCCCTCTTCTTTTCCAACATGGCCCCATCCCTTGCAGAGGGTCATGACATCATGGGGCTTCATAAATGGTGGGGTTACATCAAAAAGGGGTGTGACCATTCCTTTGACCAGCCCCTGCAGTCATGACCCTGCACCCTCTGGGTGAAAGCCATCAACATACCTTGTGATAAAGGGTAAGAATGAGCTAACACTGGAAGTCCTAGAACCAGCAGGAAGGGTCCTGCTTTTGTGACTCAAGAGCTGTTCAGCAGCAAGAGAGTTTCCCCACTAAATAGCTGATTGGCAGCAGCAGCAATGTTAGTCCTAGCCACCACCCCGCCATCAAATTTAATCTAGCCCTGAACAAGGATGAGAAAAGAGGGGTGGGGAAAGCGGCTGCTACAGTTTTGAGGCCTAGCAAGACCTCTCTGACTGTCTCCTATGCTTCTGGGGACAAGGGTTGGGACCTTCAATGTAGGCTTGAGCCCTTGCACCTCTTTTGCCCCAGTTCTAACAGCTGTGAAGCTAGGCCCTGTTATGAGGGCACACTGGGTGTCTGGGCAACATGGAGGAGACAGCAGAAAAAGCAAGTCCAGGACTGGGCTGAAGGTAGGTGGCTTGAACCAGAGGACTAGCACAAGAGCCACCCCTTCTTGCGTGTCTGCTTGGAGAAAGTTATGGTCATGGAAAATTAGAAAGCAAGGGATGTGGATTCTGGGTGTGGCTGTCTCCTGCTTCCCATTTCAGTAAACCATTTCTGGAACGGGTTAATCCCGGAGTGGAGATAAGCAGGCAGACTGCCACAACATTTGGACCCAAATTATTCTGCTAGGTTAATATTGTGGATCAATATATCAAACCTTGTATACTTCAGAGTTTGTATTTGTAGATTAATCTGTGGTGGGGAATACTGAACTTTTAGAAACTGAGTGGGGAGTCAGAACATGCCCAAGATCGCTTTTAGACGAGACACATTTGCGCATGATTGTTAAAAAATGTGCTTGTTTTAATGCTCGTTTAAACACCTAAACCGTTTTCAATGTGTATTTGCCGTTAACGTGTAAAAGCCAAAACCGTTTTGAATGTGGCTGTTAAATAATGCGCATTTTTAAAAACCGGTTTTGGCACCCCCAGATCATCAAAGATGCTCAAAACCGGTTTTAAAAAATGCGCATTATTTAAATGCGCATTTACAAAACCACATTAAAAGTGTCTCATCTAAAAGCACCCTAAGAATGACAATAGACTCATCTATATGGTAATCAGAACTGAAATACAGCAGGGGCAATGGCCCGGGCCCCGCAGCCAGAGGGTGCCCTGCAGCGAGGCCAGTCCTGGTAGCCTCAGGACCAGCACTCTTGAGGCTGTGGGATGGGCTATTTCTGCTGGCCCACCCCCTGCCTACAACTGTCACCCCCAGGAGTGGCTGCTCCCTTGTTTCCCCCACTCCTCGCTTCAGCTACTGGGGTGGGAGAGCAGGGCTCTTCAGAAAGCCGCTGTCCTCAGGGCTGAGAGTTGTGCACAGGAACATCACCTCTGCCTCTCCCCAGCCAGAATCCTGCCACACGTCTGGAACCACCTATAATGGTCCTGTGCCAGGGGCCTGCTGCTTGAGAGAAGAGGCTCCTTGCACCAGTGGCAGCGCCTTGATAGAAGCCTTAAGGACAGCAATGGCATGGAAAGACTCTGTGAGGGTGAGGTGCTGCTCTCCCTCCCTACTCTGTCCAGTAACTCAGTCATGTGTAATTCAGGAGGGACACTCGGAAGGAAAATATTACTATTTTCCACTAGGAACCGAGTTAACAGTGCACTAAGCTCTAGCATTGGGCAAAGTCTCAGGTGACAAGCTAGCCCCATTGTGACTATCAGATTAGCAACTTTTCAAGCTCACAATCATTAATTGGAAATCTTTCCTAATTCCTAGTACTGCTTGATTTTGGCTCCTTCTTTTTACAAAGTTGTAAGGAGAAATCTGTATGAAGCAAAGCAGTGGCATTTATTAAAAGGCTTGGTCAACATTTAAGTACACTATTATAATGAAAATATTTGTTGCATAAATTAAACAGCAATTAATGTTCTCTGCCCCTGTCTGAAAGATAAGATTAAAATAGTGTTGTGAGCAGACTTCCCACTGTGAGAATAATTTCTTAATTTTTGTGCAGTGTATTATCATTTGCTTTCTGTCAGTGAGTAAACTAACAAGTAGAAAAAGTTGGCTGATAAAAGTATCATACAGAGGAATATAAAATTGGTTTTTATGATGGTGCTGCAATACCATTTATAATTTTAAGATCTAATGACAAGTTAATTCAAAGGTCAAGATTTGTGCTTATAAAGTCATTAAAGTAAGTAGAAAATTGCCTCCGTTTTAGCTGGCTAGTCTTTTTGGATCAAAGAGTTTATTGTTGTTAGTGCTGTTTGTGTTTGCAGGAGGTAAATAGGAAATGAGCTAAACATCATATTCAATGGCATCTCATGAGCTTATCAAGAAGTACTGTCACATCTAAGTGCAGAAAAGAAGCTAGATAAGTTAATATAAGGATGGGCAATATCACAACTGTTTGGGGTAGGTTGTTGCTGGCCACCATACTGGTACAAAATAATGGAGAAGGTGCATGGTTCCTTTCCCATCTTGGGCCCTTATTTAGAAACAAAATGTGACTGCGCTATTTGGTTTCATGCCAGAGACAGTGTTGTTAGCTTCACTAGACATCCCAAAGTATAGATGAAACAATGATCTTGTTCCTCTGCTCAATCCACTAATCAACTGGCAAGAGGAGCACTTACTACATCCCATTTTGAAGTAGAGCAGTAGCTGCCCTCCGGGAGTCATTGTGTCTCCTGTAGGGAGAGTGCTGCCCTGACTAGGAAGAAGGATGGCCATTGCTTACAGCACTACAGAACCCTTCGTTAGAATCCTCTACTGAAGGGGGCAGAGTGACCAAAATTAGCTAGCACAACATCACTTCAACTTTGTAGCCTGGACTCAGGGCCAACCTGACCATGGAGCAGCGGGCCTGGAGGTTCCAGCCCCTCCGGTAGAACCCTGATAGTGGTGAGGGCCCTGTGGGGGCCCCACTCTCATCCCAGCATGGCCCTAAATGGGCTACCTTTTGGGTTCTACAGAAAGGTAGTCCAGTCAAGGCCTTGGTGTCTCTGCCCCCCGCGATCCCACACACCTGACAGGAAATCATCATAGGCAACTTCCTGGTGGGAACAGAGGCAGCGGCATCTGACCAGAAGTGAAGGAAGAGGCGAGGAGTGACACAGGACCTGGAGGGCAAGGAGAGAGGCACTCCAGGGTCCCAGGCAGGTAGGGGGAAGAAGGCAGGGGGCGGTCCAGGGATGGGCATAGGAAAGATGCATGGGGGATGCTTCAGGACCGCAGGTCAAGTAGGGAGAAGAGACGTGGGGAGGCACTCCTGGCCCCTAGACTGGAGGGATGGAGAGTGGTGAAGAGAGCCCTGCCTGGAGGAGACCCATCTGTGGGTTTGTGGTCATCAGTTCACATCTGTTAACAGAACTATCTGGATCTTGGACCATCCACCACCAAAAAGAAAGTATGTCAGATGTCTGTTACCTAAACATCCTGGTTAATTATTTGGCAGGGTTACACATAAGATTTCCTGCTGGCCATGGGATCTAATGGTTAGCTATTATTAATGTCCCAGCTGATGTCTCTTAGTAGCTCTCAAGAGCAATGCTGCTTAAGGTGTCTAAATGCACTAGTGGGAATTAAAATTTATAGTACTGGCCCCTTTCACTAGCTGAAATATTGTAAAGTTGTTTCACTGGGGCCAGAATTGGTGTCAATGTACTTTGTGTGAAAAGTGCAATAGAAGCATTAGTATTTGACAGCCCTTGTTGAAATAAGTGAAATTAATGGAGCTCTTTTCATATAAGACAAGGCCATGGCACCCCTTTCATGCTGCTTACAGACAGAGAAAAGTCAATACTTTTTTATTACTTGACGTTGACCTACATTCTGTACTACAAGTGCCAGGCCCACTAATTGGTTTCAGTTGTGAGAAAAGTTTGCCCCAAAGAAACATTGGAGCAGATAAATCAATCTTTTTTAGGGAAGCTTAGTGGGTTTTGAGCACTTGAAATGACATTTGTGTTGTATTGACAGGAAGGGTTGTTATACTCGTTTTGTCATGTCAGAAGCCCTTATACTAGTTGGAAATGCTGTTAACCAGTACTAATAAATTTATAAAGAACTTAGCTGGATCAACATTTTACCTTTATAACAGATTACCACTTTTGGTCTGCTCTCTTTGCTAGATAACGCTCCGTGGCTGTTAAAAGGTCATGGGGCTTATGGCGACAGATCAGTTTAAAGCTCTAATTTTGCTATTACAGGCATTAGGATCACAGGAAATACTTGGGCATGGACCCCTAGAGTTAAATAGAGGGGATCATTGATTTATAAGCAGAATTCCCTACCGAGTTCTCTTTAAGTATCAGTAGCATGAGCTATCCTGGGTTATATATTTTAAATGAAAATTGTGTAGAGCTGCAATTGAACTATTAGGTATCTCTATATGCTAGCATTTCAGTATTTAACCTGTAGGTAGAATAGGGATTTGTGCTACTGTTGCTTCTGCTTCTTCTTCTTTTTGTAACAGCATGCACTGTTTATTTTAGCTGCCATATTTCTTGAAAAATGCCTCTACGTTATGCATCTATAGTTGTCAATGCATGGAGATGGCAATGTACTAGGCTAACTTATAGTTGTGCCTCTTGGTTTCTCCTCCCAGAGTAAGTGGTTGGAGAGGTGCAGCCAAAAGGTATTTGAAGTACACGCCAAAAACCACAACATAGTAAGTCTAGCAGCTGCCCATCAACCAGAAGATGCTTTTTGCCTACTTCGAAGTCAGCTGCCTGTGTAAAATGTATATGCGCATAAATGATATAATTCCACATGTATAAACACATTTGCTTATAAATTCTACATTTGTGTGCAAAGCAGATTGTGCATGCACAAGAGGCTATATTATCAAAATTAAAAGCAACTAATCCTGAATTTCCAATTTTAATCCATTTTTAAACCATTGCTCAACTGATATAATTGCCAGTTAATAATTCATTTGGTCAGATGTATAATTTCTTTGGAATTTATTGTATCAACAATATCTGATAAACTACTTGGGCATATAGATATAAGTTGTATCTACAAAGTCTGTCCTGCTATAACAGCCTCTGCTGCTTGACAACACAGTTTGAGGACTCCAGTGCTGTCCCTTTTGAATCCATTGTCTATAAGCTCTCGGGCAGGGACCGTGTCTATTTTATTCTCTGTAAAGTGCCAGGTACGTCGCTGGCGCTATATAAAAGCTTATAATAATAATAATAATAATAATTAATTAATGTAATATCTGATGAAGCAGTGTGACCATCAAGTGGTCAATAGTTGAAAGGTTATAGAGATCTTGTTAAAACCTCTCAATCAGACAACAGTCGCTTACAGTTTCCTTCCATGAAAGAATCTGGAAATGAAAATGATTTCTTGATTTGGTTTACGAATTTTACAACCAAGTTTGGATTGATTTTAGTCTTGTTTGGTTGTAGAATATATCTTTAGCAATGCCTGAGGAGTGCACAGCACAAGTTGAGAGGCAATAGTCTACCTTTTTACCTCCCTGATCCTGTGATTACCTACCTAGTGTAGGGATAATCCCCACTTGTAAGAGAAGGCATATAAATTAACTTTCCTATACCATGGAGTAAATCTGGGGTGTACACACAACATTATTTTTTTTACTTTACTGTATTTGCTACCTCAACTTAAGCACTTAACCTTGATCTGTTGGTACATTCCATACAAAGGTTACTAGCAAAGGGCATATAACCATGGAGTCAGGGTGCAGAAGTCTCTTTGTGTGAACAAGGTCTTTAAGGAACTCTCAGGGTCTCGTCTACACCAACTTCTAACAATTAGGGCTCTTTTGGACAGAGCCTATCTTCTCATGTATTTGGAAAATGCCTAACACTATGGGGCCCAGTACAACAAATAAATAAATAAATAAAATAAATAAACGAACACTAAAAACAACAGCAAGAATTAATTTTATTTAAAGAGTGCCCACGTCCATCACCCATAGTACTAAGAGCACATCTCAACATGCATTAAAATACAGTAAAATACAATAAAAGACTATAATCCATTTAAAATCCAATGAAAACAGTTTTAAGGAGAAGGGGAAAATACAGTATGGAGAAACCAACAGAAGATCCTCTAAAAGCATCTAGACAATAAAATTTAAGTTCTCATGTGCTTTTTAAAGGTGTGGAGGGAAGAATTGAGACATACATCTTGGGGAAATGAGTTTTACACTGTGGAGCCCACCAAAGTAAAATGCCTGATCGCCCACTAACTTAAGGTGCAATGACAGAATTCCCAAGCAGCGGATGGTTACTGAGTGCAGGCAAATCATCAGGGTGAGTATCATCAGTATCGTGAGCAGGTCTCAAATATAGCACGGTCTTCAGTTCCATCCACCGCTTTGCAGGCAACCACTGCAGAGAAGGCAGGGCAGGCATAATATGATCACAGATGCCTAAACCAGTAACCAGCCACATTACGGCATTCTGAACAAGCTGCAAGCAACAGAGAAGCACCACTGGAAGCCTATAGAAGACAGTATTATAAAAATCAAGTTTCATGGTCACCAGAGCATGGGGTCATGATGGCAGGGTTAGCCTGGGATAAATAAGGGCGTAGCTTGCACAAATTGCGCAGCTGAAAAAAGCATCTTGGAACCACATCTGAAACATGAGTTTGCATGGAAAGAGCATGGCTGAAAATGATGCCAAAGTTCTTTGCTTGGCCATTACTTCCGTGCGTACACCCTCACCATGCAGGGGCCCAAGGAAAGGAAGAGCATCCTCATATCCCTGTCCTCTTTTGCCTCTGTCGGCGTGGTGGATCAGTTGGGATGGTCTGCCCCCAGAGACTAATGTATCCAGTAGGATTCCAGAACTCTATGGGGGATTTACCCACTGACCTTGACAGCCTTCCTGTTAATGCTCTGGTTAATTTATAGGATGAAATTCTGACCTAGGCTATTGACACGGTGACACCCAGGTGTCTGCTCTCTCCACCACAATAGCACAGGTCTCGATGGTTTACAGAGGATCTGAGGCTGCTAAAGTGAGAGGGTAGGCAGTTAGAGCACAGGTGGTGCTCAATTCATGCCAAAGCTGACTGACTGTGGCATAGACTGTTTTTGAAAGACTAGGCTATGGCTGTGGCAGCAGCAAAGAAAGCTTTCTTTGCTGCTGCCATAGCATCTGCAAAGTGTCATCTAGCAGAGCTTTGCCAGGTGGTGAATAGCTTATTAAATTCAATCTGTCTCCACCTGGAGTTAGAGTCATTGGTTGCCTGCTGTGGTGAGTTTGCCACCTAATTTGCGGAAAAGGTTGCTCTTATTTGGCTTGACTTGGGTGCTACTAGTTTGAATGCAGATTCAGAGTTTGGGGTTGAAGAGACCCGCTCTTGTCCAGTTTACTTGGATTAGCTTCAATTAATCTCGCCCACCGATGCAGAGGATGTGCTTGGAGGGTTGTGGGTGACCAGTTGTGAACTAGATCCATGCCTGTCCTGGCTGATGAAAGCCAGTTGGGAGACACTGGGGACATTGCCAGCTCAGGCCTAACGACCTCAAGGCTGTGGTCATCTGCCTCCTTCTCTAGAAATCATCTCTTGAAGTTGACTCCCCTTCCAGCTATCACCCTGTCCCTAATCTCCCCATTTTAGGGAAGGTTATTGAACGGGTGGTTGCCTTGCAGCTCTGGGTGCATCTCAATGCTATCAGTTTCCTGGACCCATGTCAGTCAGGTTTTTGTTCTGGGAATGGCACTGAGACTGTGCTTGTGGCCTTGGTTGACTATCTTCGCTTGGAAATTGACAGCGGAAATTGTACCCTGCTGATTTTGTTAGATCGTTCGGCAGACTTTGATACCATTGACTATGGAATGTTGTTGACACAGCTGTGGGATCTGGCTCGGGTGCATGGGACCGCTCTTGGGTGGTTCTGCTCGTTCCTGCTGGGAGAACCCAGAGGGTGGTGATGGGCAGTGGCGCGTCATCCCCTCGGGAACTCTCCTGTGGGGTCTCACAGGGTTCCATCTTGTCTCCACTTCCGTTCAGTGTGTTTCTGAGGCCCCTGGGCAAGATGGATTTGGAGTGAGGTACCATCAATATGAGGATGACACCCAGCTCTCTCTCTCTCCTTTTCATCTGACCCAACTCCTGCAGTCTCGGTGCTTACCCAGTGCCTGGCTGCCATTGGGGACTGGATGTGGGTGAGCTGATTGAAGCTGAATCCAGACAAGACCAAGGGTATGATGGTTGGCTGGTCTTGTGACCTGGCGGAGGTGGGAACCCCTATCATTGATGAGGTCCAGCCTCCCTTGGTCACTCAGGTTCGCAGCTTCAGGATATTCTTGGATCCACTGCGGCGCCTGGATTGTCAGGTTGCGGCAGTGGCCAGAAGCGCTTTTACCAGCTTCATCTGGTGAGAAGGCTGTGATCTATCAGATTTGGATCTAGCCACTATCCTTCATGCCTTCATAATTGAAATGGATGAAATGGGAATGAGTAATCATTATTTTCTGCTTCATTGAGTTTGGGTCAAATACTGCAATACGCTCTAAGTGGGGCTGACTTTGAAAACTGTTCGGAAGCTGCAGTTGATGCAGAATGCGGCAGCCCACCTTCTGTCAGGGGTGGGTCACCAGGAGCACATTACACATTACTCCAGAGTCTGCACTGCCTACCGATAGCTTTCTGGGTACAACTCAAGGTGCTGGTTTTAACCTATAAAGTCCTAAATTGGGTTGGGCCCCAGGTATCCGAAAGATCGCATCTTCCCGTATGTCCCATCGTGGCCTCCTCGAGCGCACCCTCTTACGAGTGCCAACTACCCATGAAGTTGCTACAATGAGAGCGCGCAAGGGGGCCTTCTCAGTTGTTGCCCCACAATTATGAAACTCCATCCACTTGGAGGTCCGCCTAAGCCCAAGCCTGTTCGTCTTCCAGAGAAATTTAAGATGCAAGACCTTTTTGTTTGGCCAGGCATTTGGCAGGCAGGAATAGGGTTCGGTGGGATTGGGTAGAAGGGTTTGGGAAGGATAATTGGTGGGTGACAGTGGAGATAAAGGGTAGGATAAGTGTGATGATGTGATTTTAATGTATTTTATTGTACTTTATATTTTTTATTTTGATGTTATATGCTGTCCTGAGTCTTCATAGAAGGGTGTGGTAAAAATGTAATAAATGAATAAATAAATATCACTGTCCCTCCCTAGCAGCATTATCTCAAACTTCCCCAGACTGCGCTCCAGTGCATCCAGCTAGCTATATCATTCAGGCATTCCTCCAATGCAGAGGCTGAAGTGACAGAGCTCACAGGACAAGAGTTATACAGTTGTGTATCATTAACCTACTGATGATATCAACCCTGTGCTTAGTCATAGGTCTTGGTTTCAGATCCCTGACCAACTTTGTTGCCCTTCTTTGAACATGTTCCAACTTGTCATTGTCAGTGTGGCACCCAAAACTGGACGCAGTACTCCAGATGAGGTCTGACCAGTATGGAATAGAGTAGAACTATTACTCTGTTACTTCTCATGACTTAGAAACTATGCTTCTGTTAATGCAGCCTAAAATTGCATTAGCCTTTTTTGCAGTTGAATCACATTGATGACTCGTGTTCAGTTTGTGATCAACTACAATCCCTAGATGTATTGCTGCCAAGCCAGGTATCCCCCATCCTATATTTGTGCATTTGATGTTTCTTATCTCAATGCAGAAGTTTGCATTTAACTTTGTGGAATTTCATTTTGTTAGTTTCGGCCCAGTTTTCCAACCTATCAAAATCATTTTGAATTTTGTTTCTGTCTTCTAAGATGTTAGTTTTCCCTCCCAGTTTCATGTCATCTGCAAATGTGATAAACATTCCAACGACTCATTCATCTAAGTCACTAAGATGTTGAACAGTAGTCTCTTGGAGGTATGATTCAAACCACCAAGCAGTAGCTCTGGTCACACCAACGATGTCCCTCAGCTGCCAAAGCATCAACCCAGGGTTGTTTGAATCAAATGCTGCTATATGTTCCAGCAGGACCAAAATGTATAACTGGCCTTGATCTAAAATCATCAGCGAATCATTCATTATCCTGACAAGTGCGGTCTCTACCCAGGGGGAAGACCAGAACCCAGACTAGAATTTCCCCAAGAATTTGTCAAGAGATGGTTTCTTGAGAAGGGGGGCAGCCTCTGCACACATAAGGCTGACCAGCATTCTTCCCTCCATAATGAGGATATTAACAATGACAGTCAATAAAGTCACCACCAATCCCACACTCGCCTTCAGTAACCAGAACAGGTATGGTGCACTCCAGGAGGTGAGTTCAATGATCCCAACTGCACATGGATATTGTCAGTAACCATGGCAGAGTCAACCAGGAGAATACAGTCGCTTTGGATGTGGCAACTTTCCACATCAAAAGGTCCAGTGAGTCCCACTCAGAGTCTTGTTTTCTCTACAAAGAACATAGCAAACTCTTCACAGCACTCCACTGAAGAAACTGGGGGTAAAACCAGTCCCAGCTGCGCTTTGCTCCGCAGGCTGCTGTCATGTTTGGTTCCTGGCTGCCAGATGTTGACCCAGGGTATCCTGGGTCATGTTGATGGCTAGACCAGAATCTCACCTCGACAACCAGATGAAATAATAGCCTCGTCTAGGGCCTGCCAGACCAGGGCAAAGCAGGCCACAGCAGGTTAGAACATGTGTTCTGATCAGCCGTGACTCGGGCTGGATCAGGCCACCATGGCGGCCGTTGTTGGCCACCATGGTTGCCCATCACAAGGCCAACCACTGGTATGTCTGCTATGGCCGCTGCCCCGGCTGTGCCGTCCAGGTGGTGGAATGGTTCTCCCAGCTCCACTCACATGTGGCCGGTGGCCTGAGATGACTCAGGTCGTGTCAGCAGCAGGGGCTAGGTCACATTGGCAGTGTGCCACCGTCACATGTGCTTTTAACCTGTAAATGGGTTGAGATAGTCTAGATTCAGCAGGCTACATACAGCCCCAAACAGCTGCGCTGGTCTATCCCTGCAGCATCTATGGCTGAGGACAAGTATAACAGCTTGGCCTCGGCAATTGCCCTTCTGAACGCTTGCATAAGTTGTCTGTGCAGCTGAAGATGAACCTCCAGAAGGCTCCCCAGCTGTCTCCTCTCCAGTCTATGTGCCAGCATCTTTACTTCCGCCATTTTACTATTATACCTCAGTGATCTAGGGACAGTCAAGTTGACTCAGATCTCACAAGGGCCTAACAGCTGGATCAGGCCACAATTGAAAATAACTGTTGGTGAGCCTGTCAACCCCCTGGCTGTAGGGACAGACAGATTAACTCCAGCACTTGTAATGATTGCTAAAATCTAATGGATTCAGCAGTCTTCATAGCTGTAAAGCGATAGATTGGATGACAAACTGTCAGCTTGGTAGAGCAGTGCCCCTTCTTAAATGCACACGGTAATGGTCAGACCCCCCCCAAAAAACCAGGGGTGACACAAACATACAAAACAAAACCAACTCAAAGACAAGGTCAGGTACCTGGCCAGTTCTGTGGGTGCTCTCCTGGACTATCTGAAACAGCAGATAATTTCCTCCTATGCCCCTTACACTGGGACAGGGAGAGGAGTGGCAATGGCTGTGTCACTTCAGGATTGTCTTGAACAGGAATGTTGCTCTCAGAGCCTGATAAACCAGATCCACAGCCAGAGTCGACCAGCAATGCCCATCAGAGTAGTCACACTACATCAGAAGATCTGGGCTTGTATTTTACTATCTTGTATGATATTTATCATAGAAAATATCCTAGAATGCAACAAATGCACTTGCCAAACTGAACACAAGCAAGCAAAATGGGAAATAGTAGAGTTTGTATATTAATATATATTAATATTAGCCAAGTAGGTTTTGGGAACGTAACCTCTTACTGTTGGGGGTTGGAACAAGAGGGAATGGATTGCCCATTGTGACCTGTTGGGTACTTCTCCCAAGAGAAAAACTGACCACTGTTGGAGACAGGATTCTGAGCTTGATGGACCATTGGTCCGACCCAGTATCGCACTTACTATGTTCTTATGGTAGAGATAATCCTTTTACTGGTTTATTAAGAAACGTCTTTTGCTTGGACATAGTTTGTGAACCTAAGGAACACTTGCCTGAGTTTCAGACTATAAATATGTAGATTTTGGTTAAATATTAGGAAAAAATTCCTAACTGTAAGAAGTGTTGGACAAGAAGTTGTCCAGGGACGTTGTGAAATTTCCTTCTTTGGATGTTTTCAAAACCCATCTGGGGTGGGGGATATCCTGCCTTGGAGAAGCAGGTTGGACTCGGGGACCCTTGAGGTCCCTTCCAACCCTACAGTTCCATGATTCTATATCATTGGACTTAAATAAAGCAACTCCCACAAGGCTTGTATGGGGCTACTTCAGAGTAAGTGGTTTCTGAATTGCGGCCTTGGCTTCAATCCAGTGTGTGTCTATTAGGAGTGGGACACCAGGGAGAATACTGGATTTATCGGTATCGGATTTACCGGTATTGGCATACCGGTTATTTAACATTGGACGGTTTACCGGGTTTTTTTACATTGCAGCCATTTATTTCAATGTAAAAAATCTGGTAAAGCAGCCAACGTTAAAAAAACGGTATGCCGATACTGGTGATTATTGGATTAATCCGATGTACCTGATTATCGGGTGTATTGGATTAATCTGATACCAATATTCCCACTCCTAGTGTCTATGCACAATGCATGATTTTTGCATGCATTGCACATTCATTGCGCACCATGTACACACAGTGCATAAGAACGTAAGAAGTGCCATACTGGGTCGGACCAGCAGTCCATCTAACCCAGTAGCCTGTGACCAACTCCAGTAGCTCAAGAGAAGTACGTGTACATGTCATGGAGGTATGACCCATCTCCTGCTAATGCTCCCAACTACCAGTAGCCAGGGGTTTAAGTCCCAACTAGTAGACATTTATAGCTCTATCCTCTAAGAATTTATCTAATTTCTGTTTGAAGCTAGTTATGCTCTGGCTTTCACAGCCTCCTCTGGCAAGGAGTTTCATAGCTGTGTTTCCTACTGTGTGAAAATGTACTTCCTTTTGTTCATTATAAATCTGCCATTTAACTTCAGAGTGTGTCCCCTTGTTCTCTTATTGTGGGAAAGGGCAAACAACAGTTCACCTATTAACTTTCTCCATACCACTCATTATTTTATAAATTTCTATCATATCCCCACGTGATCGCCTCTTCTCCAAGCTAAACAGCCCTAACCTGTTGAGCCTCTCCTCATATGGAATTCAATCCAACCCCTCTATCATCCTTGTTGACCTTTTCTGAATCTTTTCCAGTTCTACTATATCTTTCTTGAGATGGGGCAACCAGAACTGAACACAATATTCAAGGTGGGGTCATACCAAAGATTTATACAGCAGCATTATGATACTTTCCTTTTTATTCTTGACCCGATCCCCTCCCGCCTCCTGACCTCTATTGCTCCCACTGTCACTCCCCCTCTTCTACATGTCATAAATCTCTCCCTTTCCACAGGCTCCTTCCCCTCTGCCTTCAAGCATGCCACTGTCTCCCCCATCCTCAAAAAGCCCACCCTGGACCCATCTGACCCCTCTAGTTACCGGCCAGTCTCCCTCCTTCCCTTTGCCTC
>QEPC01012168.1:698803-710278 GCA_003113815.1 Sphenodon punctatus | reverse complement strand
CCAGCTCCTGTCTCTCAGATTGTAAGCCCTAGGGGCAGGGACCGTGTCTATTTTATTACTTTGTAAAGTGCCAGGTACACTGCTGGTGCTATATAAATGTTTGTTAATAATAATAATATAAGAATGAACAATTCAACAATAAGTTTAACAAAGCAACAACAACAAAAACAACAACATTAAAGAAAACGTGCAACTGCCCAGCCACACCTCCTCGGTGCTACTGTTGCCCCGCCCTCTTGCTGTGACAGACAGCCATGGCTGCCTATTAGAGGCAACCATGGCTGGGCAACATGGCAACCCCTCAAGCTGAGAGGAGCCAGGACTGGTAACAAACTTTCCCGCCTGGTTCGCCTGCTCTGGCCCAGCTGGCCAGCAGCTGGGCACAGACTGTGGGCCCACTTTGATCTGGGCCCGCATTTCCGGTCCAGCCACCACCCCAAGAGTGGTTTGTTTTGGGCCCAGTCAGGCCAAAGCAGGCTGAACCAGGCCAGCATGATGTCTGTTAACACCCTTAGACCTTCCAGAGCAAATTAACAGCACCTGTTTACCTGCAGTGTTAGTGAACACTTGGGCTAAGTAACTTTTAGAATGAATCCTGAAGCCATTTAGCATGACAGCTCATAAAACATAAAGTGTGTTACATTCAAGACACAAATTCATTTCTACTCTGTCTACCAAACCTTGTATACCTTCCTCATGTGAATACTTCTAGAGAAGGAAATTGAATTACTCATGTGAGCAAGTCAAGAAGGATTTAGCCCTGCATCTTTTCTGTCATATTTGGTACTATAGTCAGAATTACCTGCTAATTCCTGCTCCTGTTGCTTGCCTATATAAGACTGATTATACTTTCCTATTATTTCTCACCAACTTGTCAGCTGAGCTCCCCTGCTCTATTTCTTGTAAAGGAAGGAAGGAGGTTTACTATTGCATAGTATTTCTATAGGTTCTTGTTTCTGTGTCTTTTTTACAAAACTATTTTCCAAACTGGAGGATTTTTGTAGTGCATCATAATTTTAAAAATGGTATAGAATTCAGTCTGTGTAAATAAATAAGTTTTACAATATTATAGTACAGAATCTTTTTTTAAAAGTAATCAATGAATCCTGATTTTGTCTCCAATTTGTAATGGTTATTTGCAGAATTGTTGATTGTATCATGGGTGTGCTTCAGCAAGTGCTTTGAATGTCTTTGTGCATTAACTATCTCCCCACTGCTAGCCTATGTTGGGACAGGATATTGAAAAGGAAGTATTAATGGGAAATTATTCAGTAATTATTCAGTATCTACTGACCTACTTACAATATTAAAAAATAAAACACTAATAATGGCCAAACTTAACTTCTTTTTTTTCCTTTTTTTCCTAGGACTTCACAACAGTTTTGCCATCTGTTGATCTCTTTGATCAGTTTGGACAATCCTATTCCAGAGCCGGGCAAATAGTGTAATTGTCAGTCTCTCTCCCTCTCAAGAGCAGAACTTTTTGTTAGCTAGCAATAAAGGTCTCTTAGCATCTCCAGTGCCACATGTTAATTACACTTTCTACAATGTGCTGTATGAGTTTCACCTACAAAGCAATGTTAAACTATTCTTACTTGATCTTTTAGTACTGCAGTTTTTCATTTAAAAATATGGTCAGACTTTTGACAAAGCAAATAACTTGTGAAATCTGACTGATTTTTAGTCTTCTTTAAAATATTTCTTTTTCATGTAATTCTACTCTTTACAGGGCTGTATGAAAGCCCACTGGAGTCAACTGTATAGGCTCCTTTTGACTCCCATTAAGCTTTGAATCAGGCTTCTAAATATCTGCTTATTAAAAATGGATAATTAACTGCACTGGAAATTTGTGTTGTTTTATCCACACACACAAAATAGGGAGCTGACACACTACAAATGTGATTTACAGAGTTTACATGATTTCTTTTTGGACCCACTCAAACTCCCATTAAGAAAAATGGGTATCTTATCTAAAGATGTGCCTCTTTGATATTCTTAAAATTGCCTGTGCTTCAGATAACTATGGAAGGGAAAGGTATTATAATTCTTAACCATTTCTCATAGTAGTTATCAATGTATCCATTTATACTCATGGTATTTTTTGTACTATTTGTCTACAAAAGCAAAAGCTCCTATAGTGGAAGGTAGGCTCTGGTTTTAAACAACCACATAATACATGAGCCAGGATGAATATGGCCATTTTAAAATGGGACATGGCCACCCACCCGCACACATCCCCCACCCTCCCGAGCACCCGTCTAAAGATGGTGTGGGTGGGCACACGCTCCCATGACCCACACATCGCCCACTCATGCTCATGCACAGAGCATCAGGGAAAAGGATGTGGACAGTGCATGGGTAGGGACGCACACCTGGCGCAACCATCCCAGCCCATTTAAACCCCCACCCACGCCGTGGCACACACAGACCTGCCCCCCAGCTGTGCAAATTTCAAAACAGCCTATATTTCAGACATCAGTCTTATAGTCAGGTTGCCTTCTATCTTATGCATACTCACGAGAGCTCAATTACCTGCTAGTGTGAGTTTCTCTTGAGAGCCACTAAGCACACTCAGCTCCTTTTAATTAAGAATCAAAGATGCTCATGGGAGAAGTTCAGCAACTAGCTGAGTTAGGCCATAGTGGCAATTGATTGTGTTTACAGTGAATGTTCTGAGATACAGGCTTCTCCTTACTCGCTGGGGGTACTAGGAACTACTTCACTTCTGGATGGAAAAGTAACCTTTTCATATTGCTGTTTATTTACTATGTAGATTTATTGTCATCCCCATGTGAGCAAGGAAGTCCCATTAACATCTGGTGTGATGCATACCAACAAGTGTTCTCTGTGGCTGCAATTTTAAAGGCATCTGTGCCAATAAAGCCCCACAGGCTTCAGCATTGACTTTACCTGAACTAGCAGTGAAAACGGTTAAGTGCTAGAGTAGACAAGATCAAATAATTTCAGAGAGAGGCAAGGAAGACAGAACCCTAAGGGATGGGAGGAAAACATATGTCATTTTGTAAATGATAGTGGTACAAAGCAAAGATGTCACTGTCAAAAGGAAGAAGAACTGTTCTTTGTTGTCCTTTTGTACTTTTTACTGCCATTTCAAATTCAGACTTTAAAAAGTTTGGCTTTTTCCAGCAACAGGGAACGAATGTCCTTTAATTCTCATAAGTGAGATACAGCAACCTTAGACAACTTCCTCCTGTTAAGATTTAATTTCACCAAATAAATCGGAGTGCTTTGTTCTTTGTACAGGGGGCTGAGCAGGAGACACTTGCACAAAAGTGTTGATGAATAAAGATGCCACAGTAATTTTTCGATGTGAGAGCTATCTATTTGATTGCTCCAGCTTCAAGGTAGTTCATCACTTCACAATAATTCACCCTGTGTTGCCTCTTACCTCTCTACTACACTTTCCCATCAGTCCGATTAGAAATGGCAATGCCTTTATCAGATTAATCTTTCTTTGTTTGTTTCTTTTAATATCTCTGACCCCAGGATACACAAAACCTATCCAAACAGGCCATCATTGAAGATGCTGGAGTTTTCATCTGCTGACAGTGCTCGACATAGATTAAGGTTAAAGAGAGTACTTTTAATTCACTCTCTCTCTTTGACTCAAATCTGTTCACTCTTGTTTTATTTTGTAACCCTCATTCTATTTGTTTAAAACTACAGGCCAATTTCAGTAAGCCTGTTTAGGCACATAATACAGTTGTGGCAAGAGACTCTTGCAGACCCAGTGATCAGAGTCAGAACACAATCCTCCACCATTAAAGTCAATGGGAGCTGAGCCATTGACTTTAATGGGTGGAGGATTACACACTCAGTGATAGTCACACACAATTATTTATTTATTTATATTTCTATCTACATTAGGGCTGCACCAAATAGGTGCTCCGAGTACTCACAAGGATTTCCGAGGTTCTGAGTGCCAGGACCAAGTCTTCAGTGATCACTCTGAACTTTTTCCGAGGACTCAGAAATTGGAACTCCAGACCTCAGAAATCCTTGGAACTTAGAACCTTGGAATTCAGAAACACTCGGCACCCGAGCCAGCACGTGGTGGGTGGGTTGCACTGGGGTGCCCCAACAAGACATGCAACCCCCCCGCCCACAAAAAACCCCAAACATGCGACTCCCTTGCTCTGTACCTCTGCCTCCATGCAAGGCAAGCCCCCGCTCCTTGACCAGAAAGTATCTTGACAAAGTTGAACTCACATCAGAAGTACAGTGCCCCAAAAAGCACAGCAAAAGTGAGACAATCACAAGTCAAAACCCAAAAGTGCAACTGCAAAAGCCACATGACAAAAGCCAACACTAAGGTACCCACAGCATGGACTTCTATAGTGCCAAGCAGTGCAAACAGCACCACTTTAAAACAAAAAACAAAAAAGCAGGGTGGCTATTTACATGCCCCATAATTACATTCAAGTTCTGTGGTGGGGGCGGGGGGTGAGTTACACTGGCGTTCCCCACCAAAACAGCATTATCAATCAAATCGATCATGTTTCAACAAGTTTGGGCTCGTGGACAACAGACATAGCCACAAGAAACCAGACAACCTCCCCCAAAATAAATCACATGCCTCCCTTGCTCTATGCCCCCCATGCAAGGCAGGCCCCCTCCACACACCCCATTAATTAACCAGAAAGTATCCCCTCTGTGCCCCAGCTGGGCACATCTTGACAACGTTGAATCCACATCAAAAGTACAGTGTCAAAAAACCCACAACAAAGGTGATCCCTCTGACTTCAGTGGTGCCAAGAAGCAGTGCAATCAGCACCCACATTTTTATATATATATATAAAGCATGGTGGCTAGTAAGTAAGTAAGCCCTAGCATTGCTCCTATGAACAGACCAGGCCAGGCATGCCCCCACCCCCAGGCAAAATATGTACAGATACAGCAGTGTAGCACACAGCCAAATTCACCAAAGAGAATGGAAAATGCTCAAATGGCCACTTTTATTTTGCCCCTGCCAGCCAATCAAAAACTGTCCTGTGCTTGTCAATCACTCACCTGTCCCCTTCCATTACCCCCTGCTTACCAAATATGGCACTGAGTTTCGTTTCTTAGCTCAGAGAAGCTAGTCAGGTCTGGGTCAGTTCAGTCACGTGCGCATCCATCACTCTATCAAGAGTTTTGAGCTTTCCAAGTACCAACCTTGGTCCTTGGAATTTGGAAAATTTGAACTGACTACCATGATCCCCGGTGAATTCCGGGGGAAAAAACTGAATACTAAATTTCACCTCTAATCTAAATAGTAAGGCTCGCAGGTTCGGTGCAGCTCACAATATACAAACATTTAAAAGCCATTTAAACCATATAAAACTCCCCTTTATCCCAGCCCTGCCCTCCAAACCCCTATCAATGTGCACTAAAAGCCCAGCCAAACAAATAGGTCTTACTTCTGAAGAGGCTCAGGGTTTAGCAAACCTTCAGTGGAAGGAAGTTCCAAAGCTGTGCAGAAGCCATTGATAATGGCTCTCTGCGTGCCCATTTTGTCTGGACCTGGTGCCTAGATGACACTTGCAAGAGGGTGGAACATAGGTCAAAACCATCACCTTGAAATGTGCCTGATGAGAAGAGCACTAGAGAAGCAGCATCATTAGGGACACCTCAACAAGTGACAGAGGGCTTCCATTGATTTAACTACTAGTGGAGTAATTCCTACCCAAATGTTAAGGGACACCAGACCATACAAATCCTGCAACTGCGTCCCTGCCACAGAGCTACACCCCCACTGCACTCTCTCTCTCTCTCTCTCTCTCCCACACACTCACAGCCACACCTCTCTGCATGTTGTTTTCTCTCATACACAAACATTGCCCTAATGCTGTGCGTACAACATAGCTAGTGGAAAACGACAGGCACCTTTGTGAATAGAAGGTAAGACCTGTAGTGGCAATTCAGATGACCAGTCACATCATCTCAGTTAAACATTTTGGTAAAGCATTTCAGAAGCCTGGGATCTGCTTCAATATTTTTACATCCAAGTCTGTTTGAAATGCTGACATTCATTTAAAAACTTTAAGCTTTATGATCTGTGTCTGCATATCAGACATAATAACCTACTTGACAATCCAAGTTCCCCTGAGTAGTATTGACCTGCTGCTACAGCGTCCATGAAAATGTCATTGTCTTGAGCTCCTAAGATCTAGAATCCTATGTGGACAGTTTTCCTATGAAGTCATGATCCAAAGTTGGTCTTTAAAATTAAGTACTTTACATAAAGAGGCCCTTTTCACACAAGATGCTCCCACTCATCACACAATTTTGCTGCATGGAGATGATTGGAGGCGCTTGTGGGAATACCGTGGGGGATGGGTGGGAGCGCGTGCGTGCTCCCATGCTACACCCATCTCCACCCATCACTCAGCCATGGAGCAATGGGCTCCAATGCCCGATGTTCCGTGGGTGGAGATGGGTGTACGCCCATGGAAACGAGCGCACACTCACCTCCACCCACCGTGGCCACAAACCCATCTCCCCACCCACCGCAACCAGTTTAAAAAGAGCCAGAGACTCAATCATATCAGGGACCCATGTATGATCATTGCCAATGATAGCAATGAGGTAAACACAGTGAACATGGATGTTTTAATACATGTATTATGGATATTCATATGTTCCATAATATATTATGCAATTCAGCAGCCCCTGATTGTTGCTATGACAGGGCGGATCATCCCCCATTATAAATGAGTTAATCCTTAGCCAGGCAGAAACAGCTGTATTAGATAATTGCAGAGGGATGCCCTAAGTATCACATGAGTCAGGGTCTTGTTATTTGCTCCCCGGCTATAAAGAACTTCAGGAAGGAACTACAGCGGGCTTACCAATCATACCACTTTGGGACAGTGAACTACCAATATTGCTTTGTTTGTTTGTTTATTTCAGTGTATAGCTCACCCTTCCCCAATGGCTCAGGGCATATAGAAAGCATACATGAAAAATAAATAAGAAAAAGCCAATCTAAAAAAACTCAAACTGTGTAAAAAGTATAAAAATTCTCCATTTAAAAAAAAACGTCCCAAGCACTATCCCTGTCAGCCAAATGCCTGACCAAATAAGTCTTACATTGCATCTGGAAAATGCTAAGGTTCAAGCTTTGGTGAAACTCATAGAATCATAGAGTTTGAAGTTATTTCAGAGGTCATCTAGTCCAACCCCCGGCTCTGTGCAGCAGCTGCAGCATCCCCAACAGATGGCTGTCCAGCCTCTATTTCAAAACCTCCAGTGAAGGAGAAGACACCACCTTCCTAGACAATTTCTTCCACTATCAAACAGCTCTTACTGTTAGGAGGTTCTTCCTAATGTTTAACCAAAATCTGCTTTCTTGTATTTATAACCCATTATTTCTAGACTTGCCTTCAGGGGCAAGAGAGAACAAGTCTTTGCCATCCTCTCTGTGACAGCCCTTCAGGTAGTGGAAGACTGATATAATGTCTCAATTTAGTCTTCTCTAGGCTAAACATACCCAGCTCCTTCAACCTTTCCTCATAGGGTTTGGTTTCCAGACCTCTGACCATCTTTGTCGCCCTCCCTCTGAGCCTTTTCCATTTTGATGATATCCTTCTTAAAGTGCGTTGTCCAGAACTTGGCACATTTGATCTAATCAAATTTGACATACTCACAGGAGGGAAAATGCCAAATAAAACCACTGCAGTAACATATAACTTTAGAAAGGGGAACTATGTAAAAATGAGGAATCTAGTTAGAGGGAAACTTAAAGGAGCAGTTGCAAGAATTAAATGTCTACAGGCAGCGTGGAGACTATTTAAACACATCATCTTGAAAGCTCAGATTAAATGTATTCCACAAATTAAAAAAGGTAGGAAGAGGACCAGACATCTGCCTGTGTGGCTAAATGGTGAGGTGAAGGAGGCTATTGGAGCCAAAAAGGCATCCTTTAAAAAAATGGAGAGTCCCAATGAGGTAACTAGGGAAGAACATAAGCATTGCCAAAGTAGATGTAAAATAAGGCAGGCCAAAAAGGAATTTAAGGAGCAACTTGCTAAAGATGCTAAAACTAATAATAAAAATTTTCAAGTACATCAGAAGCAGGAAGCCTGCTAGAGAGTCAGTTGGGCCGTTAGATGACCAGGGGCTGAACGGGGTGCTTAGGGAGGAAAAGGACATTGCAGAGATGCTGAATGAGTTCTTTGCTTTGGTCTTCACTGCAGAGGATGTTGGGGAGATATCCATGCCGGAACCTTACTCTGTAGGTGATGAATTGGAAGAGCTGTCACAAATTAACGTGACACTGGAGGAGATTCTAGAACAAACTGACAAACTAAATGCTAACAAATCACCAGGACCAGATGGTATTCATCCCAGAGTTCTGAAGGAACTCCAATATGAAATTGCAGACCTACTGTTAGTAATTTGTAACCTATTGCTAAAATCTGCCACTGTACCTGAGGACTGGAGGGTGGCAAATGTAACCACGATATTTAAAAAGGGATCCAGAGGTGATCCTGGAAACTACAAACCAGGAAGCTTGATGTCTGTGCCGGGCAAAATGGTGGAAACTATCATTAAGAACAGAATCACTGGGCATGTTGATAAACATGGCTTAATGGGGAAGAGTCAACATGGATTTAGCAAAAGTAAGTCATGCCTCACTAATCTGTTGGAATTCTTTGAGGGTGTAAATAAGCATGTGGACAAGGGAGAACCGGTAGATACAGTGTACCTGGATTTCCACAAAACATTTGATATGGTCCCACATAAAAGACTCTTGTAAAAATTAAAAAGTCATGGGATAGGAGGTAGTGTCTTACTATGGATCAGTAACTGTTTAATGGATAGGAAGCAAAGAGTAGGACTAAATGGTCAGTTTTCACAATGGAGAGATGTAAAAAGTGGTGTGCCCCAGGGGTATTGGGACTGGTGCTGTTTAATATATTCATTAATGATCTGGAAAAGGGTGTTGAGTGAGGTGATCAAATTTGCAGATGACACCAAATTATTCAAGGTAGTTAAAACACGAGCAGGCTGTGAAGAACTACAACATGATCTTATGAGACTGTGTGCCTGGGCATCTAAATGGCAGATGAGATTTAATGTGGACAAGTGCAAAGTGATGCACATAGGGAAAATAATCCAAATTATGAGTACACAATGCTGGGTACTAAGCTAGGAGTTACCACTCAGGAAAAGGATCAGGGAGTAATTTGTGGACAATACACTGAAATCCTCAGCCCAGTGTGCAGCAGCCGTCAAAAAGCAAACAAAATGTTAGGAATATTCTGGTCACCCCATCTCAAAAAGCTCTTCACAACCTTGCTCCCCCCTACCTCTCTGCGCTAATTTTCCTCCGTACTCCAGTCCGTGAACTCCGCTCCTCCTTTGTCCCTTCTCTCGCCCTCCCACGCCTCCCCTGCTCCCCTAACCGCCTTCATCCATTCTCCTAGCTGGCCCCCACGCCTGGAACTCCCTCCCTGCCCACATCCGCCTCGCCCCCACCCTTCATACCTTCAAATCCCGCCTCAAGACCCACCTCTTCTGCTCTGCCCTCCCCAACTTCTTGCTCCCCTCACCAACTCCTGCTGATACCCTCCATCCAGTACAATCTATTACCTGAAGTCTGTGTACTCATATCCTCACCACATGGACCAACCAGCCATCATTCTTGATGTAACCAAGCCAAGCGCGTGCACCTGGGACCTCACATCTTCGTGAATTTTGCACTCCTTGTCTCTCCCTCTGTTCTCCTTCCTTCGTCTCTTCCCCTCCCCGCCCCCCGGTCTCAGATTGTAAGCCCTAGGGCAGGGACCATGTCTATTCAATTACTTTGTAAAGCGCCACGTACATTGCTGGTGCTATATAAATGCTTGCTAATAATAATTAAAAAGACACATCGCTGAACTAGAAAAGGTACAGAGAGAGAAGGGCAATGAGAATGATAAAGGGTATGGAATGGCTTCCATACAAAGAGAAGCTTGACAAGCTGGGTCTCTTCACCTTAGACAAAAGAAGACTGAGAGGGGACATGATAGAGGTTTATAAAATCTTGAGTGGTGTGGAATGAGTAGATAGGGAACAGTTATTTTTACCCTCAAATAGAACTAGAACTAGGGGACGCTCCATGAAACTAGCTGCCGGCAGATTTAAGACAAATGAAAGGAAGTACTTTTTCACTCAACGCATAATTAACTTATGTAATTTGTTGCCAGAGGACGTTGTCAAGGCCAGTAGTATAGCTGAGTTTTAAAAAGGACTGGATAAGTTCTTAGAGAGTAGGTCCATTAATGGCTATTAACCAAGTAGCTTACGGGATGAACTTCTTGGGCTCTGGGAGTGAACAACAGGGAATGGATTGCTGATTGTGACTGTTGGTTCTTCTCCCATGCGATCGAGATTGGCCACTATTGGAGAACAGGATGCTGGGCTTGATGGACCATTGGTCTGACTCAGTATGGCACTAGATATGTTCTTACTCCAGATGAGGTCTGACCAGCATAGAATAAAGTGGAACTATTATTTCTCGTGACTTGGAAACAATGCTTCTGTTAATGCAGCCTAAAACTACATTAGCCTTTTTTGCGGCTTCATCACACTGCTGACTCATGTTCAGTTTGTGATCAACTAGAATCCCCAGAACCTTTTCACCTGTATTGTTGCCAAGCGAGATATCCCCCATCCTGTATATGTACATTTGATTTTTCTTACCTAAATGCAGAACTTAACATTTCTCTCTGTTGAACTTCATTTTGTTAGTTTCATCCCAGTTTTCCAACTTATCAAGCTCATTTTGAATTTTATTTCTGTTTTCTAAGGCGTTTTGTGTCATCTGCAAATTTAATAAGCATTCCCTCCACTCCCTCATCCAAATAGAGTAACTAGGTATTCTCTGACCAACTCTATCTATTCTGAACTGTAATCCTTACCCTTCATCATTCATGCGTCTTCAGCCAGGTTGGACACGGTTTCTCTTTTGAGAGATGATGATGGAGGTAGAATAGGAGTTGAGTAGTTTGGCCTTTTCTTTGTCACTTGTTAACATTTTACCATGTTTTACCAAGCAGTGGACCTACTACTTCCTTTTTCCTCTTCTTACATAACTGAAAACGCCCTTTTTGTTGTTCTTAGTTTCCCTAGCTAGGCTCAGCTCATTCTGTGCTTTCGCCTGACACCATCCCTACAAGTCTGGGCTACATGTCTGCACATAGCCTTCATAATTTGTCCTATCTTCTATTTCTGATACATGTCCTTTTTAATTCTCAGCTCATCAAAAAGCTCTTTGTGCAGCCACATTGGTTTCTTTAGATGTCTCCCATTTTTCTCTTTCATTGGAATTGTTTGTGATTGTCTATTTATTTTTAAACATTTATTATCCCGCCCCTCTTGCTACAGGCAGCTCAGGGTGGCTTACAACAACAGTTTAATAATTAAAATAATAAAACTATAAAATATCACAATATATACCATCCCTCTCCTCCCCGCCCCCCCCCCCCC
>QEPC01012168.1:666218-689495 GCA_003113815.1 Sphenodon punctatus | reverse complement strand
ACCAACCACAACCACAACACAGCCAAACCCAACCCAAACACAGCTAAAACACACAAACTGAACAGCCACCCAACCAAATACACTCAGTCGCCACACAGCTCTGCACGCACTTGAATTTCCAGTTTCCGGCGCGATCACGGCTTCACGTGCTCTCGCGAAACATTTTTCCGAACCTGAACTGAACGGCTGAATCCGAACCCAGCGAACGAACCGAATGACCGAACCGACTGGCTGAATTGAACACAGCCGAACTGAACGGCCGAACCCAAACCGCGATCTGTTTGCCCATTCCTACTCTGACTGGGAGCAGACTGCAGAGATATTCTCCCTCTCGCAGTCCGGAAAAGACTACCCTCTTCCTGGGCTGGCCTCTTCCTTTTATCTTCCAGGCCATGCCTATTGACTTCTGCTTCCTGCATGGTGGCCATCTTAGGTAACTCACATGGCAGGTGCCGTTTTGTGGCACAGCCCTGACACACACCTTCCCTGCCAAGATGGGATTACCACAAGGTGAGTTCATCTGACAACAAGTATGCAGCTTTCCTTCAAGCTGTTACACAATCCCACATATATTCACTAGTGTATCTAAGGATCTGACACCCCAACTAGGGCTTTAACGCCCCATGGCCTCCTCTTCTCCCCTTAATAGCCAGGCCCATTCCACCGGATTCTTATGCTTAGTTGAAGTTACCTTCAACTCCAGCTTCCCTATTTCCTGCCCGGGAGAAAATCCTCTACCAGGTTTACAATCTTTTAGTATGGTTTCCTTCAACCAGTAGCTTCACATTCTCTAAAGGTTCCCTTCCCCCATATTAACAGTAGATAGAGCTTCCTTCAGTTCATTGGATTTTGTATACTTCTCCCTTCCAGGGACGTAGTCCTTCACCCAGCATACAATCTTTGTTACCCCTCTTGGGGTTGGGAGGCCGGCCCACCCAACCTTTCCGGACACTCCTCTGCTGGGACCCTCAAGACCTAGTCAGGCCAATGGTCAGACACACCATAGTATCATCCCATTCCCAGGGGTTACATTGCCACATTTAGATTTTCCAACAGTGAAGAAATTCTCCACTGGTGCATCATCTGCATAAGTTTCTACTATTCACATTGAACCCAATTAGCCCGCAAGCCTCTTTTGCCAGGCTTCTTTAATGAATGGTAGAGCTACCTTCAGCTCTAGGTGACCTGCAAGCCTCCTCTGCCAAGTCCCTCTTTAGAGTTACTTTCAACCCTTCCTTTCCTATGTATATAATAATAAAGCTTCCTGCAGCTTTTAACTAATCTGTACCCATTAGTTCTCCTTAGCAGGGAGACATCCTCTGACTTACAATCTTGGTTTAGACTTCCATCAGCCTTTACATTTACTTCCATTTATTAGAGCTTTCTGCAGCTGGTGCAGAATGCTGCAGCCTGTCTCGTTACAGGGATGGGTCCCAGGGAGCACATTACACCAGTGCTCCAGGATCTGCGCTGGCTTCCTATTATCTTCTGGGCTCAATTCAAGGTGCCTCACCCCCTGGAACCTTGAGCATTCCCGGCGGTTGTCTAGGAGCGCCCTCCTGAAGGTCCCACAATTTCAGCAGGTCCAAACAGACAGGCAGCCATTCTTGGTGGCTGCACCATTGTTTTGGAATGCCCTCCCGGCAGAGGTCCGCTTCAGCCCAAATCTTCTTGCCTTCCAATGAAGTTGTAAGACCTAGCTTTTCCATCAGGCATTTGGTGGGGGCAAGGGGAGGGTGGGATGGGTTAGGGCTGTTATTATGATTTTACATATATTATTTGTATTTATTTATTTTTATATTACTGTTGTTTTTATTGAATGTGAGCTGCCCAGCGTTGCTTCGGTGAGAGGGACGGTATAGAAATGTTTTAGATAAAATAAAATAATCTTAGTATATTTAGTGGTGCTAGTTTCAATTATTTGTATTTATCACTTTTATGAATGATTTCTTTTGTTTTTGAATTCTGTTATGTGTTGTATGTCTTTTTGGCTTCGGCCGCAATAAACTAAACTAATAAAATCATCAATTAATTAAATTAAATTCTTACAGGATATACCATTTCTTGTTATAATATTTGGGGGTCTCTAAGCGTTTTCCTACACTAATATTTACAGGAGTCTCTGTTAAGGAGGTGGAAAGCATTTTACCTCATCCCAGACAATACAAAATTGTGTAGCTTTAGTGTTCTTCCAACTCTTTACAGTTCAGCTCATTAATGAGGAAATCTCCCCACTGCTGGCACATCAGATACAGTCACTTCTCAGTACATTGAGTTCAGTTTATAGGACTCATATTCTTGATCACAGGATGCAGTGGAGCAATTCATTAGCACATTGCTGCATTAAGCAGTCACTGCCAAAATGTGACAAGTTGGAATTATATATTAAACTGCTTCCTTAAAAAAATCTTTGGTTAAAAAATCACTAAACTGCAGAAACCTGTTGAAGTCAATGTTTGAAGCAAGGAGAGAGAACATTCAACTTGAAGGTATATGATAACGCTTAGTTTCTTCATCTAGGTTGGTTTATGTACAAGATTATAAAATCCTAAAATACAGCCATAGCCAAAGTCCATATTTTGTCACTTAGAAGCATTTAGTTACTAGGCTGCCATTTAACCCCTTTGCCATGTGCTGTTAGCTTGCTGTTAGCTTGAGCTTCCCCAGTTCCTGGGGAACTGGGAACTTCTGTTGTGAATTAAATGTCATTTTTCGTGTCTTGGGGTAAATTTTGACCCCTGTCCTTTTGCACTTAAATTGCTTGACTGTGTAAGCTAACATGAAACGTGATGGGGTAGATTTCTATCACAGGTCAGGGTATAAATTTACCCCATGGTAAAATGAATTGGGGTATGTTTCTACACCAGAGCCCTTTTGGTCACATATAAAAAATAGTTAATGGTAACCAGCTTTCCTTTGGAGATACTGTGTACCTGTGTGCAGGTGACAATGTCCTAAAAGGACAAAATTGGAGAGCCACTAATGTGCAAGTTTTTGTAAGAAATATGCACCTGGGATAGGAATCTACCCCAACACAAAAGACAAAGGTTTTAATGAATGCAAAAATTATGTCCATTTTAGTCCACACTATGTGGCAGAAATTTTGTTTGTGTGCTTCTGCTTGTGTGACAATAAGGATACCATGCTTTGTGGATTTTGTGCGCAGCTGCATGTGTGCGCAGCCGCGTGGGACCCACATACATATATTGCTGGGACATTGTGCCGCACACAAACCACGCATGTGGCTTGCAGTGCACGTGGGGATCCTCAGAGCATGGGACTGTGGCCAGAGTTTGTTTCCTACACTTCCAAACAGTGTCTTAAAAGATACAACTTAAATATACCTTAGACTAGACTAAGGTGAAACAAACAGAAGGACAGGGATAAAGTACACACGGATCAGAGTAAGGAAGTGGTGTAAGAACAGTCTTTCTTATGGTATTTATTCAGCTCTCTAGCTTGGAATCAGAAAGTTCATTAATAATGAAGAACATGTTTTCAGTTTTTTTCCAAAATCTGAAGAAGGAAACAAAAATGTTTATTGGATCAGTTCTTGATTTATCAAAACCAGTTCTCCCATCCTCAGTGCTATTTTTTTTTTTTAATTACTTGCCTTTCTTTCATTTGTGATCAAATCCTTTTTGATTTAGTGGCATAAATACATAATAACCCAATGCTGTCATTGGAGTCAATCTGGATTTGGATTGGCGAAACCCAGAGCAGAATCCACCCCTCAAGAATGAATTCAAGTGCATTGTTCACTGTTAAGAACATTTTCCATGCAGTTATTTTGAGCAGGAATCCTCAGAGCTTCTTAGTTCCTCAATTGCAGGCTATTGACGGTTGAAGAGGGTGACTGTGACAAACTGAGCTGTGTCCATAAACATCAAGGCAGAGCTTATGTTTGACCTAGTTCTAGAAATGATTAACACATGATTTAGTTCTCATCCATTTCTGTTCATGGTCATATATCTCACAGCTGTTACTAAACACCTAGAATCAGGAGCACTCTTTGATGACAGTAATTTATACTTTAGCAATGAACAGTCAAATGATTCGAGCTGACTGTCTGCAGAAACCAGGCTGATTTTTCTTGTTAGAAGAAAGGCCCGTTTTCTCCTGTTTCTCTGAAGTTTTTGTCCCCCTTTAATCAGCAGCATATTTTCATACTGAGAAAACACTGCAGGTAATAAATTTCATTTTACCACTTCATTTCTTCACAGAGTGGACTGAAGTTAGATCACATATATTATACCAAGCTTTGAACCCATCCATCCCTCACAAAATCCCAGGATTCTGGGACAGAATTCAAAGTAAAGCTATCATTTTTAAAATATAATATTTTTACACTAACCACAGCCTTATTTTCCTTCAAGTATAATATTAAATATTATTATTATTTAATATAAACAAAAAAGTTCTGGTATATCTATAGCTAACCTATTACCTTCTTTCTCTTTATATAAAACATGTTTTGATAAATCTGTGGCCAGTTAGGAACTTCATGGCTGTCACAATGCCTCACACCTTGGGCCATTTGGAATTGCATGACAACAGTGTGAATAGAACTATATTCTCCTGCCTCAAAAGCCAACTGGTCCACAGCTACCACTTGAACTAGAAGAGGATGTCTGTTAACTGTCAGCACATTTTTAAATTTTATCCTTTACAAGGCATCCTGCGGACACGCACATACACATGCATGACATTCCTGAAGAATGTCATGATGTCACAGTGCCCCACAGGGGGCAGGGCCTCCCTGATCTGCCCAGTGTGAGCCTAAGGGGTGCATTCACCCACACTAGCCAACTTGCTACAACTTTTTATCACATGGCACTTGAGGATGTTGTAACAAGGGCAAATATGGACCAAAGTCCACAAATTGTTATTGAAAAGAGTCGTAATATAAACTCTTCCTTGTGTGTGAAAGACACACTGCTATAAAGATTTGTAGCAATAATAACAACAATAGAAGGCCACTTTGAAAAGGCTCTAAATATGCATTTTTCACAACCCTTAGCAAATAATTTTTAGTTGGGATAGGATAAACAAAGGCAGTTGAGTTTGAGAGCTTCTGAACCTTTCCAACTATTTCTTGCCCTGCACAAAATAGTTTGAATTCAAAAATTCAAATTCAGTTCTTGTAATCCTGAAATATAAATCAATTGTTTCCCCCTCTAATGAAGGGATTACTTGCTAAAACTGACTCCTCCCAGCCTAGTGCCATGTTCCTTATTCTTCTCAGCCGTCTATGTGACTTTTAAATTAGCCTAGACAAAATGACAAAGATAAAAGAAGAAACCTCTGTACTTTCCCCCATTTTTGGAAACAAGCTTTGTTGGTGTTCCAAGATAGGAACTTTCCATCATGTTTTGCACATCTTTGCTTTCTGGACTTCAGTAAGACAAAAATAGGAAGTAACAATAAACAGTTGTAAAAACGAACAAACCCACAGTTGACCCAATTCATCCAGATAGAAAGTCAGGCCCTGCTGATCCAAAGGGGGCAGGATGATGGCAGAAAGGGGTGGGTCAAACAGACTCCCGTCCCAGGCCCCTGTGGGCCTGCTCCTGAAGAACGTCATAATGCCACAGTGTCCTGCAGGGGGCAGGCCCTCCCCGATCTGCCTAGTATGAGTCTAAGGTGTACAGGCAGACAGCGTGCCTGTCCTGGGCCAGCCAGGCTTGGTAGGGTCCTAGGATGTGCCACAAGTTCTAAAATTGTGATTTGTTCAGCTGCTGGTACTGTACCCATATAGCCACCAACACAATTCACAGTGGCTGACGAGCCAAGCACCAGCACAGGGAGAGCAGGGGGAATGGCAGAGCAGTGACCTAATGGGGATATCTGTTGCTAGAACAAGATGATAACAGTGACTCTGATAGGGGTGGAGGTTCTGTCAATACCTTTCTGCCTGAGATATTTCACAGGTGTGTTTCCTTTTAGATAAAGGTGAGAAAAGGAGCTAGCATTTGTTTTCTGGCTAGAATTAGGTCTGTAATTCTTTCTCTCTCTCAGGTGAACAGTCCAGCGATGGATTGTGACACATCCCACTGGGAGAACAGGCAGGATCCAAAGACTAATAGACGGCTCCTGCTTAGAGGAGGAGCCAACATTGGTAGTTGCTGCTCAGACTCATTCTTGTTTTGGGTGACAAGACAAGGGACTTGTGCTCTCTTATTGGAGAGAGAGAGAGAGAGGCCACCTCCCACCCCCCTAATTTTTATTAATTTTCTCTGTTTTTTCTTCCTTTTTTGTAGGAACTATAGGAGAATGAGGGCTGCTTGTTTTTCCCCTCAGGAAAACAGCAGAGCCCACTCTCAGAGGAGCTTCCAGTTTTCTTCAGCCTTTACCTCAGACCTCCCCACCTTCTCAGAAGGGCAGCACAGGGAGAGTCCTCAGACCTTGTTAAGGGCCCCTCTCAGATCCCTGGCCATTTTGTGGTATGGGGCATGGAGCTCCTTTATGGAGCAGAGGCCCCTCTCCCTACTGCCAAACAGAGGGGGCCTGTGTGACAGGAGTCAGTTTTCTCTCCAAGACTCCTATCCTAGACCTCCCCCCTCTTTAGGGAGGGTAGAATGGAAAGGAGCAGGTAGGACACTTGAAATCACCTCACACCCCAAGCACTCTGCAGTGCAGGGCACAAGAAAGGCCACGCAGGAGAGAGGTACCCCTTCCCTGCACCGGGAGCACAGGTAAGACCTCAGACAGAGGAGACAGATTTCCCTCCAAAACCCCTCTCCCAGGGAAGGTAAAACAGAAGGGAGCCAGAAAGTCACCTAGAATTGCCTTAGATCCACCCACTGCTGACTATGCGGTTTGGGGCATAGCATGACCTTGTAGAGGAGAATTAGGCTGTTTTTAAAAGGACCTGGCTGAGAGGCGGGTTTGTGTGCACTCGGTGGAGTGCACATGGACTCTCAGTGACTATGGGGGGCATTCACATGGCATAGGATGGGTGTGTACTGGGTGTGTGCCTGCACCCATGCACCTCCCATTCATGTCTCTGCACAGAGCAACCAGGAAAAACCTGGGTTGCTCCGTTTGGGGGGATAATGGGTGGAGGTGCGTGGGTCATGGGAGCATGTACCTATCTACCGCCAGCTTTAGAGACATTTGCACACATGTCCACTGCGTGGACATCCGTGGGCACATCCCATCTGAAAACAGCCATGGTCCCTCTTCCCACAAGGAGCACAAGTAAGGTCTCTGTTTGTGATGGTGGAGGCAGTTTTTCCTCCAAAAGCCCTATCCCAGACCTCCACCCACCTTTTAGGATTGATTGATTTTTATTTATTTGACCAATAAGTCTTATCAAAATTAAAGTAAGTACAATACGAAAATACAATAATGTAAAAATAAAACAACACCAGTGACATTTCCATAAATCCATACTCATCCCTGAACAATAAACTGTTAGACATTGGATGGCATGGAACGTGTACCAATTTACAGATGTAGCAATGGCTCTAGCTCTTAAATGGAGCACAAGTTCACGTAGATGAAACTTCTAGACAAAACAACCATAAACAATTCTACTCCCTGGCAAGGCGCTGGAACAAACTGTCCAAGCTCCTATCCAGAAAGGCAGCAACAACAAATTCATGTTCCCAATGGAACACCAAGAGAGCAGCCAGGGGTGCTATGCACAGGCAACTAGTGGATCCGATATCTATTTGGCAAACAAAGAGACGATGATGATAACTCCTGTTCCTTCCACAGAAAAAAACCAAAAGATATCGGGCAATGGGAAAAAAACAATTACACCTTTTAGGGACGGCGACCCAAATTTGCCTCAGACCCCCAACCACTCTGCAGTGTGGGGCATAAAAAAAGAGCATGCAGAGTCCCTCCTCCACCAGGAATGCCGACACACGCCAACGCAACTCTGGGATGTTATATGAGTCCCCACTAAGGGTTCATTCCCAGCCAGAAGCCACAACTGGGGCACCCAAAGCGGATGGGGGACCACTTCTGACGCAGTCTGGGTTACAAGGAGTGGCTCAGGAGTACAGCTGCAACTGGACATCCAAAGATTTGGGCACCCCTGACAAATCTTGGGTGCCCCAATTGACCCGCCCCTGTTTGTGCACCATCGATGCCCAAACAGGACCCAATGGCCTGCTTGATCACGCCAGCTGGCCTTTGAAAGTGACAGGCATCATTCAGGACTGCTGCAGAGCCCAGCTCTGCAACAGCCTGGTCTAAATCTTGTCACTTTCAAAGGCTGCTTCACCCACCCCCACCCCAGAGCACCCCTCAGCTTTGAGGCACTTTAGGGGAGAAGCATCGGTCAGCCTTTGAAACTTACACGCTCTAGCTGGGGCTGCAACAGCCCAGGCCAAATCCTGTCACTTTCAAAGGCCACTTCTTCTCCCCCTAGAGCACCTCTTCGAAATGTGTACAGGGATCTGACTTTATTTATTTATTTGTTTATTTATATGCCGCCCCCTCCTGCTAAAACCATCTCGGGGTGGCTAACAACATCTTAAAAACACAAATTAAAATAAACAATTTTACAATACAATTTAAAAAACCTAAAATCCCCCCAAGTAAAACAATTCAAACCCAAACCCCCCACCCACCCCATCTCCCTCAGCAAAGGCACGGTGAAACAGCCAGGTCTTACATTGTCTACGGAAAGAGGGGAGGTCGGTGGTCAAGCGGACCTCCAGTGGGAGGGAGTTTCACAGCCGTGGCGCAGCCACAGAAAATGCCCTCCTTAAGGTCAAAACCTGGGGAACCTTGAGAAGGTTCCTTTATTAGTTCTACATGTTAAAAAAATGTGAGTGGGGACTGCATGGACCGAACACAGACTCCAGTGGGCTATCATCTTGTTTATAAATATCCGTAGCCTTCCTCCCACTGTCCATGTTTCAGTTAGTGATTGGGAAAATGAGACTGCAGAGGGTTGGAGGTAATTCTAATCACCACTCATTTGCAGGCATTCCTGGTGCTCAGATATTCTGAAGCTGTTCAGGTTACCACTCAGGGAAGATCTATGATCTCAAGGTTGCCTTCTGTACCAAGGGCCAGAAAAACTGACGCTAGCAGCCTGGAGACTGAGTGCTTGCCATTGAGTGTCTTTGGTGTCTCACCAGATGTTCTCAGTATGCTTTTTGTGGCAAGGAGAGTTTCCACTAACAGAATTTATAATGCACTTGATAAGCCTTTGTTGTTTGGTGCACTTCAGAAGGGTCAGGTCCAGTAAAGGCTAGGTTTCCTGTCAACAGGCCGTAAGAAAGAGCACATGCACATTTCATAGACAATTCTCAGCGCTGGCCAGTGTGATTTGCAGCCAGGAGTGGGGAACCTTTTCCCTCCTGGGGGCCACTTTGAAAGCTTGCACAAGCTTCGAGGGTCGCTCAGAAGTTGGAATGGGGCTTCTTAAGGGATGCACTCAAGGAAAGGAGGGCCCAAATCATGGATTTGAGCCATGGAACTGTCCCCTATCCTTGTTTGCATGACCTCATCTCTGCTCCCTTCCCTTGAGCTCAGTTGTTCAATGACTGAGAACTAGATCCAAGGGCCATATCCAGGAAGTGGAAAGAGGCCACATAAAAACTTGCCGTGGGCCACATTTGACCCCTGGGCCTGAGGTTCCCCACCCCTGTTCGCAGCAATGGAAGACTTCAGCTACTGCCCTGTCTACATAATAGGTACTTCTTAAAGGTAACTTCACTTATTCACCCCTCAGTACAACCCAGGTTCCCTAAATGAAGATTGAATGTGGTGCTGAAGGCCCTTAGGGCAACAACAGTAGAGGAAAGAGCATGGCTTGGCAGCTAAACATATTAAATGTACTTGCTGGACATATTGCATCTGTGTTTCCTGTAGCATATGTGTAACCTGAAAAGGGAGTGAAGGGGTAAAGACCTTGTTGGAAAGAAGAGCTAACTGCAGACATCCTCCACCTGAAGCTTTATGTTAAAAAATCCCCAACACCAAAATACCAAAAAAAGCCACCTTGGAATTTGAGGCAATCTAGCTCACTCCACAGGCCAAATATTTTTACTTCCCATGAGTTCTTCTCTCCAAGGATGATTTAGCAGTTATCTAGAGGAGGACAAACTCCATCAGAAAGAGGGTGTTACCAGACAGAACAATAACCACATTGCAAAGCCATTCTGTCAGAAGTGTGGGACAGCTTTTATTTCTGGACGTAACAGCAGTTACTTGCAAGCAGCAGCTATGGGCTGCCCACCAGCATGTTTTGTGTGCTAACCGAATAGTACAAAATGTGTTTGCACAAACAGTCTCAATTGATAAATGTACAGCGTCTAAGCTGAAAATGTGTGGCTAGCGTTACATCTGGTAACATCCACAGTGATCGGAACCTCCAAAACAAGTAGCAAAAACTAAACAAGGTGCTCTTAAGAGTCCTCCTTTGGCATGGTGATAAAATATAGGACTAATTTCTTCAGTAATTCATGCTAGATCTATTTACTAGAGTGCTGCATTGTGAATAGATGGATCATCTCCACTTCAATTACGGAGGAAGCAAACTTGATTCAAAGAAATAAACGTTCCTCTGGAAAGACTACTAAATTTTCTAAAAGGAAAAAAAAAGTCTGGAATTTTTATCCCTATCATATAAAAGAAACCCTTAAGAGATCTAATTTTATTTAAACTACCTTATCAATGAAATCCCTCTTCAATCTTTCCCACCCCATCCAGACTGTACAAAAATCTCTGAAACAGATGGAATACGCTCTACTCAGAAACTAATCCTAGTGAGGTAGAGAGGGCCAGATGGTCCAGCTCTCCAAATAAAAACTTCCAGAGTCTTTAAAGTAAGCAAAGATTTTATTAATATTGATGGCTGGACATAGTGTAATACACAGGGAAGATTAATTAGAAACCCTAATTAAATGTAACAGTGTGGAAGAAGCAGTGCACTGCTTGGCACTGAGCAACTTTCAGTTTCTTCTAGAGGCTGCAGTGAGTGAACAGTAAAGCAAACAAACAAACAAAGGGGGAATACAAACAAAGGTTTGAAAGGTCACTAGCACAATTCTCTCTGTTATCTTTAACTTATTTATTTTGATTTATAGCTTAAGTGCCTATGTCGAACTATGTAGAACACACACACACATACACAATTCCACAAACCTCAGGTCCTCACCTCAAGAGAAATGTGTGGGTGAGGCACCTGAGAAACTCCCATTCCAATGGGATTTGGGGTCTGGACAGAATCTATAATTTAAAATTACACTTTATATATCTTCATTCCTCGTTCCTCATTGAGGGAAAGGCAACCTAGCCAGGAAGGGTAAAATGCTGCACACGGTTGCACCCAGGAACCATGCTCCATATGAAGGAGAGATTGAAGTAGATGAATGTATACATTTTACTACATTAATTTAAGTGTTTTATATTGTTCTGTGAACATTTACAGAATGTAGAATCCTTGGATTCATTTTAATCCATGCTCTTTTGGTATTTCAGGAAAAGGGGTGAGCTGCCATGTCAGCAGCCTTAAAGATACTCATCCATCCTCTCATGAGAACCTGACAAAGACCCCACCAATAGTAAGAAAAGATACCCAGCACATTTGGGTAGGAGTTAAAGGTGTACTTGCAACACCCTCCAGCCTGTTTGCACTAGCCAGGAGACATTCAGGGGGGAAAAAATCAACACAAGAACAGCAATTCGCACTTGAGTTTGATTTCCTGGAGATAAATAGGTGCCTATTTTTCAAATAAAAGCAAACTCAAGGGGTGTGTGTGTGTTTCAGATGTGACGGCGCTGATCACCGCCATGCTTCAATCCTGCAAAGAGTGAGAGCCCACACTCGGCAAGATTTGGCCTGGCCACCGAACAAACATGATGGGGGGATGGGCCAGGGAAGGGGTGGGGAGAGGGTGGGGTGATTCACGTGCAGATGTGCATCCGCACTGCCCACCCCGTGCTGCCAGGAGCGGCCTGCTCCTGCCCTGATGGACAGCCATGGTGGCCTATGAGGCTTCCGTGGCTGCCTGGAACTGCCGGGGTCCCAGACGCGGGTAAGTCCAAGCGGGTGAACACATGTTATGGCCTGCTTTACCCTGGTCTGGAGTCCTTTGCACAGGCCATGGCATCACATAGTCCAGGCTATTCCTCGGGAATGGTCCTGAGGAACAGCCCGGGCTAACCATAGCCATGGACTGTGGAAACCCAAGTTCTCACCTGGGCCAACATCTGGTGACTGGTTCCAGCCATAATGAGAGCATGGATTTCCACGCTGGGAAGAGCGTGGAAATCTGTGCTCTCATCACATCTGAAAACATGCTACGTCTCCAAGGAGAGAACTTCCTTGGTGTTTTCTGCTATGGACTATCAACTCCACTTGTTTTAGGATATTACAGAGCTATTTTATAACTAAGGTAACTATGATGAGACACTCATGTTAATGAACAACTTAACACCAATATTTTGCTTAAATGCACAAGAAATGTCATTTCCTCAGATTCAAGCACATACCAGGAAGTCATCCATCTTGATATAGCTTTCCCTCTAGCATACCCATCCAGAGCTGGGAGTTCTGGGCAAGTGTTTGTACAGTAGCCAACTATAGGAGGGTAAAGACCCAACTAGATTCTTTGCATGGTCTGGACCAACACCCTTCTACTTTCTTTCTCCTCAAGAGACACAGATTTATCCTGCTATAATTGACTTATTTAGAGCTGCAGCAGGTAGTAAAATTAACACCCGTGGGTAATGCCCGCATTTCTGGGTACCCCAATGGGTTACTTGAGACCCGATGCCCGAAAATGGGAGCATTACCCAGAGGTGAGTTCCCTCCGATGGTCTGCACACGGACCCCCCGGACAGACAGACTGCTGCTCCACTTTGGGCCGGTGCCTCGGGTTTGGCCAGCCTGCTCTGGGATGTTCCAGAGCACCTCCGGGTTGCTCTGTGCCTGTGCTGCGCCTGCTCCACCTGCACATCTGGTGGGTGCCTTTAGACAAACGAGCCACCTGGGATGAAGCGGGCTGGTGCAGCCAGCACTGGGACAGCCCATCCGTCTAAATGCACCCAGACAATTTCCAGACTGTCACTCTCATTGTTAATAAATGCCTGCTCTGTAAATGTCTATTTGACATGGGCTGCCACGACAACTGACTAGTACAGATGTATCACAACAATGAGAAATCATGCACAAACACAAGAAAAAGGATCTGGAACCTCAGTGCTGTCAATCTTCATTGCTACAGATGAGATTTTAGATGCTGCCCAGAACTGAAGAGATGCAGATTCAATGTATTTTATGTAATACAGAAGCTGCTACAATGGCAGAAGGAGCAAGGAAGGACAGATACCTCAGTAGTAGCAGAAGCAGAGGGAGGAGCCAGTGCTATGTGGGAACAATAAGAAACAAGGAGAGCAGAGGAATTACCGGCCTTTATTTAGGCTCTCTGCTTTCCTTCCAGGGATAACACAGTGGCAGCACTCAAGCTTCCTCTTACAAAATGACTCTCATCCCAGCACCCACCAGCGTCAGCTGCCTGCCACCACCCTATCCTGCTACTAGTGTGCAGCACATATGGCTGTGTTGCAAGAATTAAACAAATCATCCACTAAGTTCATTTTTTATTAGTAGCTTCTGCTTAATTAAGGGATGCATCATGCTTCATCAATCAGCTTCTGTGCATTTGAGACAGCCTCAAACACTCTGCTGACTCAAACCACTAACAGACATGGTGCTCATGCCACAGGCAAAACGGCTGGCTAGTTTGGCTTTGAGAAATAAAGGGTGAAGTGCATAACACACAGTGATGTTGCAGCCCTAAAACGAACTTAGTGACATATCTACAGCAACGCTGAGTTCAACACAACAGTGGGCCCATTCAATAGAAAATGCTGGCATGGAACAGTGCCATGGACAATTTAAGACTGGCTGAATTTGCTGCAATCCTCAAACCTCTTACTCCAGAGTAGTTCAATTGAAGGCAACAGTGCTGACCTGAGTAGGTAATTTGGGGGCTATGACTACAATCCCAGATTTGTAATTTCTGTCATTGCCATTTCTTTATGTCCTTTCATCACCTTTTTTTGTTATGGTTGTTGGTTAAAATTGCATCTGCTTAGCAGGGAGCCATATTTTATGTCTCTTCCATTTAATAAAAAATAATGGTGAATTATTAAAAAAAAAATTTATTTTTTTTGAGGAGGGTCCGTAGCTGGTTCCTGCAAACAGCCATGGAATCTACTATCAGACAGTTTGTCTTTTGTTATTTGGTTTACAGCATTAAAGTTATGCTTGAGCGGATGGAAGCTTTCCAACACTGCTTGGCTAATGTAACTCTTTCCTGACCTGCAACACCCCTGAAATACTAGACATGGGTCTCTCCTGAGCAGAGATAGTTAATTGCACTGAATTGTGCCAAACTCTGTGGTCGTTTAGCAGTATTGACAGAGATTCATTAAGAAGTAAGTAGAACCCCCCTCCACCCCCGCCAAACACATTTTACTTTTGGCCAAACTCAAATCTGATTTCAGTCCTCCTGAAGTGAGCAGATAGTGCATTAACCCACTCAGTTATCTAACCCCTCAATACATCTTTTCAATAAATCGTTAAGGAAATTCGAGTAACACTGTAACATGCATGTAAGCTACATCATCTAAAATACACAGGTCATCATTTTTCTCTGCAATTTTCACGGTAGCTTATCCTTTACACATTTTATTATTAATTTTTATGATGGCTATTAAAGAGCTTCAGATGCTCTCTGAGTTGCTTGAGAAATAGTGTATGTGTAGTATATATGATTTTTAATAGTACAATTAAAGGTAGAACCAACAGCTCTACTATATTATTACATACATCACTGCAATTAATATATTGTAAATGCCAAAAAGGGTACATCTGGATTTTACAACTGAAATGCATATATCAGGGTGAGCATATTTTATTTTAATAATTTTAATACATTTCTGCAGAAAATAGTTTACCTATGAGACACAGCTAATAGGTCCAAGTACCTGCAAATTCAACCATGGACAAGCTTGGTGTTTTGGTTACCACCATCCTACATTGTGACTTGTTGTGAGTGATGTTCTATCCTTTGTCATTGTGCAATATAACTCTAAAAATTACTGGCTCCGAAAGGTAGCCCTTTTTGAAAACCACGCTTCAGTGCCAGAAGAAATGATTCACCAATGCTGAGAAGACATTTATGGAAGGATCATATTCTGGGAATGCTATAACAGTGAGAAGAAATTTAACATTGTAGGTGCACCTCATGTTGGTGTGAGGCCCTTGGTCTTGAACCCCTGGCCCCTGGCGTGGTGCCCTACCTGCCAGGGACATCATCCAGGTCTGACTTTAGCCAGTTTGTGCTCCTATCATACACTTTTCCTTCATTCCCTTGACCTCCATGATGAATCTACTCTCTACACACACAGGCTTTTCTGATGAACCCTCCTTGATGTGAAGAGTAGCTAAGAACATAAGGGCCGCTTTTACACAGACACCTCCCCCCCACTGGGTGTCCGGAGGGTGGAGCCATCCGTGTAAATGGCAGGCGGTGGGTGGGAGGATGGGTGTCTGCTCAGTGTTCGTCCATATGAACACTGAGCGGGATGGGTGGGGGTGCGTGCTAGGGGTGTGCATGTTGTTTTCATTATTACAATAATGATAACGAAAATTGTCATTTTCGTTTTCATTATTGCAATAACGAAAATGACAACCAAGAATAACAACAACGATAATGAAAAAAACAACCGAGAATACAAAAACCAGTAACGATCATGCTATTGATACCGATATCGATACCGATGCCACTATCAATATCAAAAACTATACCAAAACAATACCAAAAACGATAACAAAAATGATAAAAATGATAAGAAACAAAAACGACAATGTCGTTATCATTGTCATTATTAGTGCTGTGGCAGTTAGGTTTTGGAGGGAAAATGTAGAGAGGGGAGGAGGGAGCAGACCTCTTGGAGTCTTAACAGGGTTGAACTCTTGAACTGTGCCTGTGTTGGGAGGGGTGAGCAGCTCAGCAGTATCTGATGGATGTATCGCTGGCCAATGAGCAGCACAAGCAGGCCCCAGAAGTCTCATGGGACTCTGTGATTGCTCAATGCCTGCTGCCTCCCACAACCAATCAGAGAGGCTCTGGGGGAGGGCACTGCAACCCTTTATAATGGGAGGGCCAGTTTTTTTCTCTCCATTCTGTGAGAGCTCTGCTTGTCAGGTTGTGTTTACAGAACTGTGGTGCTTGCACATAAAAAAATCCTTCCTAGCCCTCATTGTATTATTTATTTATTTATTTATTTATTTGGTTGGTATTCCCACAAATACCTTCCCTTCCTCATACCCTACATTTTACCTTCTCCCTTTCCCTGTCCATCTCCCCCCTGCACATTAAATATAGATAGGTAGTGTAGATTAGATATAGATATATATTATAGACGTATTTATTTATTTATTTATTTATTTTTACAATTTATATGCCGCCCGCTCCTGCCTCAGGCATCTCGGGGCAGCTCACAATATATTAAAACATTTAAAACATTAAAATAAACCATATTAATTTCAGTTAAAACAATTAAAACTCACTCCCCCCCCTACCCTAACCCAACCCACCCACCCCATCTCCCTCGGGAAAGGCCTGGCAGAACAGCCAGGTCTTACATTTTCTGCGGAAATAGAGGAGGTAGGCAGCCAAGTGGATCTCCGACAGGAGGGAGTTCCACACCCGCGGCGCAGTCACGGAGGATGTCCTCCTTGTAGTAGACACCCGGGAAACCTGAGGAGGGCGCCTCTAGTCGACCGCAGGGACTGCTCCAGGACCCGGAGGGTGAGGCGGTCCTGCAGATAGGCAGGGCCCAAGCTGTTTAGGACTTTCAAGGTCAGCACTAACACCTTGAATTGAGCCCAGAAACCTACCGGCAGCTAGGGCTATAGCAGAATGTTGCAGCAGTAGCTATTTCCACAGGAAACAGCGTTTCCGCAATTAGTGGTACGGCGTGGCAGAGGTTTTCATTGCACTAGTTTTATTCTGCTACTTCCGCAGTTCTGCTAATTGCATTCCGCTACTTCCACAGGCTTCGCAAAATAGCGGAAACATGACATTTTCACTACTTCTGCCATTCCGCCAGTGCCACAAAATAGCGGAACAGCAGTTTTCCGACAGTTTCAGCAATTTTTCTGCAATTCCGCAATTTGCAGAATGCTGGTGGAATTAGCGGAATGTCCGCAGAAAAGCTGCGGTGTGGCGCAGGCAATTCCAAAATGGCGGAATGGAATTGCAGCGCGGTAACAGCTGCTGCCGCATCAGCCCTACCGACAGCCAGTGCAGAGAGCGAAGCACCAGTGTTATATGCTTGCATTGGCCCATCCCCGTTAAGAGACGGGCTGCCTCATTCTGCACCAGCTGTAGTTTCCGAACCAATACCAAGGTAGCCCCACGTAGAGCATGTTGCAGCAATCCAGTCTCAAGGTAATAAAAGCATAGATGACTGCAGCCAGATCAGACTCTGAGACATATGGCCTAAGCCGACGCACCAGATGTAACTGGCGAAATGCTCCTTTCGCCACAGCCATCACCTGAGCATCCAGGCAGAGCCGTGGGTCCAGGAGCACCCCCAGACTCTGGACCTGAGAAACTGGGGGGACGGACCCCATCAATGATGGGGGACACCACCTCCCCGGCCTTCCCCACAACCATCACCTCTGTCTTGTCAGGATTTAATCTCAAGCGACTTGCCATCATCCAATCCCCTACAGTGGACAAACCCCGGGTAAGCACTGAGACTGCAGGGCCTGAGTCGGAGGAAAATGAAAGATATAGCTGGGTGTCATCAGCATATCGATGATAATTCACTCCATACTCCCTAACAACCTCTCCCAAAGGCTGCATGTACACGTTGAACAGGAGAGGGGATAGGATGGAACCCTGTAGTACTCCACACATGAGGCTCCGGGGGAAAGATGAAAACTCCCCCAGCACAGCACGCTGGGTTCTCCCAACTAGGAATGAGTAGAACCATTCAAGAACAGCCCCGCCAATCCCTGCCTGGTCCCGCAACCGAGTCACCAACAATTCATGATCAATGGTATCAAATGCAGCCGAGAGATCTAACAAGATCAACATGGTCAAATGACCCCGGTATAACTCACGGGAGAGGTTGTCAGCCAAGGCCACAAGTGCAGTCTCTGTGCCATAACCTGGATGAAAGCCTGACTGAGAGGGATCGAGAAAATTAATCCGGTCCAAATGCCCCTGAAGCTGCTGAGCCACCACCCATTCAATAACCTTCCCTAAAAAGGGAAGGTTAGAGACTGGCCGATAACTGGCAAGGACATCAACGTCCAATATAGATTAGATTAGAATTGAGTAGATAATACATAGTTTTCCTTTCCCCTTCCCCTGTCTCCCTTGGATTTAGATAAATATTAGTTATGCACAGGAATCAATAATGATACTGATACCAAAAATAAAATCTTTGTTTGGAAATGGTACCGATATCAATAACGATTTCAATAATTATAATGAATATCAATACCGATAACAAAAACGATATAAAAAACTATACCAAATATAACAAAAACGATAACAATGAAAATGAAACTGACATTGTCATTAATAATAATAACGAAAATGACATTTTTAATAACAAAATGAAAATGACATGGTGGCCTGGTGCACACCCCTAGTGCGTACACGCTCCCACACAACACCTACCTCCACTCATGGAGCTCTCTGGGAAACCGGAGGAGGCTCTGTGGATCGAGGTGGGTGGAGATGTATTGAGGTGTGTGTGTGTCCATGTACAGGAACACACACACCCCTCCACCCACTGTGGCAAAACACCCATCCCCCCACCCATCCCCAGTCTGTGTAAAAATGGCCAAGTAGTGCCATACTAGCTCAGACCAATGGTCCATTGGGCCCAGCACCTGTCTCCAACAGTGGCCAACCTCAGTCACTTGTAAGAAGTACTCAACAGGTCACAATGGGGCAATCCATTCCCTGTTGTTCACTCCCAGTTCCCAACAGTAAGAGGTTGACTAATTTCTGTTAATGGACCTATCCTCCAGAAACTTGTCCAATTCTTTTGTAAACCCAGCAATACTATTGGCCTTGAACATATCTTCTGGCAACAAATTCCACAACTTAATTGTGTGTTGTGTAAAAAAGGAGAAGTTCTTTTATGTGTTTTAAATCTGTCACATGTTAGTTTCATGGGATGCCCTCTAGTTCTAATAGTATTTGCGAGGGTAATCACCATTCCCTATTTACTTGTACTCATGATTTGAGAAGTTAAATAACCATTCCCTGTTTACTTGTACTCATGATTTTATAAACTTCTATTATATCCTCTCTGTCGTCTCTTTTCCAAGCTGAAGAGCCCTAACCTATCTAATCTCTCTTCATAAGGAAGCTGTTCCTCGATCATTTTTGTTGCCCTTCTCTGTACTTTTCTATTACTACTATATCTTTTTGAGATGGGGTGACCAGAACAGCACTCAATACTCAAGGTGCTCTTTCACCATAGATTTATATAGAGTCATTATCAAATTTTCAGTTTATTCTCTATCCCCTAACGAATAATTCCTAACATTCTGTTTGCTTCTTTGACTGCTGTCGCACACTGAGCTAAGGATTTCAATGGATTGTCCACAATGACTCCAAGGTCCTTTTCTTAAGTGGTAACTCCTCATTTAGAAGCCAGCATTGTGTACCTATAATTTGAATTATTTTTCCCTATGTGCATCACTTTTCACTTGTCCACATTAAATTTCATCTGCCATCTAGATGCCTAATCACCCAGTCTCGCAAGATCCACCTAAAATTCTTCACAGTCTGCTTGTGTTTTAACTACCTTGAATAACTTTGTGTCATCTGCAAATCTGATCACCTCACTCTTACTCCCTTTCCCAGATAATTAATGAATATGTTAAACAACACTGGGTCCCTGGGGCACTCAACTACATACTTCTCTCCATTGTGAAAACTGATCATTTAGTCCTCATCTTTGTTTTCTAGCCTTTAACCAGTTATCAATCCACAATAGGACACTGCCTCCTATCCCATGACTTTTTAATTTCGTCAAGAGTCTCTCATGCGGGAACTTATCAAACGCTTTCTGAAAATCCAGATACACTATATCAACTAGCTCACCGCTATCCACATGCTTATTTACACCCTCAAAAAATTCCAATAGATTAGTGAGGCCCCTTTGCTAAATCCATATTGTCTCCTCCCCGTTATCCTATGTTTATCAATATACCCAGTCACTCTTTGCTTAATAATCATTTCCACCATTTTGCCTGGCACAGACATCAGGCTCACTGGTCTGTAGTTTTCAGGATCGTATCTGGAGCTCTTTTAAAATATCAGTTACATTCACTGCCCTCTAGCTGAGAGGTCTCCCCTTTTACCTGGCTCCCAATGCCCTATCCTCAGGCCTGTCATCCTCCTTGCTCAAGTCCGTCCCTTCTGTCTTCCTCCCTGTTCTGACCCTCTCATTCTGTGTTACAGTCAGTTGTGTGGGCACACTTGGATCATCGTATCTCTAATTACAACTGACGCTTAACTACAGTTCTACTTTTAAAATAAATAAATAACCTACCTGAATGAACAGGTTAGTGTAAATGTATATCACCCCTCTCTACCAATTCAACTAACCAGATAGATTTCCAAAGGAGCACAGTCTGACTAAGGTTTGTAAATCTTTTGAAAAGTTAGCGGAAGCCCAATATTGAGGAAATCTGGGTCAACCTGCATTTCTATGGAAAAATCAAAACAGTGTGTCACACAAATTGTCACTGAGTTTTGCATTTTGATTCTTGAAAAATCAAATTGGAGTCCTGAGGCTAATAAATTTATTATTCCATTTATGGAAAATCCTAAAAAGACAGAGCCTTCTTACACACAGTATGGCATCTAAGTCAATCCCATGTCAAGACAGTCTATCTTTGTGCTAGTCTAGAGCAGTCACCAGTGATCTTGTTACACCACAGGAGCTTTTGATGACCATGTCATTGCTAGTGCTGAAATTAATTGCAGTTTCTGTATTCACATTTTCAGGTAGCATTCTGAATATACAAATGAATAATTTTACCAAAATGAATATTTGCATAGTTGGTAAAAAAAAAACACCAACACCCCCCCGTTTTTCTGTGGTGTATGTGTTTTGGCCATTTTTGTTCAACCGTTTGGTTATTTGATAACCAGTTTAAAAAACTGAAGTGAATATCCAAGTGAAGTGGATATGAATAGCATTTTGTACCTGCTTCACTGGATCCATATCTAAGCAGCTGAATTTGACAAATATAGTATTTGCAACAAATTTCAGCTTTTATTTCAGCACTAGACTCATCACAAACCACACAGCTCCATTCCTTGGTGTGAACATGCTGGAATCAACTGATCATCTACTTTTATACTGCGTCAAGACAAGGCACTAAAATCCAGGCAGGGCTAATGGGCCTATATTCTAAGTTTGATAGTAAATTTCCTTATCGCTGTTTGTCCTACCACATAATGTAGAACAACTTTGTAAACGCAACAAAACAGAGATGTCAGTCTACTGCTCTTCAACATTCCTCAGCATCCATGTGTCATTGCTGCATGAAAGAGCTAGTATATCAGGATGCTGTAGTGAGCTTGATGTCACCACAGAAACTGCCTGAAATGTACCACCTAGTGCTATACGGGCATTATACCATTTACACATTCTCTGACAAGTTCAAGTTGGGCAATAAACTAGGTGCAACCTAACTAAAGAGGAGCCATCACTACTCTGGGTCCAGGAAGTGAAGTCTCTTTAAATGTATAGATCAAAGCTTAATGGATTTACAGTAGAGCCACTACTGCCACCACCGCCATGCTGAAGGGCATGCTTTTTGCCTGAATTAGGGTGAAAACAGACATGACGCTAACCACCCTTTAACCACCTTTGGTGGTTATTTATACATGTTGCAGGGCTGTATTGGTGCCCTATGCAGCCCTGCAACGTGCATAAATAGCCACCAGCGTCATGTCTGTTTTCACCCTTAGAGAGGTGCTGGGATGTGTGAGGGTTTCCATATGGACTGACCAGCCATTGAGCAGAACAAATATGCTGCATTTCCGCACCAAGGTAGACAGTATGTGGAACACAGAGTATGTATGGAACATGGAAAGATCTTGGATTAGCAAAGTTTTACTGTATTGATTTATATTTATTTTCCTTACCATCTTCTATCCAACCCAGAGATGCACCCAGACCAAAAAGGTAAATCAGAGACTCCCAGCATGCCGAGAATTGAACTGATTCTAGATCTGGACTCAACAGATGAAGCCCATCTCTCATTTGCCAGTTTACAGGTAGATTATCAGGATATTTGCAATCAGGTCTCAAGAAAAAGATATAAAATGATATCCCTTTATTTGTCACGTGAATTTGTTACAGTTAGCACTGGAATGACAGTTGGTGAATCTCCCGTGTTTGTCAAACTCTTGCGAAATTGGGGCCATTTCATTCAAAAAAAGAAAAGAAATACTTTACAAGGAAGTAGCTCCTAATTATTTCAGAGCTAAACTAATGTACAGAGCACATGTGCTTAATTAATTGTTTGATTTAATTGTGCACTGTTTCATACTTTCCTCTAAGACATAGTTGAATTATTGTGGAGTTTGACATCACAGATAGAGAAAACAAGGCAATAAATCAAGATATGCTAGCAAGAAATTTAATTTTTTGCCAGAGTATCATGCACATTGTGCAAGAAAGGCGAACAAGTCCCTGTAATCTATGACTTACGGGCTGTTTCTAAGTGATTCTGGCTGTGTCAATAAATTTGTTCACAGCTCTAATTGTGTTAATGAATTGAACATAATTAAACTTACAGCATGTCATGAGCTTCCTCTGGCAAACACAGTAGGTTTATTAAGTAACACCTCCATGGGAAAAACAACAGCCACCAATGACATTTAAAATTCCATAAACCTTCCCCAAGAAAGCCAACAGGAGTCAAAATTCACCTTGCAAAGACCCAACTCTTTTCTGGTTTTAATATGTAATACATTTTCAAAAATAAAACTTCAACAATTTAAAAAAACGTTAAAGGCAGAACCATTTCTAAAACAAAAAACCTTTCCTTTTCAAAACCATTTCACAACATACATTTCCTCTAACTTAAACTCCAAAAAACATGAAAATTCATTTCAATTCCAATTCAAAAAACATTTCAATTTCAAAAAACATACATTACAACAAAACATAAAATGCCCCAAAGCATGGAAATTATGTCCACATTTTCTATCTATATTTCATAATTTACCATTAACATAA